>CM064522.1:8909703-8932451 GCA_032716605.1 Paralithodes platypus | reverse complement strand
GCACTATAGACTGCTGATAGTTCAAGCAGGCTATATAAAAGATCACACAATTAAGGTGACTTAAAGCTTCCAGGGAAAAGATAGATTAACGGAATTAAATTGCAGAAAACAATTTAATAAACAAACTAGAAGAAAGTACAATTTAACGTTACGTTAATTTAATACAACTAATCACACCTGCGTTGAAAGAAGGTGAAAGCAAACAGTCCTTCCAAAACATCGGTACAGGTAGACCAAGGATGCCGGCGTTTCTAAAACTGACATGCGCGCTACTGTAGGATCTGCATGCCTTAGCAAAGAAAGTACGTTACGGATGTTAGTAGAACTCTTAAACTCCATAAGCAGGAATAAATACTAGTGATAGGCCATACAGGGTATAATGGCATAGGTATAATTAAATAAAGGTAGCAACTCGCAACATAACCCACATACAGGTGTGGCTTTCTCAACTCTTAGGTCAGGCACAGCCTGCTCGGACAGGAGTCTCTAGCCACCACCACTGACCTCACAATGCTCACTAAAACGGTAAACTGTGGCACAATAACAAGCATACAGAGATAATTAAAACCCCTAAGGCTGTTAATCTGCCACGGTGGCAGAGGTCAAGCCGGAAGGATATAGGCTTCGGATACCCGGGCTGGAGCCACCTGCTCTAGCCTAGGGACGTTCCCAACGTCTGTGCCGCCATATTACTCTAATTTGAAAGGCGTTGCTCTCTTGAGGAGACTCAGATCGTCAAGTATCTGACTCTCTCCTAGGCGATCCCTTGTCTAAAACAAAAAGCAATGACGTGCTAGCGCAGTGCTGCGTGGGGACATTTGGCAAGGGCCCCTCACACAAACACAACACTAGACAACCAGGGACGACAGACAAGAAAAATGCCCCCAGGACTCCTACGCGCGCCTATATATTATGTATACGTACGCTGCTGGGTCCACAAGGACTCGCACCAGACAGACTTTACTTAAAAGTGATCGCACCAAAAGGCCTCCCCTCCGTTGTTCTAGCCCACTGCGAATAACCTGACACAGGAAACACAGCTAGCAAGCATGAAACCACCAAACATATGTAGACAACAAAAAAGCTTCCTAGGGTCTCATTAACAATTACATCTCTGCATAAGGCCCAAAATCCTATCTAGTTATCTGAGAGCTCGTCGTTAATACAATAATAGATATAAGGTCTATCAAGGGGATGGGATAATTAAATTGATTGGTGAAGTAGTGGAAGGAAAGTATACAAAGTAAGAGAGAAAGTTTTTAAGTGGGGTTGAGAGGGATAGATATCAAGGGGGTCCGAAGGGTACGACAGTGAGGTGAGCTCTGAGTCTTGAATCTGTCTGGACCCTGCCCTAGGCATGCAGAATACATCCCATGCTTGGCAACACTCAACACAGTTGCCGGGTCAAAATCCTCTACCCTGTGTGTGAGTCGAAACTAAGCCTAACGTTGCAATCAAATGCATATGGCAACGCTTCAGGCTCGTCCCAAGCTGGACTCTCCGCGCGAAGCAACGTCCCCCAGCCGGTCTCTCTCTCCCGCTCGTCTCCTCCCACTCTCAGTAGACTTACATCTTATATATTATAATGAAACAATCAAATATCGAGAATAAAATATACTAAGATGCGTTGGTTAAGAATAAGGGCAGCTACAAGCTGTGAAACAACATAAGAATATCCCAGACATTAGTTACATTGTCGTAGGATATATACTAAGGAAAAGCCGGCCGGCCAGCTGCCGCCAGCTGGTTCCTAAGCGGCTGGGCAGCCGACACTCACGCATGCCCGCACGTGGCTACTATGCAGGAGCGTCACACCTCCCCCAAGATATAAGACACTTGACTAAGTTCTTCATATCTAACAGAAAGCTTCTCATAGTACCACACACTGTTGCGACACAAGGCACTATATATAAACAAAATAAAGACTGTTGCGCTCCACCGAGCAAGTTCAACTAACTCAGCGACAATAAGCGAAAACATTCAACTTAGATACTGCTACAAAATCTTATACAAAATTCTACGCATTATAAAAAATAAAGAGTTTTTATAAGGTTTTTGCTATTTTAATTTGTTTTTTTCGGCTGAACTACAGTGACAGCCTATTTTCCTCCACACTCAACCCTCAAGCCTGTGGCAGTCTAACGAACATCATCGACCCTTGATAGACAATCCGCTAACACGTTATCAGAACCGGCAATATGGCGTATGTCCAGATTATACTCCTGAAGCATGAGTGACCACCTGGTCAGCCTCATATTCCGGTTATGAAACTGATTCAAGAATTTCAGAGGTGATGATTGGTATAAACCACTATGACTGGTCCGAAAGCAGGAACATATACATCGAAGTGCCTGAGCGCCAGCACTATCGCCAGGAGTTCTTTTTCAATTACAGAGTAATTCCTTTGTGCACTATTGCATTTTTTAATGTAAAAACTCACTGGGTGTTCGATACCTTCATCATCTGTCTGTAACAAGACAGCCCCAGCCCCTACGCCACTGGCATCAGTCGCCAGCTGAAAAGGTCTGCTGAAGTCTGGGGCCCTGAGTAAGGGGTGGGTACATAACAGGTGTTTCACCAAGGAAAACGCCTCTGCACACTCAGTAGACCACCGGAACTTCTTGTCCTTAGATAATAAGTCAGTTAAAGGTGCAAGTACAGTCGAATAGCCTTTGATGAAGCGACGATAATAGCCTATCATACCTAGAAACCGCATGATTTGTTTCTTAGTCGTAGGCTGGGGAAACTGATCGATGGCTTTGATCTTTGTCTGTGGAGGGCACACCTGACCCATCCCCACCTCGAACCCCAGGTACAAAACTGTGGCTTTGACAAAATCGCACTTACCCAGGTTTACCACCAAACCTGCTTCATTCAGTTTATTAAAAAAGCTGTCCGATGTGAGCACAGTGACTGTTAAAATCATCGTCGTATATTATGACATCATCTGGGTACACCGTACAGTTGGGAATGTCGGCTACAATGTCGTTCATTAATTTCTGAAACGTTGCAGGGGCATTTTTCAGCCCGTATGGCATAACATGGCAACGATATGTGGCACAGTCCACCACACAAACCCACACACCTCTCGCGCTCGCTCAGACAAGGGCACTTGCCAATAACCCTTAACAAGGTCTATCTTAGTGAGGAACTTGGCCTTTCCTATCTTATCCACACTGTCATCCACGCGAGGGAGAGGGTAGGCATTTGTGGGGGTTAAACCATTCAACCTGCGGAAATCTATACAAAACCGCACCTTGCCATCTGGTTTGGGCTGCAGTGTGAAGGGGAAGTCCACCTTACTGCACCCTCAGAAATCAGCCCACGTTTCAGCATATAATCCAGCTCTTCCCTAAGTGCTGGTAATTTAATAGGGGGAACACGGTATGGCACTGATTTAAAGGGCGGGTGGTCCCCAACATCGATATCGTGCGCCGCTTGAGTAGTGAGGCCAGGATGCTCCGCGAAAACAGCTGGGTTTGAATCAAACAAGTGCTGCACAGTTACACGCTGTTGCTCAGGCAGGTGCAATATCAATTCGTGAGCCACTTGTCTAGAATTCCCCGCCCACTGATCCGCGGAAACATGACAATCCCAATTATCCTCCCCCGCAGCTTGACTGTCCCTTCCTCCTTCTCCACCACGATCGCTGCAGATCAACACCGGGACAGTGAGAGGCTCGGAGGGGCGCCTCACATACTCTTTCATCAGATTTACATGGCAAAGTTGGTTCTTTTTCTTACGATTAGGAATAGCTACTAAATAGTCTAGATCAGAAACCTTCCTTACAACCCGATACGGACCAGAATACTTGGCAGACAAGGGGTGTCCCACCAGAGGCAGTAGTATCAGTACCTCCTGATCTACTTCAAACTCCCTCAGCTTCACCTTCTGGTCGTATCTGTCCTTCATCTGAGCTTGTGAACTCTCAAGGTTCCGACCTGCTACCTCCAAGCTCTTTAGCATTCTCTCACGGCTTTCAACTACATACTTTAGAAGCGAGCATGGCTTTGTGACTCCCTCCCAGATCTCCTTGACTATGTGGAGGGGCCCCATGACCCTGTGTCCAAAAACCAACTCGTTCGGGCTAAATCCCAAGCTCTCCCCAGGTATTTCTCTCGCAGCAAATAAAACGTATGGGAGACCTAGATCCCAGTCCTTCCCATTTTCCATGCAATAACACCGCAACATACTCTTGAGAGTCGAGTGCCACCTTTCCAAAACTCCCTGACTCTCGGGATGGTAGGCAGATGACACCACAGACACTATCCCATGTTGCTGCATGGTCTGCTTAAACAGAACAGAAGTAAAATTGGATCCCTGATCAGACTGGATCTCCTGAGGGTAGCCATAACGAGAGAAAATTAAATAGACAAGTAGGTTTTTGACAACAGTCTTAGCCATCCCGTTGCGCATGGGGTAAGCATCTGGATACCGTGTTGCTACATCCATTACAGTTAGTAAAAAATTATTGCCGGCACTAGTGGGGGGCAATGGGCCAACCATATCGATAACTACCTTGCTGAAGGGCGGCCCAATGACAGGGATGGGTTGTAACGAGGCTCTCGGGATGACCTGATTGGGTTTCCCAACAACTTGACAAGTGTGACACTGTGACACCCATGACACGACACTTGCCTTTATCCCAGGCCACCAGAAAAGCTTGCTCAGAGCTGCCTCCGTCTTACGTGCCCCCAGGTGCCCTGCCAAAGGCACAAATCATGAGCTAATCTCAATAAGCTCTCACAGCACACCACCGGTACTACTAACTGGTCCACTAATCCTGACCCGCCCATCCCACTTTTTCTTGGGATCCTGATGTCTCCGATACAAGATCCACTCGGGACAAGAAAAATCACCAGGCTGCATCCCCATCGCTCTCCAGTTCGATAGCACCATTACTACACGCCCTGACTTCAGGATCTTCCCAGCTTGCAAGGAACATATATCAGCAGGTGCGAGATTATCCAGTTCATCTTAAATAATTTATTTCCACCTCCAATGTCCCGCTGAGCCATCCTTTCCTCACGCTGCGCATAACGATGCTGTCGCAGAGTTTCTTCCTGCCCTGCACATGCACTAGCGGTGGGACAGGCCCCGGGGCCTCTCCAGACTCTAACATAGGTGCCAATAATGAGTCACCAAGAAACACTGCCGGCTCAAAACTCTCCAATTGACCAACACTTCCCGTTTTCTTGTGACCTTTCCTCCGCGGTTTGATAGACTGAGGTGGTGGCTGCAAGGCTCCGGATGTCTGAGAACGCGTCACAACACACGCCATGGTTTGTACGCTACACTTCTCAACCCACTCCTGTTCCTCCCTACTAAAGTCGGCCGCCTTCTCGGCAACGACCAAGGGTGAAAAGCTTAGAAGCAGGCACCGCAAAGTCGTTGCCGAGGAGGAGGTCGACGCCCCCAACAGGCAAGTTCTCTACAATTCCGACATCCAGCTCCTTCGCCACACCATCCACCTCCAGCTCCATCCGCACCAGCGGGTAGGACTTCGTAGCATTGATCCCCTGAACTACCACCCGCCTGAGCAGCGTTTAATCGGTCTACCAGTAAAGTTCCTTAACAAGGTCTGAGAAGCCCCAGTATCACGCAATAGCTTAACTCCTCGCCTTTCGCCAGCCCACCTCACAAAACCATGCCTCTATGACCCCCAAAGACGTCGCGGACAGGGTTCGAGCCTTCCGGACTCTTGAACACAGGCTGTGTCCCAACCTCTGACGAACTACCCTTGGCAAACTCAGAAGATATAGGCGACACCCCTATGCTGCGGGCCAATGACACAACCTTGTTTGGTGGCTTGTTCGGACAAGCATTTGCAAAGTGACCCTCCTTGTGACATGCAAAGCCCTCTTTACTCTTTGGTTTCCCTTGGGAGTGGGAGGTACCATTAGACTTCTTATACGGGACGGTATTTGGTTTATGTTCAGTTTTATTGTCAGTGCTAGATGGTTTTGTGTATTTATGTGTATCAAAATTCTTGGGAGGGGGAGGGGTACGATCCTTTGCACCCGACTCACTCCTAGCTGCTGCTCCGCACCCTCGAATTAATGACAGTCGGAGGTCAGCCATTTCTGCTGCCTCTGGAGAGTTCTAGGATTTATCTTCATTATATTTAATGTTAAGTTCCCGCCTGTGCACTTAAAGAACTGCTCCAAGAGAACCGGCTCACTAAACTCCTCAAAAAGTAGCTGCCCTCTCGGAACGCAGCCAATGTCGTAGTGCATCAGACAAGTCCCGGGCGTGTTCTAGGAAGGTACTATCCTTGCCCTTAGTAACACCCCGAAACTTCAAGCGGTAAGTTTCTGGTTGTAACTCATAGGGCCGTAGCACAGCCTTCTTTAGCTCATCATAAACTACACAGGACTCTAAAGGTAGTGCATCATACGCTTTTAGCCCCTTTCCTAGGAGTCTGATGAAACTAATGCTGCCCACTTTTCCTGGGGCACTGGTGTTCCGGACACTTCTTCTCAAATCGCATAAAAAACTCAGCCACACATATAATTCATCGAACACAGGAACTAGTTTAAGCAGGTGCGACAATGATTGGTCCGATCTGTTTACCTCCCCCAATATTTCGCCCTGTTACCTCCATCGAGATCTCTCCAGCTCCCTGTCAGCCCGATACCTAGTAGACTCTGCCTGCAGTTCAGCCTCTTGTAGCACCTCAGCCTGCCACACTAACTGTCTTTCGGCGGCCTCAACCTGAGCTCTAGCGGCCTCAACCTTGGCCATCTCAAGCCGAAACAACAAATCTGGAGTCAACCCTTGAGGAGGGGAAGGTGCATTTAATGGAGAGGGGTCCCTGTGATTGAATTCCACGCTGCAATTGACCATCAACTTGGGGGTATGTACTAAATTCAGGCACCCTGACGTTTGATATGGGGGTAGAGTGGAGGGGGGGCTGGGACCGGGGCCCCCAGTCCACCTGGCCACCAGGTCTCTCCTTCTAAACCCAATATCAAGTCCTCAGCCTTTCCTCCTCATGCCACTTAAACCCTGGTGACCCTGAAGACCTGCCCACACTTAAGCCATACTTATTCAGCTTCAACACCCTGTCAGCGGTAAGGGGCACCTCTAAAATTTCTACGCACCCTCCTCGCTATCGACTAACCACTCCACAGGTCTTTCTCCCTCCGAGCCCGTATCGTGACCTGACCCATCACTGTGTTCTGATGTATTAGACATGCTTGTGTACTGCAGTAATTATCACGGTTATAGAATGTGCCTTATCTCCTATGCAAGTGTGTATATACTAATGTTATTTATAGTCTTTAATGTGTTATATTGGTTGCTCCAAAAAAAAAACTCTATGTCCACTGCATTCCTCTAATCATAAGGAATCTCAAAACAAATGACCACTATATTCCTCTATTCAGTAAATCCTATGCAAGGTCGCCATTTGTTTCGTCCTGGGATATATAAACACTGGGCTCTTTCTATTGGACTAGGTATGCGGCAACAAGCAACAACGGAAAACGCTAGATCCAACCCTTATCTATAACCCAGGCAACAAACCACCCTAAACCGTCAAGAGTCCTGCCTGGACAACGAGGTATCCTATGACTCGGTTACAGGGTGCACGCACTATAGACTGCTGATAGTCAAGCAGGCTATATAAAAGATCACTCAATTAAGTTGACTTAAAGCTTCAAGGAAGGAATTAATTGCAGAAACAATTTAATAACAAACTAGAAGAAAGTACATTTAACGTTACGGTAATTAATACAACTAATCACCCCTGCGTGAAAGAAGGTGAAAGCAAACAGTCCTCAAAACATCGTACAGGTAGACAAGATGCGGGTTTCTTAACTGCATGCGGCTACTGTAGGATCTGATGCTTAGCAAAGAAAGTACGGATTTAGAGAACTCTTAACTCATAAGCAGGAATAAATACTAGTGATAGGCCATACAGTGTATAATGGTATAGGTATAATTAAATAAAGGTAGCAACTCGCAACATAACCACATACAGGTGTGCTTCTCACTCTTAGTCAGGCAAGCCTGCTCGGACAGAGTCTCTAAGCCACACCCTGACTCACAATGCTCACTAAAACGGTAAACTGTGGCACAATAACAAGCATACAGAGATAATAAACCCCTAGCTGTTAATCTGCCAGTGGCAGAGGTCTAGGCGGAAGGATATAGGCTTCGGATACCCGGGCTGAGCCACCTGCTCTAGCCTAGGGACGTTCCCAAGTCTGTGCGCCAAATTACTCTAATTGAAAGGGTGCTCTCTTGAGAGACTCAGATCCCAAGTCTGACTCTCTCCTGGCGACCCTAAAAAAAAGCAAGACGTGCTAGTGCAGTGCTGAGTGGACTAGGCAAGGGCCCTCACACAACACAGCACTAGACACACAGGGACACAGACAAGAAAATTCCCCCCAGAGTCCACAGGGTATCCGAGTAAAGTCGCGCGGGTCCAAGGACTCGCACAGCAGCAGACTTTACTAAGGGATCGCAAAAAAGCCTCCCCTCCGGTCTAGCCCCTGCTAACCTGACATAAGAACACACTATGCAACCCAATATGAGACAATGAGACAAATGAGCTCGTCGTTAATAATAGATATAAGGTCTATCAAGGGGATGGGATAATTAAAAGATTGGTGAAGTAGTGAGAAGGTATACAAAGTAAGAGAGAAAGTTTCTAAGTGGGGTTGTTGAGAGGGATAGATATCAAGGGGGTCCGAAGGGTACGACAGTGAGGGGAGCTCTGAGTCTTGAATCTGTCTGGACCCCGCCCTAGGCATGCAGGATACATCCCATGCTTGGCAACACTCAACACAGTTGCCTGGTCAAAATCCTCTACCCCGTGCGTGAGTCGAAACTAAGCCTAACGTTGCAATCAAATGCATATGGCAACGCTTCAGGCTCGTCCCAAGCTGGACTCTCCGCGCGAAGCAACGTCCCCCAGCCGGTCTCTCTCTCCCGCTCGTCTCCTCCCACTCTCACTAGACTTACATCTTATATATTATAATGAAACAATCAACTATCGAGAATAAAATATACTAAGATGCGTTGGTTAAGAATAAGGGCAGCTACAAGCTGTGAAACAACATAAGAATATCCCAGACATTAGTTACGTTGTCGTAGGATATATGCTAAGGAAAAGCCTGCTGGCCGGCTGCCGCCAGCCGGTTTCTAAACGGCTGGGCAGCCGACGCGCGCGCATGCCCGCACGTGGCTACTATGCAGAAGCGTCACAATTAATAACACTGTGGAAAGAGAGAGAGAGAGAGAGAGAGAGAGAGAGAGAAGCAACATATGTGTATAAAGCCTAATTAATATTGTGTAGGCCTAATGCAATTATACCTGATTTTGTTACCTTCAGTTACACATTTATATATATATACCGGTATATATATATATATATATATATATATATATATATATATATATATATCTATATATCTATTTCTATCTCTATCTATCTAAGTTAACCTTAGAATATGATATGATTGTATTACAAGAATTAATGTTGCTCAAGGATGATATTCCCTTTATGAACACTATAAACGAATCTTTTGACTGCATAGCCAGCGTTGAAGACCGAACTAAGGAGGGAATAATAGAGGGTAGGCCGTCGCAAGGGGTAAAATACGAACATATTTAATTATTAATGTGTATCTGCCTTGCGATAAACAGAATGATGATAGCATAGATGAATATAGACAGTCACTTGCTGTTTTAGAAAATGATGTTGTTACAAACTATAAAGACAAAATGAGTAAGACTATTGTACAGTCTGATTTAAAGTTGTTTAGATTGTTGTACATACAAATGTGAAAACAATAGTCATATTAAAGAATTGAATTACATTTATAACTCACTTGTAAGTATACTGAAAGAGTCGTCTGAGGAATATGCAATTGAAAGTACAAAAAATTATCAGATAAAACCAGGATGGAATGACCATGTTAGTGGGTTGTATAAAAATGCTAGAGAACATTTCTTAAAACGGAAAGAAAATGGCTGTCCTGTATATGGTGATTTACTTGACAATATGACATCTTCCAGGAAACTGTTTAAGAACGCATTAAAAATATTAAAAATAATGAAATCAATATTAGAAATGATAAATTAGCTGAGTCTTTAAGCAATAAAAGATATAATGCATTCTGGAAAGAAGTCAGGAAAACTAAAAATAATAAGTGTTATTTAAATGTTAAAATTGAAGGTGAATGTGACTCCAGTAAAATTGCTGAGAAATGTTCGCAGAATTTTAAAAACGTTTTTGATGACAGCAAATGCCAGAAAAGAGATAAATATGAACTTATAAGAGATAAGTTAAATGTGCATGTGCAAAGAGGCAAATTATTGGGAATTATCAACACCAAAGATGTTTGTTTGCCATTATCTGAGCTAAATTGGGTCATTGGCCATGATAACATTCATTATAATCATGTGAAGTTTTGTTCTGAAAGCGCGGTAAGACTAATTGCTAAAATGTTTTCATCATTTATTGCACATGGACATTTGCCTGATGAGATGACGTCCGGACTTATTTTGCCCCTTATTAAAGATAAATATAAAGATCAAAGCTCCTTGGATAATTATAGACCTATTATATCATCGCCAGTTTTCTTAAAATTATTTGAATATTGCTTAAAATATAAAATTTTGCATTATGTGAACTTTAATGAGAGGCAGCATGGGTTTAGGGCTAATCACTCTACATCCTCAGCGTGCTTGATTTTTAAAGAAACAATTTTAAGATACAGATTAGAAGACTCAAAGGCTTATACAGCTTTCATTGATTTAAAAAAAAAAATGATAAAGTTAATCATTTCACATTAATAAGTAAACTTATTGAAGCAGGTATTCCACACTTTTATGCGAACATAATATTATATCTATATAAATCAACTGGTTGCTACTAAGCATAAAGACTCAATATCAAAACCCTGGAAAATAATGAATGGAGTAAGACAGGGAGGAGTCTTGTCTCCGATATTATTTAATCTTTATATAGATAAGCTGATTGAAAAAGTGTCTAAATGTAAAAAGGGGTGCACACTAGGAAATATATCAAGTAATATTAGTGCTTACGCTGACGATATTGTTGTATTAGCACCATCGTCATCGGGATTACAGTTTTTACTAAATATGCTTGGAAATGAAGCAAAATAAATTGATATTGACATTAATATTAATAAATCATCATGCATGTATTTCAAAGACAATAAAGATAAAAACTTAAAGCCAAAGTTGATGCTATGTGGAGAGATATTGAATGTTGTTAATGAACAAAAGTATCTAGGGTTTATAATAGATGATAATTTAAATAATGACAAAGACGTAATTAGGTGTCGTAACAAGTTTTATAATTAATTTAATTGTATTATACGTACATTTTCTAATGTTATGTTAGGGTTTTTACTCAGTTGTTCCAAAGTTACTGCTCAAGTTTTTATGGTTCTGAATTATGGTTTTATAACAAAAAGTGCAAACTTCCTCTTAAGCAATTTGCAATTGGTTACCACAAAGCAATAAAGAAAATGCTGAAATTAAAATATTGGGAAAGTAATCATCATGCATGTGAATTGGCTGGACTAATGACATTTATTCATTTAATGAATTGGTTAAAATTTAGATTTGCTCACAAATGTCTCCTAAAACCTTGCAAGTTTTTACAGAAATGTTTATTAAACCTTGATGAATACCTATCGTTAGGAAAGGAAGTTAACCATATCCTATTACATGAATATGACTTATCAGATTTGAAAACTAATGATATAAATGCTATCAAGTCAAGAATTATGTTTGTACAAAACCATGAACCTAGAATGCGGTAATGTATGAGGTTACTGTTATCTCTATTGTATATATGTAAAAAGTTAATTGTGTTGCCTTTTATGAAATAAAGATTTGAGTCTGAGTCTATCTGTATATATGTAAAATGTTACCATGTAACCTTTTATGAAATAAAGATTAACTAACTAACTGTCTATCTATCTATCTATCTATCTATCTATCTATATATCTATATATATATATATACTGTATATATATATATATATATATATGATAAGCCTTGTATGTATGTATGTATGTATATACTGGGACTCATGCCCCATAGCGGGGGTGGGGAGTGGGGAGGGGGGGGGGGGGGACGGCGAGTTGAGACAGAGCCCGACCAGCAACAACATAACTTAAGAATAAGCCTTGTAATATGTATTATTATCTTTTATAGTTCTAATCTTATATCATTCAACCCTAGGCAGCTTCGAATGTACTGCATATTATGTATCTTAACCGCGACTGTATAGCCTATAATGTTAAATAGTCGTGGTTTATTCATGTATGACACACACACACACACACACACACACACACACACACACACACACACACACATGACCGACTGGAGTTAAATATTATGCAACAGTCACTTCTGCCCGTCAGTATATTTTAGCAATACCTCTATTAGTCCGTCTAGCCTAACCGTAGCATTTGTAAACCGTAGACAAGTTTAATTTACTCACAACTTACTCCCTATCTAACTAATTATACTGTACATAAACATAAAGTAAGTAAGTCAGTATATTGTATATAAAGAACATCGGAGCAGTATTGTGTGTATGTTGCGCGGGGGATGGGAGGGAGGCGTGTGTGTGTGTGTGTGTGTGTGTGTGTGTGTGTGTGTGTGTGTTGTGTCCAAAATGTCCAAATATGGCCATGCAGGGAAGATGGGCTGCCCCACTACCCAATCACAGGCAGATTGACTTTGGGTCGGTGAGTATTATATATATTTTACTTTTACTATCTATGTATCCTTATGGTGTGGTATTATTATTTTAGTGTGGGGTTATGTGTGTATGTAGGGAATCAATCATAGAAAACGCAGTGGTGTCAGGCGTCCAAAATATCTACAATACGGTTAGTCTAAACCCTACCTAATTAATTTAACCTTCATAACCTAATTATTGTAACTTAAACAGGCCTATACAACCTTACTACTATTCAAACAGGTTTATATATCAATCCTGCATAACCTAATCTAACCCCGGATACAGAATTTATTACGTAGCCTAATCAACCTTAGCCTATTTTGACTTGCTTATTATGGGGGCCCACCTCGGTTTTCTCTCTCTCTGTGTGTTGTATCCATTTGGCCCCATTCTTGTGTAGGCTCAATTAAAGCTATGTGTTGTGTACGGTACCGTGCTATTACTACTACTACGGTACTACAGTACAGAGGGCCTAGGCTAGTCTAGGCTAGTCTAGGCTACACTAGATTGCACATAATATTATAAAGGGCACGCAACTCCTTGTCTTAACTTTGTCATGCTTTGGCCAAAAGTTACACAAGCCTCATATTACAATTAGCCTATCTTAGGTAGCCAAACCCGAATCCTCATCCTACATTATGTATATATATATATATATATATATATATATATATATATATATACTGTATATATATATATATATATATATATATATACTGTATATATATATATATATATATATATAATTATAATAGAGATAGCTAGATAGATAGATACAGTATATACCGGTACATACAGTATATATAATCCTGGTAGCCTATGTATGTGAAATGCGTCATAGCAATGAACGTGTTAAATACCGGTATATACTTCCGTCTTCTGTAGTGAAGTTAAGGTGAGCAGGTACAGTGTCCACCAGGTGAGATATTGCCAATTAAGATAAACGTGTACATGTCTGCTGGATTACCTACATGTGTGGAGAGAGAGAGAGAGAGAGAGAGAGAGAGATTTAAATATATCTTACTGACTCTTAAGGGGGGAAAGTTTTAATTATGGGTCTATTTATTTATTTATTTATTTATTTATTTATTTATTATACGGGTATGTTTAGTTTCCTCCCTAGATCTCCACCAAGCTTAAAAAAAACATCCCTAAGATAAATAACTGTTGTACTTTTTTGTACTCCTATGTTATAGGCTCGCTATCGCTCGCGAGGAAAAAAATCGACACCTAAACGGCACAAAAGGTGTTAATATTAACACAGAAATGGGTCAAAAAGTTTTAAAATCACTAAACTAATGGGCCGAACGTCTTAAAATCTGCAAACTAAAGGGGCTAAGCATGAGGGAGAAGGGGGTCCAGACAAGGCAACCATCTCCCCTTAATACCAGGTGAGATATTGCCAATTAAGATAAACTTGTACTTGTCAGGTAGTCTGTTTACTCTACCATGTTTACCTGTGTGTGTGTGTGTGACTGTGTCTGTGTGTGTGTGTGTGTGTGTGACTGTGTGTGTGTGTGTGTAAATGACCTACCAAACGTCGAACGATTAAAGAACCTCCGTGAGCTATTATAATGATCCAAGGGAAGCACTATGATAAGATTTAAGAATAAGGTCATATATTCCACAAACTGCAATTTCTCCTTCACGCAGCGCTGAGTGGCTCGTGTTTAAAACCGCGGCAGCCAGGCGATTTTTGCTCCATTCTTTCTGTTCCTGCTGCTGTGTGTAAGGCAGGCCAATTAACTGCCATCAATTAGCCTGCCTCTCGTCTTTAATTACGGGCGGGGGAGAGAGAGAGAGAGAGTGTGTGTGTGTGTGAGTGAGTGAGGGAATGGGTGAGGGAATGAGTGAGCAAGGTAGCGAGAGAAGAAGGTTATCCCAGACCTTTCATCTTCTTGTCTCAGCTCTCAGGACTCTCTCATTTGGACATCTCAAGGGTAGTCAGCAGAGCAGAGGTATGAAACTATTCGTCATATACAGTATATATATATATATATATATATATATATATATATATATATATATATTTATTTTTATTTTATTTTTTTATTTTTTTCTTGAAGGTCTATCTATCTATCTATCTATCTATATGCTCAGGCCCAATCCCCATTTTGGGGGTAGCCGACTCAAGACAGAGCAAGAACAGGGAAAACACAAAAACAACATAAAACAAAAAATAACACAGATAAAAAACACAAACTCTCACACATCCAGGTCACCCAGGAGAAGACCCAGAGACCAGGGTTACCAAGGTCGCTCCAGCACTCCCCCGGCCCCTGACCACCCGGAGAGGTTCCGATCTCGGCAGGCAGACATGCAGCGGAGCCAAAGCCACAAGCCCTCCCACCACACTTCCAGGCACACCCTTCATATTAATCGTCTCCCCGGGCCAGGCGCCTGATGGACTATTATCTAGTCCAACTTGCGCCCGACCCCTTACTCCAAATGACCACGTGTTCACTCAACTATTCACAAGCATTCTCCATTCACTCCTGTCCACCACCACTTCCCCTGCCTGATCTATAGTCATTCCTCTATCATCCAAAGCCTTTCTTACACAGTCTCTCCATCTCAATGGGGGTCTTCCTGCCCTTCTATCTCCCCTTGTACCTGACTCACATATTCTCTTTGTAAGCCTTTCATCTCCCATTCGTTCAACATGACCATACCAGCTCAGCACCCTTCTGTCCACTCTGGCTGACAAATGTTCTTGCTGCCCCACTCTCCTACGTATCTCTTCATTCCTCAATCTGTCTCTACGAGTAACTCCACACATACTCCTCAAGCAGCTCATCTCCATCACATCCAGCCCTCTTTTCTCCTTTTTCTTCAGAGCCCACATCTTGAAGGTATGTGATATTAAATAATACAGCATAGTGTGCATTAATATATTTTGTATTCAAAGATTCATTGTCTCTCGCAATCTTACGTTGTTGTTCATTGAGTAGATGTAGGAGAGTACCGTAGTTTTCAGAGGGTTCTTGGGTTGTGGCTGTTTGTTGTAACGTTTCGGCTACTTCATTAACCATGCTTACACAGTTGATTCTGATTAGCATAAGTGTTGAGGGGGACTTTTATAGGGGTTACCCGGATCATAGATAGATAAATAGATAAATTGATAGATAGATAGAGCTAGTCCCCCCTATCCCACCAATGCGTAATATAGGCTAGACAAATGGCTAGATCACATGGGTCTATCGCCACCCATCTATCGCTCTCGCCTCCATCCATCCCTCACTGTCTGGGGGTAGGGGGGGGGGGGGGGGGAAGAGAGAGAGAGAGAGAGAGAGAGAGAGAGAGAGAGAGACTGGTATAATCTGCTGAGTTATGGTACCGTATTATAAAGACACTGAGCTTGTTGGTAATATCTTGGGTAAATAAAATAAGATGTTTTGTGTTTCAGAAGTACCGGTAAGTGTGGGTGGGTGTGAGTGTGTGTGTATGTTTCAATACTTTTTGACGTAGTTAATGGATTTCTTCTTCGATATCCGACAACAAAATGTGACTTCCCCAATTTGAACTAACTGATTTTGTCTACTCTACTTCTGACTACAAAATTGACTTCCCGAATTTGTCAACTCCCTGATTTTGACTATTTCATTAGTACTATACTACTTTTTCTTTTAGGGCAAACACTCTACACCAGGTATTATAGAGATATCCGGTTTGCCACAGTTATAACAGAAAACCGATTACGGCGGATGGCTGTGGCCTGATGAAGTCCATCCGCCTCTCTATTTTGCCTTGGGGTGGGTGTTTGACTCTCTCTCTATATTTTTCTTATATCTGTGTTATTTTCAACTCTTTTCACATGTGTGTGTGTGTGTGTGTGTGTGTGCGCGCCACCAGCTTAATTTCCATAATACAGTAACAATTGAATCATAATCCTGAAGGTGTTAATCTGATTTGTGTCCTTCCTCTCAAAGGGGGGGGGGGGGGGGGTGACCTCGGTGTGGTTGGTGCCTGGTAGAGAACCTTGAGTAGCCAAATGCCGGTATCACACAAGCGCTTTTTCCCTCAACATTTATGCTCAACACTGGTCTGGCAGCTTAGGAGGTCAACATTTTAAGTATTTCGGTTACCTTAATTCATCTTCCATCAGTCTAGTCTCCGATACCAGTGCACAATATTCCAGAAAGGTTGCCACAAAAATGTTGTTTATCGAATGTTGACTAAAAAAGCTCTCGTGTGATACCGGCTTAACAGAGATCGGGCCAACTTCCGCCATCTTGGAGACACTGATCATATTGTCCTCTCTTTACACTGAAATACCCCCATACTCATAATCATGATTCAGGAAAACTGGTCCTGTACCGTACGGGATATACAGTATGGTATACTGTAGTTTATATTGGCAACTGGTCCTGTACCGTACGGGATATATGGTATACTGTAGTTTATATAGGCAACTGGTCCTGTACCGTACGGGATATATGGTATACTGTAGTTTATATTGGCAACTGGTCCTGTACCGTACGGGATATATGGTATACTGTAGTTTATATTGGCAACGGGTCCTGTACCGTACGGGATATATGGTATACTGTAGTTTATATTGGCAACTGGTCCTGTACCGTACGGGATATATGGTATACTGTAGTTTATATTGGCAACTGGTCCTGTACCGTACGGGATATATGGTATACTGTAGTTTATATTGGCAACTGGTCCTGTACCGTACGGGATATATGGTATACTGTAGTTTATATTGGCAACTGGTCCTGTACCGTACGGGATATATGGTATACTGTAGTTTATATTGGCAACTGGTCCTGTACCGTACGGGATATATGGTATACTGTAGTTTATATTGGCAACTGGTCCTGTACCGCACGGGATATATGGTATACTGTAGTTTATATTGGCAACTGGTCCTGTACCGTACGGGATATAGGGTATACTGTAGTTTATATTGCCATTTTCGAGCAATGTATTTTAGTTTGTCCCTTAGGGTAACGAAAACGACATGCCAGACTTCCTTCAAACTAAAAAATGCCCACCCAGACCCCTTCAAGAACAAATTGTACATTTTTCGATAAATAATTATCCCGGCCAAAGGCCTATTACTTTCCAAGTTACCGGTACTGGCTAGCTACCGCTCGCCTAGATAAAACCGATACCTGAAAGGGGTTAAGCGTATAATTATCACCAAGTTAATGGGGTGAAACACCTTAAAATATCCAAACTAATGAAGTAAAAACGTGACATTCTACAGTACCGGTATTCAAAATATAATAAAACCTCTGTTTGATAATTGAGGTACCAACATGGCGCCTGAAGAAGGAGATGGCCGCTCTGTCTTACTGTAGGATCTCTATAGCGCCTTGTGGGTGGTGGTGGTGGTGTAGGTCATGGTGGTGGTGGTAGAGGTGGAGGTGGGGGTGGTGTGATTGATTGTAACTCCTTTGGTGCTTCACAGGCAAATTGTGTGGTGATAAGTGGTGTGATGGGCTGTTGTGGTGTGGTGTGGTGTGGTGTGATGGGGTGTTGTGGTGTAATATGATGTTGTGGTGTGATGGGTTGTTGTGGTGTGGTGTAATGGGTAATGGGCTGGTGTGGTGTGATGGGCTGGTGTGTTGTGGTGTGATATGGTGTTGTGATGTGGTGTGGTGTTGTGTGTTGTGGTGAACTTGTGGTTTTGATATAGGATTGTGGTGTGACAATGTGATAGTGTGGTGTAATATGGTGTTGTGGTGTGGTGTGACCATAACACAACATCATCAACAGCATCACCACCACCACACCACCACCATCACCACACACTCTGCCTGTGAAGCACTAGACACACTGTATAATCAATCTCTGCAGCATTACAAACACACTGAGGTTACCACCCTTAACCCTTTCTGTACCGGCGACTTCCTCTTAACCCCTTTAGCACCATAACGTAATTTTCATCTTGTTCTGGTCACCATTAGACGATTTTTTTCAGCTTACAATCTATCTCTAGGACTCAAAAGGGTAAAAAAACAAAAACGTAAAATCTCAGTAAACCCTCTGAATAACATAGGTCCGTCATAAACTACATAAAATCGTCTAGTTTTAGCCAGAATCAAAGTAAAAAATACGTCATGGTGTTGAAGGGGTTCATTACATTGTGGCTACTATTAGACGATTTTATTCAGTTTTAAAAGGGCCTCCAGCAATTAGTAGTCTTTGATCTATCTCGCTTAGCCATTTTACAACCACAGATCCGCTGCTCAAAATCTTCTAAATGTAGCCAGAATAATAATAAAAATACGTCACCGGTACAGAAGGGGTTAAGGGGAGATGGATAATTTTTTCTGGTCCCTCTTCTCCCTCGTGTCTTACCCCATTAGTTTTGAGATTTTATGACGTTCGGTCCATTAGTTTGGTGATTTTAAAACCTTTCGCCCCCAATGTTTTGTCAATATTACTTACTATTCGTGTCATTCAGGTATAATATATATATATATATATATATATATATATATATATATATATATATATATATATATATATATATATATATCAGTATTTATATATGTGTATATTCAATAAAGTTGAAAAGCACCGGTATATGATAATAGGTAGTGGAGTTGTTGTTGTTGTTGTTGTTGTTCCCCAAGCTGCCTGGCCGAACAGCCCCAAGGCCCCGAGCAAAGCCAAGGCCATAACCGAGCGCCCCCACAGAACCCTCCCTGCCGACCACAATAAAGCCTGGGTGACCGAAGCCACTCCATGGCGGGGAGCTGAGGAGGGTGCGGAAACGCCCGGGAAACCAAAGCCCCACCCAGGGCCCTGTGCCCCTCAGCAAATATGAAGAGAAAATTGAGGGGCAAAGGAAAAGTGTGACGCTTTGGCATCCAATCTTGGTAGATTGGGAGATCAATCCACGGAAGAGACGCCGTCACTCGAGATCTAGAAAATATATAAGTAAAAGGAAAAGTCAGAGTAAGCTATGGGTATGGCAGAGATCGCTCAGTTCTCACTTTGATAGACCAGCCCATCACCACATGACTAGAACCCAATCCTCTCAGCATCAGCTAGGAAAGGCCCTAGAAAGCCGCCTTTGGCGGGGGGATAGCTCCCCTATTTCAACCCCTTTAGGGGTTGGGCACCCGCCAAGGTAGTGGAGTAGTATATATATATATATATCAGTATTTATATATGTGTATATTCAATAAAGTTGAAAAGCACCGGTATATGCTAATAGGTAGTGGAGTAGTTTGGAGTAAGGAGTACGGAATAAGAGCAGGGTAGCAGGAGGTAGTTAGCAGTAAATGGTGGCACAAGAGGGGAGAGAGATACATAAGAGGTTACCATGGGGTTAATCTATGCTCTCTCTCTCTCTCTCTCTCTCTCTCTCTCTCTCTCTCTCTCTCTCTCTCCGTGCCACAGACCATAAGGGGCGGTGATCCATCGGCTTCTTTTTTTATTGACATTATGTTAGTGGGGTAATCGTTCTTCCATTTGTATTTATTATATATTGAAGGCGTTCTGGGTTTGTTTTCCTTAACATTGCTCTATCCCTGTCTTGAGTTATCTGTTGTTTTTATTTGTATTTATATATTTATTTTATATATTTTGTTTTGGCTACCTGTACCTCTATCATCTACCACCTTCCTCTACCACTACCTCACTACCATTACGACTACCTTCCTACCACTATCTCACTACCATTACTTTTACCATTACCACTACCCTCCAACCATTATTTTTACCATTACCACTACCCTCCAACCATTACTATTACTTTTCTAACACTACCTACCTACCATTACCATTACGAATACCTTCCTACCACTACCTACCGGTACCTACCATTACCACTACCTACCTACCATTACCATGACAACTACCTTCCTACCATTACCACTACCACTTCTATTACGAGTACCATTACACCTACCTTCCTACCATTACCATTACCCACTACCACTAACATTACCACTACCATTACCACTACCACTACCTCCTACCAATCCCTACCGCTCTCCGTGCCACACACTATTAGCACCTGTGATAAATGTCCTTCTTCCATTATTTTCTATGTGTTTTATCATAGTCCTACCTTTCTATTACATACCGTACTTAACAGATTATAGTCTTACCATTCTATTATAGACTGAACAAATAATAGTCTTACCATTCTATTATAGACTGAACAAATAATAGTCTTACCATTCTATTATAGACTGAACAAATAATAGTCTTACCATTCTATTATAGACTGAATAAATAATAGTCTTACCATTCTATTATAGACTGAACAAATAATAGTCTTACCATTCTATTATAGACTGAATAAATAATAGTCTTACCATTCTATTATAGACTGAACAAATAATAGTCTTACCATTCTATTATAGACTGAATAAATAATAGTCTTACCATTCTATTATAGACTGAACAAATAATAGTCTTACCATTCTATTATAGACTGAACAAATAATAGTCTTACCATTCTATTATAGACTGAACAAATAATAGTCTTACCATTCTATTATAGACTGAACAAATAATAGTCTTACCATTCTATTATAGACTGAACAAATAATAGTATTACCATTCTATTATAGACTGAACAAATAATTGTCTTACCATTCTATTATAGACTGAACAAATAATAGTCTTACCATTCTATTGGATATTGATAAATAATAGTCTTACCATTCTACTGTATTAGATACTGATAAATAATAGTCTTACCATTCTACTGTATTAGATACTGATAAATAATAGTCTTACTAATTCATTAGATCCTGAACAAATTATTAGTCTGGCCATTCTATTATATACTGAACAAATAATAGTCTAACCATTAGTAGATACTGATAAAATAATAGTCTTACCATTCTATTAGATACTGATAAAATAATAGTCTTACCATTCTATTATATACTGATAAAATAATAGTCTTACCATTCTATTATATACTAATAAAATAATAGTCTTACCATTCTATTAGATACTGATAAAATAATAGTCATACCATTCTATTATATAGTGATTAAATACTAGTCTTAGCATTCTATTATACACTGAACAATCTTGACCACCTCCTATCCTCTTTCCCTGTTTCACCCAATTCCCTTCCTGTTTGTCTTAACGACTAGAGCCTACCTATCTACTTCCTGTACCCCCTATGCCATCCTACCCTCACCTATCACTCCCTACCATCCTACCCTCACCTACCACCCCCTACTATCCTACTCTCACCTACCACCCCCTATGCCATCCTACCCTCACCTACCACCCCCTATCATCCTACCCTCACCTACCACCCCCTACTATCCTACCCTCACCTACCACCCCCTATGCCATCCTACCCTCACCTACCACCCCCTATCATCCTACCCTCACTTACCACCCCCTACTATCCTACCCTCACCTACCACCCCTTATGCCATCCTACCCTCACCTATCACTCCCTACCATCCGATCACTACTTCCTAAACTCTGTTTCATTTCATCTGGCGGTAAATTGAATACCTTAGCAGCTAATGACTCGATACTTAATGGAAACTTTAAACCACAATGTCTCTGCATCATATAAAGACCAAGCTTATATAATTAGCACCGTATTTCACTAAAAATCTTCAAAATATCCGAGAAACCTATTTCACTACAAAATCTTCAAAATATCCGAGAAATATTGATAGGAACTTTGCAATTTACCGTCAGATGAAATGAAATCGAGAGTATAGTTCCTACCACTTCCCTCTACCATTCTACCATTCTACCTTCCTCTACCACCCCTACCACTCTACCATATCTCCCTACCATCCCTCCACAACTCACTACCATCCCTCCGTGCCCCAGACCATCAACAGCTGTGATCAATGTCCTCGGGAGGGGCTGAATCTGACGTGTGTGTCCCTCGGCCTTAAGTGATTTTTTACACCTATAATTCGACCTTCTTGTACCACCAACCCCCCAACCACCTACTACATTTCACCTACTTGCTTCCTCTACCACCCTACCATTCTACCTTTCTTTACTATGACCTACCATCCAACCATTACTTCCTGCCACCTACTT
>CM064522.1:8842203-8904703 GCA_032716605.1 Paralithodes platypus | reverse complement strand
TCACTAAGCTGAAAACAATTAGTACAAAGGAGTACAAAGGAAATCAAGCAACAACAGATCTAGTGACCCTTCTAGGCTGCTTGTCCTCCAAAACACTGAGGATCAACCCACTACAACGCAGCCCCAAGCACAAAAAACAAAAAACAAAAACAAAAACACACACACAATTTCCTTTCGTGAACTTATATACCCTCAAGCTTAGAAGTTCAGAGCACCAAAAACAAAACCCAATCCACTCACTCTCGCCCTCTCTCTCTCTTTGACAGCAGGGGGATTATTAGAGAAGAAAAAGAAGGCCATGGAAGAATGTGTGTGTGTCTGTGTGTTATGTACTGTATATATATATATATATATATATTTATATATATATATATATATACATATATATATATATATATATATATATATATATATATATATATATATATATATATATATATATATATATATATATATATATATATATATATACAGGTATACATATATATATATTAATTTTATTTATTTTTATTTATATATATATACATATGAGAGAGAGAGAGTGTGAGAGTGAGTGAGTGAGTGAGCGAAAGAAAGCGAGATCGAGGAAGAGAGACAGTGAGAGAAGTCGATAGAGGGCGGAGGACAAGGTAAACTAAAGTAGGACTCCCAGGTAATTACACTCCCAGGATAATAGCCACCACAACCACCCCACTCTGAGTTACCGTTATCGTCTCCTTCACGGGACAAAATGTTACGATGAATGGGTCTAGTTCCTGTGGATGTTGCGTTGTGGAGGATCCGTATATTATAATTATGTGCCGTTTGTTATTGTTTGAAGCACTTGGGTTGTAATTGTGATGGGTGGTACCGGTATGTAAGAGGGACCTCGTATCTAAACAGGAGAACGTAGAATCCCTCAGTAAACAAAACAAAAATGAGTTTGATCTCTGGCAAGGTTTCTTAGATGCGTCCTACACAGCCCTTTATATTGACCTAGGGGCCAGGAGCCACTGCCACACCGAGTTCCCATTAGTGCTCTGTAAATACTAACTGAGAGCGATATTGTATTGTTTTAGCCTCTTGCGTTTTAACTTGGGTGTGGTACGGTTGGCCAAATAAGTCGTGTCCTCGCTGTCATTACGTTTTGCTCGCTGTGTGTTGTACGGTAGTAATGTTTGTCAGATGTTGAATAGGGTGTGTAAAGATGGGAACATGGTTGTATATCTCACTCGAAACGATGAATTAAACCTCAGATAGTGCTGATACCAATTATTGTTCGAAATATACTTGGTGCTTCATCCAAATAGGAAAACAAGAGACTCGACGAATTAACTTGTGAAGAAAGAGTTTGTTTGTAGCATGTTTGTATACGTTTATATTTGTTTATTTTCGTTGCCTACATGAATTTGTAAAAAAACAAAACAATGATTTTATGCATGAGAGGTAAATTAGTATGATTAAAATAGAACTGTACTTTCTAATGCAGCAATTAACCCATTCAGTACCAGGGACGTCCTTATCATTATATTCTGGCAACTATTAGGTGATTTTAATTAAGTTTAGGAAGGACTGCTAACCATGGAAATGCTACAAACTATCTCAATTAATCCATTTAGCTACCACAGATCCTTCCTAAGCTGAACGAAATCGTCTAATAGTTGCCAGATTATGATGAAGAGGACGTCACCGGTACAGTATGGGTTAGATAATATGATCAATTAGCGGTTCACAGCAAATCATTCTTGCAAGTCAATCACACCAATTTTACTAACATACATAAACTCACCGAATTTATGTGTGCAACTGTACAAAAGTTGTCCCCAACGAACCCTAATGAGCTAATTTACAGGGGGGTAGGCAAGATGAATAGGTCTGCCGGTTACGGTGTAAGTGAGAGAGAGAGAGAGAGAGAGAGATGTGTGTGTGGGGCGGGGACTGCGTTTTAATTATTTGTATGGCGCTTAAGAGGATCCAAACGCCTCCTCAACAGCCCCCCCCCCCCCTCTCTCCCTCTGTCTCTCTCCCTCTCTCTCTCTCTAGATCTAAAATAAGTAAGTCCGGAAGAAGGCAACCAAGGGGGAAAAATATATTAGTAAAAATGTTCCCCTGCCATTCCCACGAGAGACTGGTGTAGACGGCTATAATGAGCCTAGGCTATTCTTCTCTGCAACCCATTTTAGGCATTTTGGGAATTGTATGAATTTTTGGGAATTTTATGAATTTTGGGAATTTTAGGAATTTTAGGAATTTTTGTAATTTTGGGAATTTTAGGAACTGGGAATTTCGGGAATTTTAGGAACTTTGGGAATTTTAGGAATTTTGGAATGAACAGTCACGATATTAACCCCTTGTGTACCGGCGACGTCTTGTTCATTTTATCCTAGCTATATTTAGACGATTTTGTGCAGTTTAATAAGGATCTGTGGTGGTAAAATGGGTGGAGTGAGATGATTCGACACAACTCTTGAACGTGACTGTTCCTGTACCCCCCATCTTGGTTGCATAAAATAAACCACTTTATTTAGGGTTTCTGTAGGCTGGGTCGTCGGATATATTACCTAATAAACATTGTACAGGTTTTGTTTCTGGTTTGGACAGCGTTACTACTTTTGTTCTATGATTTTTTGTTTTCTTCCATATTGTAGTGTCGTTGCTTGATTAGTATAGGCGGGTTGATAGAGTCCTAGAATCCTCACAGCTATTAGGCTCAGCGAAGACAATTACTTCCATTTCCTTAAGAAACGGCGATATTTGACCGATCTGTTGACGTGTGTGTGTACTGTATAAGTGTGTGTGTGAGAGAGAGAGATAGAGATAGATAGAGATAGATAGATAGATAGATAGATAGATAGATAGACAGACAGACAGACAGACAGACAGACAGAGAGAGAGAGAGAGAGAGAGAGAGAGAGAGAGAGAGAGAGAGAGAGAGAGAGAGAGAAATGGAAAAGAGGTACAAACAAGGAATTATGAAGGGAGAGAAGGAAACAAAAACAACAATTACTATACCCTGTTCCAAATAAGTAGGCCAAAACTCTTAAACACTAACCTGCATAACTCACAAACGACAAGAGTAATCCAACACATATTTATACTATAGAGTAATCGTACAAATAATTGTTTACTATTTGGGAAGGTTCAGCCAGGGAATAGGTGTGGAAAGTTACATCCCATTTGCTCCAGCCCTTTTTGAGTTACAGAGGATAGGGTTCACGATTGCTGGTCCACCTATTTGGAACAAGGTATAGCATCATAGTTATAGAATGCATATGTGAATAAAATCCTTTCAATAGTAGCCAGCAAATAGAAAAGAAATACGTCATCGCATTTTCTAAGGGTTAATTGACACAAGTTGTTGTTGAAGTCCTTCTTGGGGCGGAATTCAATTTTGTTGTTTTCGCCGTTCTGTTTTTAATATGTTGGAAATGCTACAGGGCCACATTCTTAAATAGGGGGGGGGGGGGGATTTATTTGCTCGTTTATACTTTTTGTGTTTTTTTTTTTTTTCCTAAACTCCATCAAGCTTTAAACAAAAAATATAATAAAAAACAAGACCTTCCTTCAAGATAAATTTGTACATTTTTCGAAAGAAAAATTTCCCGGCCGAAGGCCGGTTCCCCTTAAATAACATTCTCGCTATCGCTCACCAGGAAATAATCGACACCCAAAAAACATGAAAATAATTATTCACAAAGAAATGTGGTGAAAGGTCTTATGATCACCAAACTAATGGGCCGAACGTCTTAAAATCTGAAAACTAATGGGGCTAAGCATGAGGAAGAAGGGGGACCAGAAAAACGACCCATCTCCCCTTAAAGCCAAAATACAATCTCGCAAGCGCTCGCTAGGCCAAAATCGACACCTAAATGGCACTTTGTATTTAGATCCAATTATACAGGGTGTCAAGCCGGAGTAATTTTGATTGAAGAATTGAATGATTATGAGAAGGAATACAGGACCATTAACGTGAAATAGCATTGAGTTGGCTATTTTATCAGTTCCAGAGACACAATTTGAACTATAAACCATAACTTTAGCTATACAAACAACATAATAAAGATGAAAAAGAATAGACTCGGTTTTTACATAAATATATCGTAGTCTCTCCCTCCGTCCTTCCTCCAGCACATAAAAAACGGGAAAAGAAAATGAAGGAAGATAATAAGGTGAATTTATATATATATGGTTTGTAACATCCGGGAAGACCAGGATGTTGCTGTGGAGAGAGAGTAAATATATGAAGCTGAAGCCTGTATCACCCGAACACTTATAGACTGTGGTATCGGATCATACAATTTTTGGAGTGAAAACAGATCGCAACTAATAGTTGGTTATCCTTTATTATCTGATGTGACGACCGCATTTTAAATTTTGCAGCTCAAAATCTAATAGAGCGATAGAGGTAAGAATTTGACATAATAGAACTCGGCAAGCCAGTACCGTAGATTTATATATATATATATATATATATATATATATAATACTGTATAATTATACACATTGGTGTTCCATTGTTTAAATTTTCCTAGCGAGTTTTACTATATATACTGTAGCCTATATATACAGTATATCCATCCCGAAATTCGTTTTCAAATGTCATGTTTTAAGAGATTTGGATCCGTAAACATCGATATGAAACAGAAATGCAATAATAAAGTAGGTTTGCGATGGATAGAAATCAGGTGAATTTGGTTTAATGCAAAATTTTCGCTAGTAATTCTGATAAAGTTTGATTGAGAAAAAAAAATCTTAACTTCCTTATTGCCTGAAATTCGCTAATGGTCAATTGCCGAATTATTATTTGTATTTAATTATTTTTGTTTTATTATTATTTGTTTTAATTTGTTTTCCCCAGATGACGTAGCTCCCGAGAAGGAGTGGCCGAATATACTGTCAGAAAAATAACCGCGTGAATTAGCCTTTTGTTCTCTTTCTCTCCCTCTCGCTTTGGCTTGTATTCATTCTGCCCCATTCAGCCTACTGTTTTTAAGACGTTTGCCCCAATTTAGGTGTCAACATTTTCGTGCCGAGCGGTAGCAAGCCAGCATATATATATTGTTGTTTTTGACAGCAAGCTAGATGTGTACATTTTTCGATAGAAAAATTTCTCCGGCAAAGCCGGATTTCTCCATACAATGCTTGCTCGCTATCCCTCGCCAGGAAGAAATCGACACCTGGATGGGAATAAACGTCCTAAAACAGTTAGGTGAATGGGGCCGAATGGATACAAGCCAGGAAAGAAAGAAAAGGTGCCGGTGGGGGGGCCCCCCCCCCCCATAAAGTTTTTCAGAACTTAGTTTTCGTTTTCACAGCGTACGGTACCGCATGAAATTTAAACTTTGGAGTACGTGATGTCTCTCTTAAGTCTTTGAGTACGAATGGACCTTTCTTAAATAAAAATTAATATTTCTCCGTTTCTAAAGAGTTAAGTAATATATAATGTGATTATGTGGGAGAAGTTAAAGTAAAATTGATTTTCATTAGCAAGATAAAAAATAAAAATACATACCGGTAGTGATATTATCTATATATATACAGTATATAATATATATATATATATATATATATATATATATATATATATATATATATATATATATATATATATATATATATATATATATATATATATATATATATATATATATATATAAATAAATAAAACAATTGGCTAGAGCTTTAATAATACAGTTTTTAGTTTATTTCTGTTATGCCCTGCTTTTCTACAGGATTAACTTGGGTAATGTGAGTTCTAACTGACTGGGTATAGAAGGCTGCATGCACAAAACAAGGTATGAGGAATAGCGAACACAAAAGAAACACACGGTAACAAGACACACGATCACATTTATTGATATACCACTTCTGAATACTCCTGCAAGACAAATGATAGAAATTGAACAACACTAGCATAAGTGGATTTGGATGGAGCCTTGTCTCCCACTTCCAACGTTCAGGTATTAATCTTCTGATCACTGGCTTTATTCACAAGTTTATATACTGGAGACCATCAATGTTACTTATAGATTCATATTCACTGCTAGATTTATTACTGGTAGCTCTGGTGCACAAGTAGTAGTTCACAGACTAGATTAGACACACGTATTTTAGAGCACGGGAATTCTAGTAACCTCAGGGGGTACTGATCTAAGTTTTATATTCTTATAGCAGAAACACATAGAACGCAAATCAGTGGGCGAACATTAGATATCACTAGGGTTTCACTTCTAGGTAATAATATCTGGATATATGGGTGATTACGAGAATTAATATCGCCTGTTAATTAATAAACACTTATACGCTTAGCACTTTCTAATGGAATGGTTATATATGAATTATACTGGGGCAAAGATATAGCCACTTCATAGAAATATTAATAAGTGAATCTCTAAATAGCACGGTAACACTGTAGTACTGATAGAGTGAATCTTGGGTAGTATTTGATTGGTCTGGTCCTGGTTATCTTGCATCGTCCGTGATGTTGGGGGCTAACGACTGGTTCCGCGGCCGTCCAGGTGGTCCAAACGTAGGAAGTTCTCAAGTACGTGGACAGGTCCTTCTATCCAAATCTGCCACGGAGTCTGCTGGCTCTGGAACTCAATTCTCAGCAATCAACAATGATAGAGCTCAAGGTCCACTCTGGTGACCAACCCTGGTTGGTGTCTATCTTTCAACTGATTTTACTGGGGGCTGGAGCTGGGTTTATAGGCTCGGTTTTGGACCCTGTAGGCCATAGGGATCTCGAGTTTTGATGGACTTATTTGAGCTCTCAATTGATACGGGAACTAGGTAAGGTGGTGATTACTGTTGTGGCACATGGCTATATGGAGCCTTCATAATGCGATATAACTGAGCCTTAGTAAGAGGTACTATTTTGGCTATACTGGAAGTATTTAGGGGAGAGAGACTGGATCTACTTTGCGAGGAGGATTGGGACAGCTGTGATAGGAGCGTCTCTCTTAGATTGTTCAATCTTCATTCTATGGTATAGCTGAGGTGCTAATTTAGTTATCAGAGTATGCAAGAAAGGTTAATGGGTTATTGTGAGTTAATAGAGGTTAGTAAAGGTGTTAGTCATGCATGGTTAGTTCATTGATAGGACGAATTCCTGTGCTACCTGACAATGACCCGGAAGTCAAAACAGGGGTCAGGTATACCTCCGCAGGGGTAGGGGTCTCCCTCCTCGGGTGGGTAAAAAGGGGTAGGTGCGCACCCTCTCTCTGTGATGGTCGTCCGGCGGCTGTGGCTAGGGGCTTACCATATCACAAGTGTTTGTAATAACCCTCTGTTTATGAGACAGATGTGGGTGTTCGTAATACCAAAACCGAAGGTGCCTTGACTAGCTGGTTTAATCGGTTGGGTTGTTAATTGCATGGTTTGTTGGATGTGGTGGAGACTGGGTTGCTAACTCTGCCACATTTATCTGGAAGTATGGCAATAGAAGTTAGTCACTGGCGAGGCGGCTAGCCTCGCACTGACGATCATTTGGTACAGGGTTGTGAATGGGTTGTGAGGGAATAGATGGCATGCAAAGGGTTAGTAAAGTTCTAATGGTGTTCCTTCCTACTGGGGGAAGGTAGGCTAGATAGGAGTATATATACAAAAGGTTTGAGAATGTTAGCAACGGAAAAATTAAGGATATTCAGGTGTGGTGGAGAGGCTAGGTCGAAAAGGAGTCGAGGAGCGTGGGGGGTTAACGAGAGGGAGAGGGTTAAGGGGGGCTACGTGGAAGTTTGACCCTAAGGTCTCTGGGCGTATGGGTGGCATTAGACTACAGTTGGTATCGTAGCTTGGGGGTTAATGACAGGGAAAGTATGTTAGCCAAACGCTACCGGGGGATGAGCAATATGTGGTGGTATATGAGTCTGGAAAGGATAGAATCATGTGGACTGTGGGGCTGGGGGGAAGAGGATGTTAACTGTTGGTGTGTGCTTGACTGTGGATAAAAGTAGAGAAAACCATGGTGTATTATTACTCGTCAATACGAGGGGTTATGGACACTCTTATTTGACACGATTTCTTGCTGATCTAGTTGTCCCTGGGAACTGCGTTTTCTATGAAATATAGACCAAAGAAAGCGGCAGTTCGTAGGGGTACTTCGTTATTGTTTCGTGGTAGATATGTGTCGAGACAATGGTAAAAAAGGGTTATCTATACAATCTCTGGTTGGGGTAAGAATTAGAGTTACTGCATGGTGGCTAACATCTTCAGTCATTATCTCTGTCTAGGTCTTACAGGAATAATGGTTATATATACAATGGTGTACCCGTGGGTATCATAGTTTCTTATCACTTATGACATGGGGGTTAACATATTACTTCTCGGATGGAAGAACATACATAGATTTATGGGGGCGGTTGGTCTTCAGAAACTTAGTCTGGCAAGACAAGGTATTTTAGGGGGTTTAACATATTACTTCTCGGATGGAAGAACATACATAGATTTATGGGGGCGGTTGGTCTTCAGAAACTTAGTCTGGCAAGACAGGGGTTAACATATTACTTCTCGGATGGAAGAACATACATAGATTTATGGGGGCGGTTGGTCTTCTGAAACTTAGTCTGGCAAGACAAGGTATTTTTAGGGGGTTAACATATTACTTCTCTGATGGAAGAACATACATAGATTCATGCCTGTCTGAACTGGTTGGCATTGGCTCAACCTAGGGACAGGTCATGGGTGTATTAAATTAAGGTGTATTCATGTTCATCATCATGTAGGTAGAGTCTGGCGGGTAAGAGGTGTAGGACACGAGGGGTAGTGGATACGCGAGGTGGGGGAGGGTTGTGAATTGTAAAGAGGGTGGTTTGAGGCTAGGCGCCGCGCCGCTCGTGACCTAGGATAGTGACCCTTAATGCGCTGGACATAGGGGTGGCATTTCCCTACGATCGAACAGGTAGGGTGGTGGGTGCAGCGGGGCGTGAAGGATAAGCGGACAGGATGACCCAAAACAGGGGACCACTGAGCATAGGGTCACGAAGCAAAATAGAGTAGTGTGGATTGTGGATACGAAGGAGGTGATTGGAAGACGTATAACAATTGTGGAAAAGTAAATGGAAGAGATGAACACAATGGCGGATAAAAGATAATTAAACTAAGGATTGAATACATGCATGAATGACGACATTATAGCCGTCGTCCTAATAGGATGATGAAACCGGGTTGGTATGCACGTGGCACAATACGACACAAGGACAGTGCCGCTATGTCGTATCTAAACTGGTGGCATACTCCGGTTAATATTATATATACACTTAGTTACTAGAAGAACAAGGCAGTGGGGGGCGACTGAGCACGGGGGTACATATATCTATACTCGTCATGGAAAGGGAGATACGAGGTAGCTTTCCTGCATCTCTCCTGATAATCGTCTGCAGATTGGTCATAGTGAGTTTATCCGAATTAACAGGCCTAAATCAATACAATAACTGGCATAGGTTTATTGGGTGCATAGAGTCGTGGTTAAAGGTTGGGAATCTATAGTTAGTGGATAAAACAACGGGAGGTTAGAGACATAGAATTGCTAGAATTGGGGGGGACTCTGATTGTTATATAACTAAATACAGGGCTGACATAATCACGATCTGATTTGGTGTGAAATGGAAGCTAAGGTGTCTTAGATCGCCTCGAACCTACACAATGAAAGTATTATAGCCTGTATGGTGGTTACCTAATTAAATACATACTTAGGTGGTACATCAAGAATATCAGTGAGTAAAGTATTGTGGTTTGTATATTAGAAGACTGTGATTGAGAGACGTATAATATGTGGAATGAATTGAGAGGGAGAGAGAGACCAAATCTAGAATGGAAAAAGGGGCCTGGGATCTCGTTGGGGATGGGAGTTTCTCTCTCAGGATTTTCGTTCCTGTGGCTCGTTAGAGTTGGAGGTTTCGCTTTCAGGTTTTTCGTTCCTGTGGTATTTTATTTCCGTCACGTTTATATTAGGTACGACCTCGTACCTCAAGGTTGGAGTACGTAGGTTTGTTTAGGGGGACCAGGTCAGGTCGGTGAGGGGGTTAGGTTGGAGGGAAATGGCAGCCTGTCGGTGAGGACGAAGATTACTGTCATCCCGACTAGCAACAGACTGTTCAGAAAAGAGAGACAAAAACTTAAAATATTTTATCCTGGAATGTGAATAATATAATGAAATTAGGAAAAACAAATTACTCAGGCCATATATCAAAGACACTGGAAACTAATAGGAGAGTTACTATTCAAGAAAGAAGGGAACGAGGGAAGAAAATACATAGATGTTGGAAAAGGAGAGAAAAGATGATAAAAGAACTTGACGAAAGAACAGATAATTAAGAACACAGGAAAATTAAGAAGAGCTAAAGTGTTTAACAATGTATAAAACAAATTTAAAAGATAGTCAGAAAAGTGTAGGTTAACAAGAAAAGTAGTATATGACTAAGGGAAAACAAAAATATAATATATACAGTATATGGAAAACATGTAAATTTATAGAATCATGCCCAATCGCTTAGGAATTGAGAACAATACAAAACAAAATCCCATGGAAAATCCAGTACAATAACATCCTCATCATCATCAAGGGGGGGGGGGGGGGGTTATTTAGGGTCGCCGTTAGTCTTGGTGAAGGTCTGGTTTATTGGTAGGGGTGGTGGTGGTGGTTGTGGCTTTGACCTTGGGGGTTCGCTTTCACTTTGGAAGGGAGGGGTGGATATACCGTTAGGTCTGCCGTTAGGAATGTGGGTCTGGGTGAGAGCTGGCCTGGGGCCAGTTTTGGAGGGAGGTTTAAATGGTTGTGGTCGGGGGTAGTGATAGGGGGGGTTTAAAGGTGAAACGGGCAGGTCGAGTCGGGGTTGTTGTTGCGGAAGAGGTTGGTGCTGGAGAGGGGTTGCATTGTGTAGAGAGTTGTGGTCGTGAGTGGGGTTGGGGGAAGGGTGAGTAAGGCTGGAGGTTGAGAGTTTACGATGATCGGGTGGTTTGGAGGTTTGGAGTGTGGGGATTTGATAGGGAGATGGTGGGGGGGGGTCTGGGCAGGCAGGGTTGTGGTTTGAGAGGGGTTGAATTTGGACTGATTTTATTTTCGGGAGAGACGTGGATGGGATTTCGAGGAGTGGTTGAGGTTGAGAGGTTGATTATGTTGTTTGGGGCAAGAGAGAGGGTAGTATTTTGGTGTTTAGCCAAGGTAGAAAAAGTTTTGTGGTTGGATTTTGATGGGCGTGGTATTTTGTCGAGCGGGATCTTAGGGGGTGGAATTTGGGGCGGATGGGGTAACGGTGAAGAGGGGGGGAAGAGGAGGTAGGGGTTATGTACGGGGGTGATTTTTCGTTCTGAATGTGGTCGTGAGAGGTTAGGCTGGCAGGGTGGGAATTGGTGGAGGTTGAGAGTTTAGCTGGGCTAATGATGGTGGGGGACCGACTGGTGAGCAGGTGTTCGGTACGCATGAGTGGGGGGGGGGGGGAAATCACTTTGGTCGGAGTCACGCGTGAGGGGGGATTAACGGCGCGTGTGGGAGGATCAGAGTGGTGAGAGGTGAGCGAGTTAGAAAACGGAATTTGTTGGTGGGACTGCGGAGGGTTGGTGGGGGAAGAGTTAGGTGTAGAACATGGGTTATTGGTGACGTATTGATTTGTGGTTGTTAACAGGACGAATTTGGGGAATTTTCTTGGTGGCAGTCACGGTCTGTTTAGAGGTTATCTGGGATTGGTGAGTTTGTCTGTCATGAGAGGGTGAGTCAAGTGTGGGGTTTTGAAGTTTTCTAGGAGTGTGAATTGTGTGGGGGTGGAAGGGAGCTACTGACGGAAAACTGTCACAAGGGGAATTTTGTTGGTTGTGGAATAGCTGAACATTTCTGGGGGCATGGGGGAAACATTGTTGGGTACATAGGTCGGCATTTTCCCTGGAAACACGTGTAATAAATATTTGATAGAATTGTTGTTACATACATCAGAGTCTGTCCTGGAAACATGGGAGGATTTATCCTGGACAGATGGGTGATTGACCGGTAAATTGTGGGGATGGGGTGAGTAGGTCAGTTTGGAGAGATTGTTGCGGAAGAGATTTGTCTCGGACAACAATGGAATTTGGTAGGATGGATGAAGGAGACATTGATGGAGATTTTGGTTCTGGTGCTGGATTATGGGGCAGAGGTAGGTTGGTGAGCGGGGATGTTACTGGAGGTGGATTCAAGAGCGGTTCGGGTAATGTTGGAGAGGGTGACAAGGGAGGGGGGGAATAGGAGGTAGGCGGAGCTGTAGCATTCTTGGTTGATGCGGGTGTTTGAAGGGTTTCACCGAGGTTGGGCATGTGGGGAGATGATGGTGGGGGGTGGGGTGAGGTTGACAGTTTTGAGGGGGGGACAGGTGATATATATGAGGAAGTGAGAGGCGTGACAGGTTGTTGAGGGATTGACGGGGGTGAAGGTTGGTCTTGGGTGACAGGGGCATGTGAGAGAGTGGAGGGGGGGCTCATTTTCTGACCAGCATTTATTAGGGGTGACATTGAAAGAGAATTGGTTACAGTGGGGGTGACCATTGCTGCGTGCTGTGGTTTGTTGGCAGGCATAGAAAAAGGATGGGGTTTATGGGGTAACACAATTGATGGAAGATTATCATTGGTGGATGGCTGGGCAGGGGAAAATTTAGGGATGGTCAGAGAGGATAGAGGCAAGGAAGAGTGCACTGGGGTTGGACTTTCACCGGGAGTCATTTTGGAAGGGTGCACAGAGTTTTCTTTAGGGGAATTGAGGGACTTATTGATGATAGTGTTCAGTGGAGGAATACATTTACTTTCCTGGATAGGGGCTGAAGGGGTGGATAGGGGATTCATCGAACTGAGTTGGCATCTTTCTCTGATGGAGAGCATATGTTCTTCAAATGAGCCGTACGGGTCGAGATGGGCGGTGATGTGGGGTGGGAGGATGTCTAACAATGTGGTGAATAAGAGTTCATTTTGTTGCTCGTCATCTTCAGAGCTATACGTGGTCCTCACGTATCTGTAGAGTTGTATGAGGGTCACATTGATATCCCCTTCATACTTGATCTCGTCGACTTTTATTATTTTGGGGGCGACGAGGGAACCCAAAAGTGGCCCTAAGCTCCGGATCACGAGGGATCGAAACTGGTTCCAGGTAAGCTTTGGCGTTACCTGTTCAACAATTTGGGAAACGGCTTTTCCCAACTGCATAATGTGCAATAATGCAACAGCGATTTTGTCACGGTAATTTTGAAGTGCCACATCTAACACTGGCTTTACTATGTCTAAGTAAGTGGCGATATCATACGTGTTTTCATCATACTTGGAAATGAGTGTGAGTGTAATAGCGAGCTGCCATTTTTGCGATGTTCCCATGCTTCTACTGTTCCAAACTTGCAATGTAATGCAACCTTTTATCCGAATCAAGAACCACCGCTGCCGCCAATGTTATGCCCTGCTTTTCTACAGGATTAACTTGGGTAAGTTCTAACTGACTGGGTATAGAAGGCTGCATGCACAAAACAAGGTATGAGGAATAGAGAACACAAAAGAAACACACGGTAACAAGACACACGATCACGTTTATTGATATACCACTTCTGAATACTCGTGCAAGACAAATGATAGAAATTGAACAACACTAGCATAATTGGATCTGGATGGAGCCTAGTCTCCCACTTCCAACGTTCAGGTATTAATCTTCTGATCACTGGCTTTATTCACAAGTTTATATACTGGAGACCATCAATGTTACTTATAGATTCATATTCACTGCTAGATTTATTACTGGTAGCTCTGGTGCACAAGTAGTAGTTCACAGACTAGATTAGACACACGTATTTTAGAGCACGGGAATTCTAGTAACCTCAAGGGGTACTGATCTAAGTTTTATATTCTTATAGAAGAAACTCATAGAACGCAAATCAGTGGGCGAACATTAGATATTACTAGGGTTTCACTTTTAAGTAATAATATCTGGATATATGGGTGATTACGAGAATTAATATCGCCTGTTAATTAATAAACACTGATTCGCTTAGCACTTCCTAATGGAATGGTTATATAATTATGAATTATACTGGGGCAAAGATATAGCCACTTCATAGAAATATTAATAAGTGAATCTCTAAATAGCACGGTAACACTGTAGTACTGATAGAGTGAATCTTGGGTAGTATTTGATTGGTCTGGTCCTGGTTATCTTGCGTCCGTGATGTTGGGGGCTAACGACTGGTTCCGCGGCCGTCCAGGTGGTCCATATGTAGGAAGTTCTCAAGTATGTGGACAGGTCCTTCTATCCAAATCTGCCACGGAGTCTGCTGGCTCTGGAACTCAATTCTCAGCAATCAACAATGATAGAGCTCAAGGTCCACTCTGGTGACCAAACCTGGTTGGTGTCTATCTTTCAACTGATTTTACTGGGGGCTGGAGCTGGGTTTATAGGCTCGGTTTTGGACCCTGTAGGCCATAGGGATCTCGAGTTTTGATGGACTTATTTGAGCTCTCAATTGATACGGGAACTAGGTAAGGTGGTGATTACTGTTGTGGCACATGTCTATATGGAGCCTTCATAATGCGATATAACTGAGCCTTAGTAAGAGGTACTATTTTGGCTATACTGGAAGTATTTAGGGGAGAGAGACTGGATCTACTTTGCGAGGAGGATTGGGACAGCTGTGATAGGAGCGTCTCTCTTAGATTGTTCAATCTTCATTCTATGGTATAGCTGAGGTGCTAATTTAGTTATCAGAGTATGCAAGAAAGGTTAATGGGTTATTGTGAGTTAATAGAGGTTAGTAAAGGTGTTAGTCATGCATGGTTAGTTCATTGATAGGACGAATTTCTGTGCTACCTGGCAATGACCCGGAAGTCAAAACAGGGGTCAGGTATACCTCCGCAGGGGTGGGGGTCTCCCTCCTCGGGTGGGTAAAATGGGGTAGGTGCGCGCCCTCTCTCTGTGATGGTCGTCCGGTGGCTGTGGCTAGGGGCTTGCCATATCACAAGTGTTTGTAATAACCCTCTGTTTATGAGACAGATGTGGGTGTTCGTAATACCAAAACCGAAGGTGCCTTGACTAGCTGGTTTAATCGGTTGGGTTGTTAATTGCATGGTTTGTTGGATGTGGTGGAGACTGGGTTGCTAACTCTGCCACATTTATCTGGAAGTATGGCAATAGAAGTTAGTCACTGGCGAGGCGGCTAGCCTCGCACTGACGATCATTTGGTACAGGGTTGTGAATGGGTTGTGAGGGAATAGATGGCATGCAAAGGGTTAGTAAAGGTCTAATGGTGTTCCTTCCTACTGGGGGAAGGTAGGCTGGATAGGAGTATATATACAAAAGGTTTGAGAATGTTAGCAACGGAAAAATTAAGGATATTCAGGTGTGGTGGAGAGGCTAGGTCGAAAAGGAGTCGAGGAGCGTGGGGGGTTAACGAGAGGGAGAGGGTTAAGGGGGGCTATGTGGAAGTTTGACCCTAAGGTCTCTGGGCGTAGGGGTGGCATTAGACTACAGTTGGTATCGTAGCTTGGGGGTTAATGACAGGGAAAGTATGTTAGCCAAACGCTACCGGGGGATGAGCAATATGTGGTGGTATATGAGTCTGGAAAGGATAGAATCATGTGGACTGTGGGGCTGGGGGGAAGAGGATGTTAACTGTTGGTGTGTGCTTGACTGTGGATAAAAGTAGAGAAAACCATGGTGTATTATTACTCGTCAATACGAGGGGTTATGGACACTATTATTTGACACGATTTCTTGCTGATCTAGTTGTCCCTGGGAACTGCGTTTTCTATGAAATAGAACCAAAGAAAGCGGCAGTTCGTAGGGGTACTTCGTTATTGTTTCGTGGTAGATATGTGTCGAGACAATGGTAAAAAAGGGTTATCTATACAATCTCTGGTTGGGGTAAGAATTAGAGTTACTGCATGGTGGCTAACATCTTCAGTCATTATCTCTGTCTAGGTCTTACAGGAATAATGGTTATATATACAATGGTGTACCCGTGGGTATCATAGTTTCTTATCACTTATGACATAGGGGTTAACATATTACTTCTCGGATGGAAGAACATACATAGATTTATGGGGGCGGTTGGTCTTCAGAAACTTAGTCTGGCAAGACAAGGTATTTTAGGGGGTTAACATATTACTTCTCGGATGGAAGCACATACATAGATTTATGGGGGCGGTTGGTCTTCAGAAACTTAGTCTGGCAAGACAGGGGTTAACATATTACTTCTCGGATGGAAGAACATACATAGATTTATGGGGGCGGTTGGTCTTCAGAGACTTAGTCTGGCAAGACAGGGTATTTTTAGGGGGTTAACATATTACTTCTCGGATGGAAGAACATACATAGATTTATGCCTGTCTGAACTGGTTGGCATTGGCTCAACCTAGGGACAGGGCATGGGTGTATTAAATTAAGGTATATTCATGTTCACCATCATGTAGGTAGAGTCTGGCAGGTAAGAGGTGTAGGGCACGAGGGGTAGTGGATACGCGAGGTGGGGGAGGGTTGTGAATTGTAAAGGTGGTGGTTTGAGGCTAGGCGCCGCGCCGCTCGTGACTTAGGATAGTGACCCTTAATGCGCTGGACATAGGGGTGGCATTTCCCTACGATCGAACAGGTAGGGTGGTGGGTGCAGCGGGACGTGAAGGATAAGCGGACAGGATGACCCAAAACAGGGGACCACTGAGCATAGGGTCACGAAGCAAAAATAGAGTAGTGTGGATTGTGGATACGAAGGAGGTGATTGGAAGACGTATAACAATTGTGGAAAAGTAAATGGAAGAGATGAACACAATGGTGGATAAAAGATAATTAAACTAAGGATTGAATACATGCATGAATGACGACATTATAGCCGTCGTCCTAATAGGATGATGAAACCGGGTTGGTATGCACGTGGCACAATACGACACAAGGACAGTGCCGCTATGTCGTATCTATACTGGTGGCATACTCCGGTTAATATTATATATACACTTAGTTACTAGAAGAACAAGGCAGTGGGGGGCGACTGAGCACGGGGGTACATATGTCTATACTCGTCATGGAAAGGGAGATACGAGGTAGCTTTCCTGCATCTCTCCTGATAATCGTCTGCAGATTGGTCATAGTGAGTTTATCCGAATTAGCAGGCCTAAATCAATACAATAACTGGCATAGGGTTATCGGGTGTATAGAGTCGTGGTTAAAGGTTGGGAATCTATAGTTAGTGGATAAAACAACGGGAGGTTAGAGACATAGAATTGCTAGAATTGTGGGGGACTCTGATTGTTATATAACTAAATACAGGGCTGACATAATCACGATCTGATTTGGTGTGAAATGGAAGCTAAGGTGTCTTAGATCGCCTCGAACCTACACAATGAAAGTATTATAGCCTGTATGGTGGTTACCTAATTAAATACATACTTAGGTGGTACATCAAGAATATCAGTGAGTAAAGTATTGTGGTTTGTATATTAGAAGACTGTGATTGAGAGACGTATAATATGTGGAATGAATTGAGAGGGAGAGAGAGACCAAATCGGGAATGGAAAAAGGAGCCTGGGCTCGCGTTGGGGATGGGAGTTTCGCTCTCAGGATTTTCGTTCCTGTGGCTCGTTAGGGTTGGAGGTTTCGCTCTCACGTTTTTCGTTCCTGTGGTATTTAATTTCCATAATGTTTCCTCTATTAATAAACATATTAATTCGTCTGTTTTCATTCTTTGTTTACGTTGTTTTGGCTCATAAACGTATCTTATCACTGTGTATTATTCTGTATTGTCTTCATCTTTCCCGTTCTTTTGTCCTCATTACCCCCTGTTGTAGCTTCAGCGTCTCATTTATTAATATATTTATATATTTTAGTTCCCCCTAGATATCCGTCAAGCTAAAAAAAAAAAAAAAAAACAAAAAAAAAATAATAATAATAATAATAATAATAATAATAATAAAAAGCCAAAAGCCCCGTTCGAGATAAATGTGTGTCGGTTCCTCTTACATTGCAGGCCTGAATGGCACGAAAGGTCGATAAACTAGTGGGGATATTGTTCCAAAATGTCAAAACGTATGGTGCTAAACGTGAGGGAAAAGGGGATACACAAAATTCCCCCCTGAATAAACATATAATTTAAAGTGTGTTTTTTATTCAAGTGTCATTTACAAAGTGGTGTAGTATCTATCTATTTAAAGTGGGATAATTCTTTATTTATTTTTGGGTAATAAGCATATCCGTTCACTCTGTATTCTTCCCTCTCTCCCTCTCTTGTGCTCTCCCGGCTCCCAACTTTAATAAAACATTCTTCTTGGTAAGCTACTTAAGTATTTTTGCGTCGGATGCGAAAGAGAAAAGCATTTTTTTTCCCCAGTGAAATTTATAATCGCCGCATATTTATTTCGCTAAGCCAATTTTCCGCTTATCGATAAGTTGGTAAAACTCTCTGTACTTGGATGTTTTATAAACCTTAATTATATTATAATTATGTAGAGAATATATATATATATATATATATATATATATATATATATATATATATATATATATATATATATATATATATATAAGGGTTTAATAATAATATATATAATTATAACCCATTATATCCTTACGAATATATATATATATATATATATATATATATATATATATATATATATATATATATATATATATATATATTCGTAAGGATATAATGGGTTATAATAATGCTATCAGTTAACCCTTTCAAGGGGGTATTTTGTCTGGACTCCATACTGGAAATACTAGAAAGGTCTGACACATGATATTTTGTTTTAATTACTACGGCGGTTTGGAAATATCAGTGCGGGGACAAAAGTATGTTTCAAAATAGATTATTCGTAGAAATACATAAAACGGATTCGGGGTTGAAGACCGATCCTTGAGGGTTCCCGAAAATATCAGAAAACTGAAAAAATATGGTGTGATTTGTTACTAGATTACTACGTTGTTGTTGTTGTTTTTTTATACCGCTGTATTAAGAACGGGACAAAATCTATGTTTACAAATTTACGATTCGTCGAAATATACAGTATATAGAAAAGGTTGGATTACTGGGTTTGATTCCTGATGGTTCCCAGAAGTATTAGAAAGGGATAGAAAATATACCACGGGCTTTTCATTTGGAGTGTACGCCGATAAATAAGTTCCGATCATCCTCTCTCTCTCTCTCTCTCTCGTGCTCGTGCTCGCTCTCTCTCTCTCTCGTGCTCGTGCTCGCTCTCTCTCTCTCTCGTGCTCGTGCTCGCTCTCTCTCGTGCTCGTGCTCGTGGTCGTGCTCTCTCTCTCTCTCTCTCTCTCTCTCACACTCTCTCTCTCTCTCTCTCACACACACACACACACACACCCATCATGATTAGCGGTGGTTTTCATTAGGAATTTGTCATTACTGGTGGTGGTGGTGGTCGTCGTCATATCCAGAGGTGGGGACCTCATTTGAAAGCTGCATAGTTCACCTGATGCTTTTCAATGCACGGGTTTCAGCCGATCCTTTAATTTAAACTTTCAATACGAATGATGTCTTTTCTATAGCATTCTAGCTACATTCAGACGATTGTATGCAGCTTAGGAAGGATCTGTGGTAGCTATAAGGGTTAAATTAGATAGTTTGTAGCCTCTTAATCACTGGAGCTCCTTCGTAAACTGAACATAATCATCTAATAGTACGGTTATATTCAGATTAGAAAGGGTGTATGGAAGTCAGAGGGTGAATTGAGATAGTCTCAGCCCTTTTTATGCCCTTCCTAATTTGTATAATAGCGTCTAATGATGACCAAATATATTGGGGGAAAAAACGCATTTGAAGAAGTCCATACAATCAAGCTTTATTTATTTATTTTTCCAAGGGACTGGTGTTCTCGCAGAGAGGCTCCAGTCCTGACGTTATTCTTGACTTACAGTGTGCTGGCTTAATAATCCAATAGGGTTGATAGCTTCTGAAGTTCTGTTTTAACTAACTAACCTTATTTGTTTACGTTTTGCTATTTTGTTTATATCACTAAAGAAATATCAAGTTGATTTACGTGATATAAAGGTAAATATTCCCCCGGGCCCGTTAATCCCCGTGGTGGGAGACACTTGGAGGGCCCCCACAGTGAATTTAGATGTGACAAACCCCGCTGGTGAGCTGCATACCAAGTACCGTACCACCAGTATCTCTGCCCAAGTGTAGACCCCATGGCTGGCGTGCTGACCTAGTTTTAAGGGGGGGGGGGGGAAGGTTTATTTACATATATATTTATTTTTATTTTTATGTATGTATTTTTAGTTTGCTTCCTAGACTTCCCCAATCACCCCTTCCCCGCCCCCCAATCTCCCCTTCCCCGCTCCCCAATCTCCCCTTCCCAGCCCCCCAATCTCCCCTTCCCCGCCCCCCAATCGCCCCTTCCCAGCCCCCCAATCTCCCCTTCCCATCCCCCCAATAGCCCCTTCCCAGCACCCCAATCTCCCGTTCTAGCTACAATTCGCCCCCCTTCCACACCCCCAACCCCCCCTCCACCAGTTGTGCAGTTTGACGAATCACCGGAGTGCCAAATGATCCCCCGATTCATCACAGTCGTTACAGAGGCCCCCCCCCCCCCCGCCCCGCGCTGGAAGCATATTTTACGTAACCCATTTCTGACCATGTGTACAGTACGGCTCAGATCAGTAGTTTGCGTTTATGTTTTTCCCCCAATTATTGTTCACGGTCTCAAAAAAAACAAAAAAAAACAAAAAACACACACACACACACACACACACACAGGCTCCTCAATGTGCAGTCTCCACCAACAAACTTAATTTTAGTGTACTATGACTCCGATCACTGTGACTCCCATACTATCGATGCTAAGTTCTCATTTGACGCTGGCTTCGATATTGCCAAATGTGTGCGACTGATCAGAAGTGGGTTGCATACACCAGACTCGCGGCTCGCTCAATCGTGACTGGCCTGTATTTGTCTTGGCCGGCACGTCATTTGTAATATCTACAACGCCCCCCCCCCCCCCTCCCTCCCACACACACACACACACACACACATGAATAACTTTATTTTATTCCCCCCTCAAATTCATCAAGGATTATTGCGTATAAACAGTATATTACTAAGACGTTACTCTCTTTTTCCCAGATATACGAAAGATCACTTATAACTGTGTTACGGGTATGTTAATAACCCATCTGTTTGTTCCCTACTAACTTCCTAATCCTGCCTCGGACATTAGTTCCAGGGCAGTAGTTCCCTTTCCAATTTTCCCTTACCCACTCTAAGCCACTGTTTGGACACTTGATCCTCAGTGTTTTGGAGGACAAGCAGCCTAGAGGGGTCACTAGATCTGTTGTTGCTTGATTTCCTTTGTACTCCTTCCTTTGTACAAACATACACACACACACTCCTCGACGTACAGTCTCCACCAAATATATTCGTGAATATAAACACCATCTGAGGAGGAACACTTTATTTTTGTATTTATATTAAACTTTCCTAGCTTTGTGGTTTTAAAGTTTGTTATTTATATAGTATAGAAATAATGAATAAAGCCCTCTGTATGCATGACCGTATTATTGATTTATATGTGTTAATTATTTGTATTCATATTATTTGTTTTCTAGTTTCCTCGCTAGACCTCCATCAAGCTTTTAAAAAATAACTCCAAGACGGCACCATCGAAATAAATGTGTACATTTGTCGGTAGAGAAATGTCCTGGTCCCTCCTAAGTTGCAGGCTCTCCGGGGATATATCGACACCTAAATGGCACAAAATCTTTAGAGATTGACAAAGAAATTGGGCGAAAGATCATAAATTTGCCAAACTATTGGGGCGAACGTCTTAAAATATCAAAACGAATGGGGCTATACATGAGGGGGGACAGAAAGAAACCCCACCCCCTTAAACGGAGTAGAATCGTCTATCACTACCCAAATTGACTACTTGCGAGTTTCAGGCTATAAGGAAGTTGGCATTTTTTACATTGATATTTAACAGAATTACCAGGTAAATTGCGGTTGTAGAACATATATAAATACATACAACTAAATTCAACATACATTTTATCCATTAGACATCTACTAGATTATTGTATTTCTGTTTAATACCGATGTTTACGGCACCAACTTCCTTATAACCAGAAACTCGCAAGTGGTCAATTACCTTACAACACGTCATCGTTCTGAAGGGATTTACACACACACATGAACAACAGCTTCACATCCAAGCTGGGTTTAATAGGACTGGGCACATTAATAGGGGGAGATGGGTCGTTTTTCTGGTCCCCCTTCTCCTTCATGTTTAGCCCCATTAGTTTTCAAATTTGTAGATGTTTGCCCCATTAGTTTGTCGATTTCAAGACCTATCGCCTCAATTCCTTGTCAATATTAAGACCTTTCGTGCTATTCGAATATTTTCCTGGCGAACGATAGTGAGCCTGTAATTTTGGAAGAACCGGCCTTTGGCCGGTATATTTTTCTACCGAAAAATTTACAAATTAATCTGGAAATCTGAAAACTAATGAAGCTGAACATGAGGGAGAATGGGGGGCCAAACAAATCCATATCCCCCCTTAATCTGGTTGTGTGACACCTGAAGAGGTAGATATGGGGGGGGGGGAGCTAAAGACCATAAGGGGAGGGGGAAAGAAGGAGGGAGAGAGAGAGAGAGAGAGAGAGGGGAGGAGGTTGCATGTTCAGGTAGCTTTAGGTCCTTCCACACAGTTTAGGTCCCTCCACACAGTTTATGAAGCCCTGTTGTGGTTCAAGGTGTAAGCTGAGTTATAAAGAACAAACAAGTTTTCCTTTTGATAGAAATACACTCAGAAAGGTTGACAGCATGAATTAATATAAACACCATATGAGGAGGAGCACTTTATTGACAACGTTTCGTAAATAGCTTAATCAGACCAACGAAATCATATTATACCAAAACATCTTACAAATCTACAATATATGTTATCCTTTTGTTTATTTCGAGCCAACAGCCAATGAGCCTAATTCCCTACCCTATCGTAGGTGGTCAAAAAACTAACTTTGACTGCCACAAGAGAGTCTATGTACCCCCGGGTGGATAGGTCGTTGGCAGAGAACCAGGTGGTATCCAGAGGCCGGTGTGTCCATACCTAAAAGAGTCTACAGCCAGGAAAATTATTCACCAAAACCTGTCATGTAGGCAACGGTATTTGACCTGCCTGAGCCAAGCAACTAGAGTATCAAAACTCAGTGTGTGTGTCTGTGTGTATTTTTTTTTCTTTTTCACTGAACATGTTTGTCAAGGGGATTCCACGCAATGCAATGCGAGCTTCAGCTCATTATTATCGTGCCTCCTTAACTGGGAATGTATTGCGTGAAGTGCATGTCATTTGTTAGTGTGTCTTTGGCTGTGGATGTGAGTGTAGCCTGTAATCAGTCCGACATCTGAAATCGACGGCTTGGGTTGATCTGTACGGTACCAGTCTCACCCGAAGGCTTAGGTTGACATATACGATACCTTTACCCTTTTCACCTTGTAACAGCCCACCAACCCCCAGAGGGGACGTCACAACTTCGTCCACTTATACCAGGTTCCTATTTATACTGCTAGGTGAACAGAGGCTACACCGTTAGGAGACTTGCCCAAATGTCTCTTCCTCGCCCGGCCTTCTGGTTGTGAGCCAGACGCGCTATCCGTTACGCCATGAGGAGGTGTGTGTGTGTGTGTGTGAGAGAGAGAGAGTGTGCGTGAGTGTATTTTAACATATGAAGCATTAGTACGGCGAGTTATAGTTAGCATGATATAATACCCTCCACCCTAAAGGCCGCGTCATACAGAGGTCGACCGCAACCCGACAGTAACCCGAAGACAATGACTTGCACTTTTCACCCGAATTCACCCGAAGTCCCCGAATGAGACTCGTATCCTGACTATGACTAGAAAGCAATTCGAATGCAACCCGAGGGACTCGAATGCGTCTCGAATACGAGTCGATGTTATCCCGTATATTACTCGAAACTAACCAGAAGTTGAACGGAATTGAATCGACCATGAGTCGAAAGCTAATCGACAGTGACCCGAGTAGCAGATACCAACCCGAGTTAAAACCGAATCACACCCGAAGTAACCCGACTTAAAACCGAATGAAAACCGAACCCCACCCGAAGTCAGGAACCCAACCGGAATGAAACCAGAATGTAAGTCGAACGTGACTAGAATAAATCGATTATGACACGATTATGAGGTTATGCATCACCCCACTATATAAAGAGAGGGTGTGCTCACACAAACTTCATTTGTACAGTGCACCCAACACAGCAACATGTCACAGGAAAGCAAACTCCCGGACCCATCACGACCAGAAGAGATGGATGACGAGGCATTGGAGTTGGCAATCTTAAGGCAGGAGATAGTTAATGCCAACCTCAGATATCAGATTACTGCCCGCGCCATCAGGGACAAAGAACGTGAACCCCAACGTGCTCAACCTCGACGGCCTCGACGACCAAGGAAACCCCGAAGCTGCAGCGTCAAGCCATGGGTGGCACAGCGAGAGACACATGGACACTACCACCAGTTGCTGAAGAAACTCCAGGAAACTGACGTGGTTACCTATAAATACTTTCTGCGTATGGACGAGGAGCTGTTTAATATGATTGTCGAACGTGTCATACCCAGGATCAAGAAGGACGAGACCAACTGGAAGAAGCCCCTGGAGCCCGGACTGCGAGTTGCCATGACACTACGCTTTTTGGCCACTGGCGAGGCCTATAAGAGCATGGCACTGAACTTCCATGTAGGTGCCAACACGATATCACTGGCAGTGCGGGAGACGTGTGAGGCAATCATACAGGAATACATGGAGGAGCAAATAGTGTGCCCATCAACACCTGAAGGTTGGAAGGAGGTCGCCAAGGGCTTCAAGGATAGGTGGAACTTCGGACACACCATTGGGGCAATTGATGGGAAGCACATTGCCATACAGCCTCCAAGCAACTGTGGATCCTTGTACTACAATTACAAGCACTACAACTCCACACGGGCCTGCTTCACGTGGTTCCGCCCATCGACTCGCGTTCGGGTTTGCTTCGACTTGGCTTCGATAACCCTTCGACTTACATTCTAGTCATTCGGATCACGATCGAGTAATCATCGAGTCTAATTAGGAATGTCGGACATGCATCGAGTCATTTTCTAGTAGTATTCGGGTATCCATTTGTCATCATCCTAAAATTTGGGTCAGCATCGAGAACAGTAGACTTTCGAACAAGTTTATGTAGGAATTTTCCACTGAGCATCGAGTCTATTTCGGGTTACGGTCTACATTATCAGGTCTAAGTCCACTTAGGTTCGATTTAGGTTCGATCAATTCTGGTATGAATCGGGTTAAAAATGTTTACTCGAAAGTGACTCGAATAGGTCGAATGCGATCAGAATATGATAGACTGTAAGCCGAATACGAATCGAATGTAAATCGAAGGTGACTCGAGGATTTTGTAACGGTTTTTTTACCCGAACGCACTCGAGGATTTCCCAAAAGATAACGCATACACTAACTTTTGGCCGACTCATCCGAACATTCGGGTGATGACCAGAGCATGACTAGAACGACTCGAACATACTAGAATCATACTCGATGTCACCCGATTATTGGGCCGAATACACTCGAACCGCAATTTTTTTTTTTGCAAGTCATTGCCTTCGGGTTACTGTCGGGTCGCAGTTACTAACCCCTATGTCCCCTACTAACTTCCTAGTCCTGCCACGTTAGTGGCAGGGCAGTAGTTCCCTTTCCAATGTTCCCTTACCCACTCTAAACCACTGTTTGGACACTTGATCCTCAGTGTTTTGGAGGACAAGCAACCTAGAAGGGTCACTAGATCTGTTGTTGCTTGATTTCCTTTGTACTCCTTTGTACTCCTTTGACCTCTGTATGACGCGGCCTTAACTAAGCCCAGGATCACAACCTATCTGTTAAATCCTCCCCCCCCCCAGCTTACCCCCAGCACAGTGGCAATTAGCGGACATAAATCAGCCTCCTAGCCTGGTCTTCCTGCTGGCATTATGATTATTATTACCCCCCCCCCCAAGCTAGTTCATTTTATGCAGCCCAGTTCTGACTCGCCCTACACTCTACAGTAGGACGTAATATAGCGTGGCCTGTAGGGGAGATGGGCCCTTTTTTCTGGTCCCCTTTCATCCTTATGCTTATCCCCATTAGTTTTGAGATCTTAGGAAGTTCGGCCCATTAGTTTGGAGATTTTAAGACCTTTCGCCCTATTTCTTTGTCAATATTAAGACCCTTTGATCGTGCCCTTTAGGTGTCGATTTTTTTTCCTGGCGAGCGAAAGCGAGCCTGTAATTGTGGAGGAACTGTCTTTCGGCCGTGACAATTTTCTACCGAAAAATGTACAAATTAATCTAGTAGGGGGATCTAATGGATGTTTTTTTTAAGTTTGATGGAGGTCTAGGGAGGAAACTAGCTAATAAATGAATATATAAATAAATAAACCCCCCAAAATAACCACTGAAGATATTTTAGTTTGATCCCTAGGACTCATCAAGCTTTATACAGCACACCGAAGACCCTCCTTTATACAGCACACCGAAGACCCTCCTTTATACAGCACACCGAAGACCCTCCTTTATACAGCACACCGAAGACCCTCCTTTATACAGCACACCGAAGACCCTCCTTTATACAGCACACCGAAGACCCTCCTTTATACAGCACACCGAAGACCCTCCTTTATACAGCACACCGAAGACCCTCCTTTATACAGCACACCGAAGACCCTCCTTTCCAGATACATTTGTAGAAAAATGTTCCGGTCAAAGGCCAGTTCCACCTATATTACAGCTCCATTTCTTTGTCAATTTGTTTAGACCTTTCATGCCATTTAGGGGTCCAAATTATCCTGGCGAGCGATAGCGACTGCAATTTATGAGGAACCGGACTTTGGCAGGGGCATTTTCGGCACAAATTTATCTCGAAGTGAGGTCTTGGGGTTATTTATTTTAAACTTAGTGGAGGTCTAGGGAGGGGAAGAACATAGAGCCATAGTCTCCCCTTAATCAGTTCGACGAGTAAGAAAGAACCAGCATATGTGTCTCAATAAGCAAAAGTGGGTTGCATATAATAATTCGCTGATCCTACCCCGTCTTTCTCCACCTCCCCCTCCTTCTCCTCCTCCCCCTCCTCCTCCACCTCCCCCTCCTACTCCCCCCTTTCCTCCTCCTCCCCCTTTCCTCCTCTTAGCCTTCCCCCTCCTTCTCCCCCCTTTCCTCCTCCTCGTCCCCCTCCCCCTTTCCTCCTCTTCCTCTCCTCCTCCTCCTCCTCCCCCTTTCCTCCTCTTCCCCCTTCCCCTCCTCCTTCCCGCTTTCCTCCTCCTCCCCGCTTTCCTCCTCCTCCCCGCTTTCCTCCTCCTCCTCCTCCCCCTCCTCCTCCTCCTCCTCCTGGTCCACAAAGCCAGTTGCTCCATCCATCACTTCTCCAACCTTTTACCAATTAGTGCCAGTTGCCGGGAAGGGCTGAAGCTGGATGTGGCGTTGTTTGTGTGTGTGTGTGTATGTGTGAGAGAGAGAGAGAGAGAGAGAGAGAGAGAGAGAGAGAGAGAGAGAGAGAGAGAGAGAGAGAGAGAAGACAGACACACAGGCAGACAGACAAACATACATACAGGCAGACACAGACAACACAGACAGACAGACGGACAGACAGAGACAACACAGACAGACAAAGACAGACAGACAGACGGACAGACAGAGACAGACAGACAGACAGACAGAGACAACACAGACAGACACAGACAGACAAACAGAGACAGAAAGACAGACAGACGGACAGACAGAGACAACACAGACAGAAAGACAGACAGACAGACAGAGAGACAGACAGACAGACGGACAGACAGAGACACCACAGACAGACACAGACAGAAAGACAGACAGACAGAAAGACAGATAGACAGACAGACAGACAGACAGACAGACAGATAATGCGTGTTCATGTACCGGTATTTTGTCCCCTGACGTTTTCTCCGGATTTACAATCACACTCAAATGTCTGAGGCAAATTTAATAATTTGAACTTTGAGAGAGAGAGAGAGAGAGAGATAGAGATGCGAAATTTCTTATGAACGATAAAGCAGTCAATCAGATATCTTCGCACTCTTACAGGGAGAGCAAGAGAGTGAGAGTGAGTGTGTGAGAGAGAGAGAGATAAACAAAGTGTAAGTTGAATCACCCCGTATCAGTATCATCTGAACTAATACTGAATCTCAAAATAAGTATCCTCGAAATTCACTGGGGTCGAAGTAAATTCCTCTCATTTCTGTTTGGCCTTCACTAATACTGATGGTATTAGTGAGAGTGGTATATGTCATCCGTGTAACGTCGGAATTATTTTTTGTAATACTCGATAGCGATCAATGTATCTTTTATCATTCGTGTGTTTTCTGAACTAATAATACGTCGTCTGATATCTTTCGTCTGTGTATTGTTCGAGTTAAAAGTTGGATCGTAAAAATGGTGGGAATCCCGTGGAGTAAATTCAATTAATATCGGTGTTGTCTTAACTCGTTGGGTCCGTAAAAAGCTTGAGCTACATTGGGTGTCAAAGAAATCGGTACAGTTCTTTGGATTTTTATATTATAGTTTTGGTATTTATTGTCTAATGTTTGAGCTATAACAGGTCTCACCAAAACCGAAACAGACCTTTATATATATATATATATATATTTTGAGAATATCTAATCAGGTTGTTTCATGTTTGTGTAGTTCATAGCAGGGTTGACTTTGATGATAATTTTGAATTAATCATATATTTGAATCAATAATTTTTATTGGAATCATATTATTTTTCTTGCTTTCAATGACAAAAATCAAACCTTCAAAATAAATAGGATTCTTTAAGTAATATTTAAGTTTAAAAGTAGGCTATAATTATGATTAATGAAAAAACATGTATTTATTACAATACACTTAGATATTGTCCCATTCCCATCTTAGACCATGACATAAATTCTTAACAGAATGTGTTCGGTATTAATGTTGTTGTAATGTTATTTACAGAACGGACCCTTCATAACGAGCCGAGGGAGGTGATTAACGGCGATCAAGATAGTTAAGGTAAGCTTGTTGACGAGTAAGGGGAGAGAGAGAGAGAGAGAGAGAGAGAGAGAGAGAGAGAGAGAGAGAGAGAGAGAGAGAGAGAAAGGCTTTCTTTGTGTATGTGTGTATGTTTTATGAAAACTTCCTATTTTTCTTTATATCAACATTTTGATAATAGGTAAAATAAAATGTAACTAGCTCAGCAGTTGAATAGAAGAAAGACAGAATAACGTTTCACGCTTGGGTTGGAGAGTTGCACAGAGTAGGGGTGGGATTGTGTTGCAAGACGGGTACTACGTACCCTACATAGAGGAGGTGGTAGACAATGGGAAAGCTCTGAGGAACATTGATTATTCGGCAAAAGTAGCAATGGGATAGTGTGTGTATTGTGATGAATTATATTGCGATGCTAGGGATCTCGATATACGGAACTGCAATGCTTACAATATAGTAAACTCTCTTCTACAATTTAATATTTAATGTTTTCCTGGGGTCATGGGCAAGAGGGAAAGGGGAGTCTGAATCTTAACAGGTGTACAGCGATGACCAGGTCTCTTGTCGTAGTTGAGGGTTGGCTTCTTCTTCTCCATCATCTTCCTCGACTCTCAGGCTCCTGCTGCAGTACATGAGCGCTCTAGATATGCTCTAGATATACGAGGCACTTTACCAATAAACTTACTAACTGGTTCCTCGTTAGGCATAGTAAATGAGTGTGTTGCTGTTAGAGATACAGGTATTCTGTGGATTCAGGCACTAGACGTACTAAGTGCTTTACTCGTAGGTGTACTAACTGGTTTCTCATTATGGGTACTAAGTGAGTGTAGAATAGCAAGTGTAATGCCAACTCTTGTACTAAGTGCTTTACCAGTAGGCATACTAACTGTTTTTTCTCGCTTGGGTGATCTACCAAATATCTTTTCCAGACAAATCTGTAGCCAGTTTTGGCGCCACTCGTTATTCTGGGAGGGTCATATAAGATGGTCTTTGGTTCCCATAATTTCCCAGGTTTCCCATGATGTTTTAGATTCTTTTCGCTCGGGGGTGGAAGGTAGTGGTAAAATCCATTGCAAGCTGTCAGGTATCAGGGTCTGGAGGGCGGCTTGATCATTCCCTAGGGACGGGGGCGTGGCGAGGGCATGGAAGTAGAATAATTTGTATTATATAATAGTGTAGCTCCATGGGCGAGGGGCGGAGCTCTGGATGTTTTGGGAATATGGCGTGTGACGCATGTCCACGTGTGAGCATGCTGTACAGAACGCCTAGTCATGCCCCACTCTCGCTAGGATCGTCAGGGCAGGAACTTTGGCTGTAGTCTATGTAGAGTTTCCTAACTTAGTTCGTGTGAGCCGTTGTATAAGTATTATGAATATGTATTTTGTTTTCATCTGAGTCAACGAGTTCTATTTTATATCATTAGTTATAAGTATTGTGTGTAAAACTTATTTGTAATGATGGGAAGAAAAACAGCCACAGTTAGGTGTCAGTGGGTACGCCAGGCAGGAGGTAGGCCTAACTCACTCGCATTCCTCCCTCCCTCAGTGCTAGGGGAGCCTTTGTGTATCCCAGAGGAGAGAGAGAAATTACGTAATGGTTGTCAGTGGGCGGTCCTTGGTAGTTCACGTTGGGCTCACTAGAGGGCCGGGTATAAAAGGGAAGTCTAGCCATTTTTTCATCAGAACTCATTAGGCAGAGCGACTTCTCATTTCCCTTGTTAACTATTTATATTCTTCTGACTGATGGGAACTTTCTCTACTACCTTACATTCTTATTTCCTCTTTTCCCTGCCCTGCTTAACTTCCATTGTCCCGTTGGTGCAGAGCTAGTCAGCCAACGTATTATCGCTTGAGTTCTCATGAGATACTTGCCTATTAGATAGCCTATTTTGGAAGGGTTGACTTAGAATAGGATTGATTTATGTTTGTTGCACTTGTATATGCATTTCCCTGTGTGTTATTATCATTATTCCTGTTTTCTGCTGGTCTAGGTAATGATAGACTGGGGTAAGGCTTTTCTGTGTTACGAGTTGTTGTTTGATGCAGTGGTTAAGCGATAAACCTGCATACTCGTTTCGGTTCAGTGAAGCCTAGGTTGTCTTCGCGGCTGACTGTGTTGAGTTTATAATTTACAGTGCGTGAGGGCAAGAGCCTAATCACCCTGTATTTTATTAACAGTTTGTTTTTACTTTGTCAAGGAGCCGGGAGAAAACCAGATACAAGGGATCTGGATTTCTCAAAGTGCACTTGTTAGTTTTAACGTAATACTTTAAACAGTCGTGAGGACTTCGCTAGGCTACGAGCCGTTTTTGCTCAGTCACTGCTACCTTTTGCCCACAGTACCCCAGCTAGACTTTACTCGATTAGTAGATACAGAATAGTATTGAAGCTTTCCTTATGTATGATATTGTTTATGCACTATTGATTTCATGTGTTGCAAGCTTGGCTACTTTAGTGATTAGTGGCCCACGAGCACAATCCGAGTAGGCTATTGCCGTTGCATTTGCGGAGTACTTCCTTTTAATGTTTGCCATTTACTATTGCATATTCTTTTAATTATTCTTATGCCAATTTAAGCCTTAAATAGTATTTAATTGACAGTGTTTTTGCTTATTGAATTACTGTTCAAAATCCGATACGTACTTCTTAGGAGCATCCGAGAAGCATCTAACTTTTTTCAGAAGATTCCTTGCTCGATGCTTAAGGACTATTAATTAACGTAACGTAATAGTGCCGATCCGAAGTAGAGGGTGGTGGACTTCTTAAGTTCATAGTCAAGGGTGGATTACTTCGGCTTCAGCCAACACTATTCTTTGGTGTTGTTGTTTCTTACTTCATTGTTGGATTGTTGACCAGACTAGATAATTCCTGTCTCTTTATTAGTCTGTTGTTGAACACTAGTACCGAGTTCTTGTATACCCCGTTATAGCAGATTGAACTCTGGAGGGTATTGGTGTTTTTTGTTCGGCTGGCAGTACTCAGGGGTTGGGATCGTGTGTTTCCGTTGTGGCAGCGAGCCGTATTCGAGTCCTGATTGAGAGCCCTTGTGTACCCGAGTGCCAGTTCGTAACAAATGGCGACCTTGTTTAGGATTTTGTGAACAGTATAAATTTTTGCAGAGTTGTACAACATTTGTTTGTTTGTATTTTAGCGTGCATATTGAAGAATATTTGTTTTTGTATCGCAATTAGTAAAGCATTTAAGAGACTCCAGTTAATTTAGTAATTAGTGCTTGCATAGGAAGGTTAACAATTTTGTCTCGAGAATTTTTTTGTGGACTTCAGTATGTCGTGCATTAGCACTGACGATGAGCGAGAGATGTCATTTGAAGGTGTGCCGTTAGTAACCTGTGAGGAGGATGCTAGAGTTTTTGTGAGTAAGCGGTACCACGTTATGGAGGAGAGGCTGACTGGGGTGGATGTTTGTGGCTTGCACCTGATAGCCAAGGTTTTGGGCATTTCCAATGTAGCAGGGATGTCCAAGGGGGAGCTGATTTCCTGGGTGTTGCGTGGGCGACGTGGGGTTTCGGAGGAGAGGGCGTTTGGGGGGGTTCCTCCCCAGATCCCCTCTCACTCGACTCCCACAGTGCCGTCCACTCAGTTACCGGAGGTTAGCACTCTCCCACAGAGGGATGAGAATTGGCAGATTGGAGTGCCCTCGGGTGGTGCACGTGGTGGTTCCCCAGTTTTTGCCCCCCCTCCTTCAGTAGTGGCAGCTCCCTCTTCCTGCCTGTCTCCAGATATGGTATTTAGACTTGAGCTTGCTAAGATTGAGGCTAGGAAGCAGGAGAATGAGACTAGGAAGCAGGAGGATGAGATGAGGAGGTATGAGATTGAGGTTAGGAGGCATGAGGCTGAGCTTAGGTACGACTCGGAGAAATATTGTGCTAAATTAGATTTAGATAAGACTCGTGCAGAGTCGACAGGGACTAGGATGGGCCGTGAGGGCCAAGTAAGAGAACAGTCCTTGGCCCAATTAGTCAAATTGGTGCCGGTATTTAGTGAAACTGAAGTCACAGAATTTTTTAATCGTTTTGAGAAGAAGTGTAGGGAGCATAATTGGCCTGATGAGAAGTGGGCAGCTCTAGTCTCCTCAAGACTTACGGGTAAGGGTCTGAAGGCTTATGATGCACTGCCTTTAGAGTCTTGCATTGACTACCCAGAATTGAAGAGAGCTGTCCTACGGGCATACGAGTTGCAACCGGAAACATATCGATTGAAGTTTCGGGGTGTTACAAAGACTAGGGAGGCGACCTTTCTTGAACATGCCCGGGACTTAAAAGATGCACTTAAAAACTGGACACGTTCTGAGAAAGCTGAGACGGCAGAACAGTTGACTGAGCTGTTTCTGCTCGAGCAGTTTTATAAGTGTACTGGTGCAGAAATGACTTTAACTATTAAAGAAAAGAACCCAAGAACTCTTCAAGAGGCAGCTGAGATGGCTGACCTCAGGTTATCGCTAATCAGGGGATGTGAATCTGTAAAGCGTGTTGATGCAGTTCCCAAGGGGCGCGATACTCCAAACCCTCGAGCTCAGGACAATCACTATAGATATAAACCTCAGTTTAAAAGCCAAGATACCAGGACTGAACCAAAGACTACAGCCGTCCCATTACAGAAGGGTCAGAACTCCGCCCCTTATCAGAAGAGACCGATAGGGGAAGTGGAATGTTTTCATTGTAGAAAGAAGGGGCATTATGCAAAATCTTGTCCTAGTAAGCCGCCAACTGCAGCCGTGTCTTTGGTGCGCAGCATAGGTGTGGCTGAAATGTCGTCTGGATTTACCCAGGGTAGTATGCCAGCGGCAGGGTCACAGGCTATGTATAAGACTCAGGAAGGCTCGTCCCCTGTCCGTGATGTCTTTTGTGCCCATAGAGGGACCGGTAGGGTAAGTTGGGCGGGTTGCCAGCATAAGGTGGAAGTTTTGCGTGATACTGGAGCTTCACAGACACTTTTGAAGAATTTCACGGGGCGACCAATTAATGCGGCACGGGTGGTTGTTGTTCAGGGTATTAATGCGACCAGTTCATACCCGTTGGTTCGTGTGGAGCTGGAAGTTGATGGTGTGATTAATGACTTAGATGTTGGGATCGTTGAGAAATTGCCAGTGGAGGGCGTCGACCTTCTTCTGGGCAACGACTTTGCGGTGCCTACTTTAGAAGTTCCACCCTTAGTCGTTGCCGAGAGGCCGGCCGACGTGAATAGGGAGGAACAAGAGTGGGTAGTGAGTTGTCAACTCCAACAGATGGCATGTGTGGTAACTCGTTCCCAAGCATTTAAGGTATCACAGCCTATTTCCCAGGCCACAGAACAGCGGAGGAAGGGAATTAAGGAGAAGCGGAAGGCTGCGAAAAGTTTGAAGAGTTTAGAACCAGTGGCTCTCCCAAAAGACCCAATAGCAGGACCTTTGACCGAGTCTGTTGTAACTCCAGTGCCTAACACAGTTGATAAAGTAGTGGAGGAGGCAGAGACTCAGAGACAGCACTGTTACGTCCTGGGATATATAAACACTGGGCTCTTTCTATTGGACTAGGTATGCGGCAACAAGCAACAACGGAAAACGCTAGATCCCACCCTTATCTATAAACCCAGGCAACAAACCACCCTAAACCGTCAAGAGTCCTGCCTGGACAACAAGGTATCCTATGACTCGGTTACAGGGTGCACGCACTATAGACTGCTGATAGTCAAGCAGGCTATATAAATGATCACACAATTAAGTTGACTTAAAGCTTCAAGGAAAAAATAGATAACGGAATTAAGTTGCAGAAACAATTTAATAACAAACTAAAAGAAAGTACATTTAACGTTACGTTAATTAATACAACTAATCACCCCTGCGTGAAAGAAGGTGAAAGCAAACAGTCCTCAAAACATCGTACAGGTAGACAAGATGCAGGTTTCTAAACTGCATGCGGCTACTGTAGGATCTGATGCTTAGCAAAGAAAGTAAGTTACGGATTTAGAGAACTCTTAACTCATAAGCGGGAATAAATACTAGTGATAGGCCATACAGTGTATAATGGTATAGGTATAATTAAATAAAGGCAGCAACTCGCAACATAACCACATACAGGTGTGCTTCTCACTCTTAGTCAGGCAAGCCTGCTCGGACAGAGTCTCTAAGCCACACCCTGACTCACAATGCTCACAAAAACGGTAAACTGTGGCACAATAACAAGCATACAGATATAATAAACCACTAGCTGTTAATCTGCCAGGCGGCAGAGGTCTAGCCGGAAGGATATAGGCTTCGGATACTCGGGCTGAGCCACCTGCTCTAGCCTAGGGACGTTCCCAAGTCTGTGCGCCAAATTACTCTAATTGAAAGGGTGCTCTCTTGAGAGACTCAGATCGCAAGTATCTGACTCTCTCCTGGCGACCCTAAAGCAAAAGCAAGACGTGCTAGCGCAGTGCTGAGTGGACTAGGCAAGGGCCCTCACACAACACAACACTAGACACACAGGCACACAGACAAGAAAATGCCCCCAGACTCCCACGGGTATCCTAGTAAAGTCGTGCAGGTCCACAGGACTCGCACCAGCAGACTTTACTTAAAGGATCGCAAAAAGCCCCACCTCCGGTCTAGCCCCTGCTCACCTGCTACAAGAACCCACTAGCAAGCAGGAAACCACCAAATATGAGACAACAAAAAAGCTTCCTAGGTCTCATTAACAATTACATCTCTGCATAAGGCCCAAAATCCTATCTAATTATCTGAGAGCTCGTCGTTAATACAATAATAGATATAAGGTCTATCAAGGGGATGGGATAATCAAATAGATTGATGAAGTAGTGGAAAGAAGGTATACAAAGTAAGAGAGAAAGTTTCTAAGTGGGGTTGAGAGGGATAGATATCAAGGGGGTCCGAAGGGTACGACAGTGAGGTGAGCTCTAAGTCTTGAATCTGTCTGGACCCCACCCTAGGCATGCGAAATACATCCCATGCTTGGCAACACTCAACACCGTTGCCGGGTCAAAATCCTCTACCCCTTGCGTGAGTCGAAACTAAGCCTAACGTTGCGATCAATTGGCAATAATCAGACTCGTCCCAAGCTAGTCTCTCCGCGCCCGCGCGAACCAACGTCCCCCAGCCGGTCTCTCTCTCCCGCTCGTCTCCTCCCACTCTCACTAGACTTACATCTTATATATAATAATGAAACAATCAACTATCAAGAATAAAATATACTAAGATGCGTTGGTTAAGAATAAGGGCAGCTTCAAGCTGTGAAACAACATAAGAATATCCCAGACATTAGTTACATTGTCGTAGGATATATACTAAGGAAAAGCCGGCCGGCCGGCTGCCGCCAGCCGGTTCCTAAATGGCTGGGCAGCCGACACTCGCGCATGCCCGCACGTGGCTACTATGCAGGAGCGTCACACCTCCCCCAAGATATAAGACACTTAACTAAGTTCTTCATATCTAACAGAAAGCTTCTCATAGTACCACACACTGTTGCGACACAAGGCACTATATATAAACAAAATAAAGACTGTTGCACTCCACCGAGAAAGTTCAACTAACTTAGCGACAATAAGCGAAAACATTCAACTTAGATACTGCTACAACATCTTATACAAAATTCTACACGTTATAAACATAAAGAGTTTTTATAAGGTTTTTGCTTTTTTTTTTTTTAATTTGTTTTTTGGCGGCTGCACTTACAGGGGCAAGCCTATTTTACTCCACTCTCAACACACACTGACTGAACGGCGAGGGTTCTCCTGCAAACAAACCCTCCCGTGATAATCAATCAGCCAAAACATTATCAGTGCCCTTAGCATGCCACACATCCAACTTGTGTCCCGGCAGCAAAACAACACCTGGCACTGATAAACTGCCCAGTTCATCACAAGACTGGCATTACTCTTCGCTCTTTCCGGCAACGGGGCCTGCCAATAACCTTTCACTAGTTCTACCTTTGTGATAGGCGATGCAGCCCCGAGGCGGTCTATGGTGTCGTCAACTCTCGATAAGGTATAGGCGTCTGTCAGGGATAATGCACACACACTCTCGCAATCAACACACTCACTGATCTTGCCACTTAACACAGGTTGCAAAGTTACAGGCAACGACCACTCACGACATTCCTTATCCCTCAGACCCTTCGTCAACACGTAATCCAGCTCTGCTTGCACCACAGGCTGTCGAGCAGGATTTATACGGTAGGGAATTAAACTGAGCCTTGCACTATCTCCGGCCTGCATGTCGGATTCTACCCCGTACATCAGGCCTGGAGAAGCAACAAACATGCGGATGCACTGCCACAGCCTAGTAAACAACTTATCTCGCAGAATAACAATCCTAGTGCCCTTCCACAACCCAGCCGAGACCGCAGCTTCTAACCTGTAGTCTCCCTCCTTCTCCACCTTCGTCCCTAGAACAGCCAGGTCATGAGAGGGACAATCAGTACCACCTGTGCAGTCACTCCCATAGTTCATTATTGCTAAGGCTTCCCCGCCGATACCGTACATGCGCACCCCCGCATTCCTTGTGACTACATCTGCCTGCGCAGCATCACCGCTTTTAGCGACATGGCCAGATACAGTCGGTCTATGGTAGGGCATTAGACTAGAGCAGCATTGGGAGGCTATGCGACGACCGGGCACATCCACTCCACAGCAAACCTCACCAATCTGCTCAATGTCCTCCTTTTGACCACCACCCTTGGCAGCCATGGGTCGACCCTGACCTGGCAACCATGCCAAAGCCTCGTCGCCCACCTTGAACCACCGAAACAACGAGGCTAACGGTCTTTCAACATTCACGTGACCTGCCCGTGGAACATCTTGCACCGCCCGAGTTGTGAGACTCAGGGGCTCGGCACGACCAGTGGGGTATGAACCGAGCTGGTGCTGGAGCGCTGTACACTGCTGCTCAGGCAGGTGCTCTAGCGCTTCCACAGCCACCAGACTCGTGTCCCCCGCCCACTGCTCCGCCGAGACATGACAATCCCTACTCTCCTCCACCTGTGCCCTACTGCCCCCCTCTCCTTCTCCACCTTTGGCCGCGGCAGACCAACGCAGGGACAGTAGGCTGCTCAGGTGGTTGCCTCACAAACTCCTCCAACAGGTTCACATGACATGTTTCCCCGTCCTCGTGTTTGATCTCGACAGCACCATTACCACACTTCTGAACTTCCGGATCCTCCAACTGCAGTTTACAAATATCTGAGGAACCAACCTGTCTAGATGCTTCCGAAGCAACCCCAGTCCTCCCCCAATATCAAACTGAGCAACCCTTTTTTCTCTCTCCGTGTGTAACGTTGCTGCCTCGGAGTCTCTTCCTGCCCTACCTCCTCACTAGCTGTGACAGGTCCTGGGGCCTCTCCAGACTCTAACATAGGTGCCAATATTGAGTCACCGAGAAACACTGCCGTCTCAAAACTCTCCAATTGACCAACACTTCCCGTTTTCTTGTGACCTTTCCTCCGCGGTTTGATAGACTGAGGTGGTGGCTGCAAGGCTCCGGATGTCTGAGAACGCGTCACAACACACGCCATGGTTTGTACGCTACACTTCTCAACCCGCTCCTGTTCCTCCCTACTAACGTCGGCCGCCTTCTCGCCAACGACCAAGGGTGAAACCTTAGAAGCAGGCACCGCAAAGTCGTTGCCGAGGAGGAGGTCGACGCCCCCAACAGGCAAGTTCTCTACAATTCCGACATCCAGCTCCTTCGCCACACCACCCACCTCCAGCTCCATCCGCACCAGCGGGTAGGACTTCGTAGCATTGATCCCCTGAACTACCACCACCCGAGCAGCGTTAATCGGTCTACCAGTAAAGTTCCTTAACAAGGTCTGAGAAGCCCCAGTATAGCTTAACTCCTCGCCTTTCGCCAGCCCACCTCACAAAACCATGCCCTCTATGACCCCCAAAGACGTCGCGGACAGGGTTCGAGCCTTCCGGACTCTTGAACACTGGCTGTGTCCCAACCTCTGACGAACTACCCTTGGCAAACTCAGAAGATATAGGCGACACCCCTATGCTGCGGGCCAATGACACAACCTTGTTTGGTGGCTTGTTCGGACAGGCATTTGCAAAGTGACCATCCTTGTGACATGCAAAGCACTCTTTACTCTTTGGTTTCCCTTGGGAGTGGGAGGTACCATTAGACTTCTTATACGGGACGATATTTGGTTTATGTTCAGTTTTATTGTCAGTGCTACATGGTTTTGTGTATTGATGTGTATCAAAATTCTTGGGAGGGGGAGGGGTACGATCCTTTGCACCCGACTCACTCCTAGCTGCTGCTTCGCACCCTCGAATTAATTACAGTCGGAGGTCAGCCATTTCTGCTGCCTCCTGGAGAGTTCTAGGATTTTTTTCCTTTATATTTAATGTTAAGTCCCCGCCTGTGCACTTAAAGAACTGCTCCAAGAGAACCAGCTCACTCAACTCCTCAAAAGTAGCTGCCCTCTCGGAACGCAGCCAATGTCGTAGTGCATCAGACAAGTCCCGGGCGTGTTCTAAGAAGGTACTATCCTTGCCCTTAATAACACCCCGAAACTTCAAGCGGTAAGTTTCCGGTTGTAACTCATAGGCCCGTAGCACAGCCTTCCTTAGCTCATCATAAACTACACAGGACTCTAAAGGTAGTGCATCATGTGCTTTTAGCCCCTTTCCTAGGAGTCTTGATGAAACTAATGCTGCCCAGTTTTCCTGAGGCCACTGGTGTTCCTGACACTTCTTCTCAAATCGCATAAAAAACTCAGTCACACATGATTCATCGAACACAGGAACTAGTTTAAGCAGGCGCGACAATGATTGGTCCCGATGTCTGTTACCTCCCCCAATATTTCGCCCTGTTACCTCCACTCGAGATCTCTCCAGCTCCCTGTCAGCCCGATACCTAGTAGACTCTGCCTGCAGTTCAGCCTCTCGTACGGCAGCCTCAGCCTGCACACTAGCCTGTCTTTCGGTAGCCTCAACCTGAGCTCTAGCAACCTCAGCCTGCACTCTAGCAACCTCAGCCTGCACACTAACCTGTCTTTCGGTGGCCTCAACCTTTGGCCATCTCAAGCCGAAACAACAAATCTGGAGTCAACCCTTGAGGAGGGGAAGGTGCATTTAATGGGGAGTGTCCCTGTGATTGAATTCCACGCTGCCATTGACCATCAACTTGGGGGTATGTACTAAATTCAGGCACCCTGACGTTTGATACGGGGGTAGAGTGGAGGGGGGGCTGGGGACCGGGGCCCCCAGTCGCCTCTGCACCCAGGTCTCTCCCTTCTAAACCCAATATCAAAGTCCTCAGCTGATCTTTCCTCATGCCACTTAAACCCTGGTGACCCTGAAGACATGCCACACACTTTAAGCCATACTTATTCAGCTTCAACACCCTGGCAGCGGTAAGGGGCACCTCTAAAAATCTTCTAGCACCCTCCTCGCTATCGACTAGCCACTCCACAGGTCTTTCTCCCTCCGAGCCTGTATCGTGACCTGACCCATCACTGTGTTCTGATGTATTAGACATGTTTGTGCACTGCAGTAATTATCACGGTTATAGAATGTGCCTTATCTCCTATGCAAGTATGTATATGCTAATGTTATTTAAGGTCTTTAATATGTTATATTGGTTGCTCAAAAAAAAAAACTCTATGTCCACTGTATTCCTCTAATCATAAGGAATCTCAAAACAAATGACCACTATATTCCTCTGTTCAGTAAATCCTATGCAAGGTCGCCATTTGTTACGTCCTGGGATATATAAACACTGGGCTCTTTCTATTGGACTAGGTATGCGGCAACAAGCAACAACGGAAAATGCTAGATCCCACCCTTATCTATAAACCCAGGCAACAAACCACCCTAAACCGTCAAGAGTCCTGCCTGGACAACAAGGTATCCTATGACTCGGTTACAGGGTGCACGCACTATAGACTGCTGATAGTCAAGCAGGCTATATAAATGATCACACAATTAAGTTGACTTAAAGCTTCAAGGAAAAGATAGATAACGGAATTAAGTTGCAGAAACAATTTAATAACAAACTAGAAGAAAGTACATTTAACGTTACGTTAATTAATACAACTAATCAGCCCTGCGTGAAAGAAGGTGAAAGCAAACAGTCCTCAAAACATCGTACAGGTAGACCAGATGCGGGTTTCTAAACTGCATGCGGCTACTGTAGGATCTGATGCTTAGCAAAGAAAGTAAGTTACGGATTTAGAGAACTATTAACTCATAAGCAGGAATAAATACTAGTGATAGGCTATACAGTGTATAATGGCATAGGTATAATTAAATAAAGGCAGCAACTCGCAACATAACCACATACAGGTGTGCTTCTCACTCTTAGTCAGGCAAGCCTGCTCGGACAGAGTCTCTAAGCCACACCCTGACTCACAATGCTCACAAAAACGGTAAACTGTGGCACAATAACAAGCATAGATAATAAACCACTAGCTGTTAATCTGCCAGGCGGCAGAGGTCTAGCCGGAAGGATATAGGCTTCGGATACTCGGGCTGAGCCACCTGCTCTAGCCTAGGGACGTTCCCAAGTCTGTGCGCCAAATTACTCTAATTGAAAGGGTGCTCTCTTGAGAGACTCAGATCACAAGTATCTGACTCTCTCCTGGCGACCCTAAAGCAAAAGCAAGACGTGCTAGCGCAGTGCTGAGTGGACTAGGCAAGGGCCCTCACACAACACAACACTAGACACACAGGCACACAGACAAGAAAATGCCCCCAGACTCCCACGGGTATCCTAGTAAAGTCGTGCAGGTCCACAGGACTCGCACCAGCAGACTTTACTTAAAGGATCGCAAAAAGCCCCCCCTCCGGTCTAGCCCCTGCTCACCTGCCACAAGAACCCACTAGCAAGCATGAAACCACCAAATATGAGACAACAAAAAAACCTTCCTAGGTCTCATTAACAATTACATCTCTGCATAAGGCCCAAAATCCTATCTAATTATCTGAGAGCTCGTCGTTAATACAATAATAGATATAATGTCTATCAAGGGGATGGGATAATCAAATAGATTGGTGAAGTAGTGGAAAGAAGGTATACAAAGTAAGAGAGAAAGTTTCTAAGTGGGGTTGAGAGGGATAGATATCAAAGGGGTCCGAAGGGTACGACAGTGAGGTGAGCTCTAAGTCTTGAATCTGTCTGGACCCCACCCTAGGCATGCGAAATACATCCCATGCTTGGCAACACTCAACACCGTTGCCGGGTCAAAATCCTCTACCCCTTGCGTGAGTCGAAACTAAGCCTAACGTTGCGATCAATTGGCAACAATCAGGCATGTCCCAAGCTAGTCTCTCCGCGCCCGCGCGAACCAACGTCCCCCAGCCGGTCTCTCTCTCCCGCTCGTCTCCTCCCACTCTCATTAGACTTACATCTTATATATAATAATGAAACAATCAACTATCGAGAATAAAATATACTAAGATGCGTTGGTTAAGAATAAGGGCAGCTTCAAGCTGTGAAACATCATAAGAATATCCCAGACATTAGTTACATTGTCGTAGGATATATACTAAGGAAAAGCCGGCCGGCCGGTTGCCGCCAGCCGGTTCCTAAACGGCTGGGCAGCCGACACTCGCGCATGCCCGCACGTGGCTACTATGCAGGAGCGTCACAGCACCGTTGCCTGCAGCGAGAAAACCGGATGTCTAAGTTGGATGTTGGGAGAGGGCATGAGTAGTTGACCAAGCAGTTAGACATGTTGGCTCCCACAGACATTCGAAAGTTGCAATTAGAGGATCCAGAGGTTTTGCCGTGTACCAATGGGGCTGTGGAGTTAGAAGAAGATAGGGATGCAAAGGCAGGGGATTTTTTTTTCTTTAATGGAATTTTATACCACCGATATCAAGATCCTAAAAGGAACTGGGAGGGCGGATCAGGTACAGTTGCCCAGCTGGTCGTGCCAGAGGGCTGCAGGGAAAGTTTGCTTAGGTTGGCTTATGATTCTCCATTATCAGGACATTTGGGTGCCAAGAAAACGGTGGCGGCTTTGGGGAAATTGTTTTGGTGGCCGGGGATGAAGTCTCATGTGCAGTCATGGATAAACTCATGTGATATTTGTCAACGTGTCGGGAAACCGAACCAAGTTATTCCTAAGGCTCCTTTACACCCTATTCCTGTGATTGGGCCACCCTTTAGTAAAATTATTGTTGACATGGTTGGTCCACTCCCTCCCACTAAGGCTGGAAATAAATTTGTGTTAACCATAATGGATGTTGCCACTAGATACCCCAATGCATACCCTATGAAAAATGGAATGGCTAAGACGGTAGTCAGTAACTTGTTGTGGTACTTCTCAAGGTACGGGTACCCGGAGGAGATTCAGTCTGATCAGGGATCTTATTTCACCTCCAACATGTTCAAGCAAACAATGCAACAGCATGGGATACGAGCAGTAGTATCGTCAGCGTATCACCCTGAGAGTCAAGGGGTGCTTGAGCGGTGGCATGCTACACTTAAAAGTATGCTCAGGTGTTATTGTGCTGACAACGGTATGGATTGGGATCTTGGATTGCCTTATGTGCTGTTTGCTGCTCGGGAGGTACCTGGTGAGAGCCTGGGATTTAGTCCAAACGAGCTGATTTTTGGACACCGTGTCAGGGGCCCCCTTAACATGCTGAAAGAAATTTGGGAGGGGACTGTGCAGCCTTGTCCATTATTAAAGTATGTGCTTGAAAGCCGTGAGCGCATGCTTAAGAGTCTGGAGATGGCAGGTAGAAATTTGACAGAATCACAAGCTTTGATGAAGGACAGGTATGATCGCAAAGTGAGGCTCCAGAAGTTCACTGTAGGACAAGAGGTATTCATTTTGTTGCCTTTGGTTGGTAACCCCCTCTCTGTGAAGTACACTGGACCTTATAAAATTGTAGACAAAATTTCAGACTTAGATTACCTTGTTGCCACTCCAGACAGGAGGAAAAAGAACCAGTTATGTCACGTGAACCTTATTAAAGAGTATGTGAGGCGCCCCTCTGAGCCTCTCACTGTCCCTGTGTTGGCTTGTTGCGGCCGTGGTGGAGAAGGAGAGGGGGACAGTCAAGCTTCGGAGGAGGATAGCTGGGATCAACATGTTTCAGCGGATCAGTGGGCGGGGAACTCGAGCCTAAGGGCTGACGAGGCTATAGCTCATTTGCCTGAGCCGCAGTTTGATGCTATCCGTCAGTTGTTCGGTTCATACCCCACTGTATTTGCTGAACACCCAGGCCTCACTACTCAGGCTATGCATGATGTTGACGTGGGGGACCATATACCCTTTAAGTCAATCCCGTACCGTGTGCCCCCCATAAAACTACCAGCTCTGAGGGATGAGTTGGAGTATATGCTCGGTAGAGGGTTGATAGAGAAAGGCACAGTTAAGTGGACTTCCCCCGTAACACTGCAGCCTAAGCCAGATGGCAAGGTACGCTGTTGTATTGATTTCCGTAGGTTAAACGGTTTGACTCCAACTAACCCATATCCTCTTCCTCGGGTTGATGATAGTGTTGACAAAATTGGTAATATTCGTTTTTTGTCTAAAGTAGATTTAGTAAAAGGTTACTGGCAAGTACCTTTGTCCGAGCGTGCTAAAGAGGTATGTGATTTTGTTGTGGACGGGAGTACCTACCGGTGCAATGTTATGCCTTACGGACTTAAGAATGCACCAGCAACGTTTCAGAACCAGATGAATGAAATTGTAAAGGACATTCCAAATTGCACCGTATATTTGGACGATGTAATCATTTATGATGACGACTTTGAGAGCCATTGTGAGCACCTTGAGACCATGTTCCGGAAACTTAGTGAAGCAGGTCTGGTAGTAAATTTGGCAAAGTGTGACTTCGTAAAAGCCACTGTGCAGTACCTTGGGTTTGTAGTGGGAAGGGGACAGGTGTGCCCTCCTCAGAACAAGGTACAGGCTATCAATAAATTTCCGCACCCAACAACCAAGAAGCAGGTTATGAGATTCTTGGGTATGATAGGCTACTACAGACGCTTCATAAAAGGTTACTCAACGGTGTTGGCACCTCTCACAGATTTGTTATCTAAAGACAAAAAGTGTTTGTGGGCACCTGAGTGTGAAAAGGCTTTCACTTTGGTGACACATTTGCTATGTACTCACCCGATACTCAGGGCCCCAGACTTTAACAGGCCTTTTCAGCTGGCAACAGATGCTAGTGGTGAGGGGCTGGTGCCGTCTTGCTAATGGGGCGAATGTCTTGAAATCTCATAACTAATAGGGCTAAACATAAGGGAGGAGGAGGACTCGAAAAACCAACTGCCTCCCCTTAACTTGTTCCTTCTTTATTTTCCTCCTCCCACGCTTTTAGTACATTTGTCCCAGGGCAGTCTTCCCTTTCCATTTTTCACTTACCCACTCTCGAAGTATTGTTTGGACACATGGCCATCAGTATTTTGGAGGGCAAGCAGCCTTGAGGGGTCGCTGGAACTGTTGTTGCTTGATTTCCTTTGTACTTCCTTCTTTATTTTCCTCCTCCCACGCTTTTAGTACATTTGTCCCAGGGCAGTCTTCCCTTTCCATTTTTCCCTTACCCACTCTAGAAGTATTGTTTGGACACTTGACCATCAGTATTTTGGAGAGCAAGCAGCCTTGAGGGGTCGCTGGACTGTTGTTGCTTGATTTCCTTTGTACTTCTTTGTACTCTCTCTCTTCACCTTCCCCCGTCCTACCTCCACACATTCTGTCATACCACACCAACTTACTGGAGACGTAAGAATAAACTCCGATAAGGTACCACCACCACCTCCTCCTCCTCCACCCTCCTTCCTTGTTATACCTCCACGTCCTCATCATCATCTATTCCACCATCACCCTTATCTCCACCATTCCTTCCTTTTCTCTCCCTTCTCCACCAATACCACCACCACCAAAAGCTAGCCCTCCCAATATTCCACCACCACCACCACCACTCATGCCTCAGTCTCCACCACTTCCACACTCCTCCTCCTCCCTCTCCTCCTTCTCCTTCAGTTGTGTGTGTGAACTACAGCGGTATAGACGCTCCCGTCATTGTGTGTTAAATATATAGCAACGCGCTATATAGCCACGCCTCAGTGATCACGTGATAGTTTCCCGCCAATACTACCTTACCCACGCTAATTACTGTGAGGAGGTCAGTTGTGTGTGTGAACTACAGCGGTATAGACGCTCCCGTCATTGTGTGTTAAATATAGCAAGGCGCTATATAGCCACGCCTCAGTGATCACGTGATAGTTTCCCGCCAATACTACCTTACCCACGCTAATTACTGTGAGGAGGTCAGTTGTGTGTGTGAACTACAGCGGTATAGACGCTCCCGTCATTGTGTGTTAAATATATAGCAACGCGCTATATAGCCACGCCTCAGTGATCACGTGATAGTTTTCCCGCCAATACTACCTTACCCACGCTAATTACTGTGAGGAGGTCAGTTGTGTGTGTGAACTACAGCGGTATAGACGCTCCCGTCATTGTGTGTTAAATATATAGCAACGCGCTATATAGCCACGCCTCAGTGATCACGTGATAGTTTCCCGCCAATACTACCTTACCCACGCTAATTACTGTGAGGAGGTCAGTTGTGTGTGTGAACTACAGCGGTATAGACGCTCCCGTCATTGTGTGTTAAATATATAGCAACGCGCTATATAGCCACGCCTCAGTGATCACGTGATAGTTTCCCGCCAATACTACCTTACCCACGCTAATTACTGTGAGGAGGTCAGTTGTGTGTGTGAACTACAGCGGTATAGACGCTCCCGTCATTGTGTGTTAAATATATAGCAACGCGCTATATAGCCACGCCTCAGTGATCACGTGATAGTTTCCCGCCAATACTACCTTACCCACGCTAATTACTGTGAGGAGGTCAGTTGTGTGTGTGAACTACAGCGGTATAGACGCTCCCGTCATTGTGTGTTAAATATATAGCAACGCGCTATATAGCCACGCCTCAGTGATCACGTGATAGTTTCCCGCCAATACTACCTTACCCACGCTAATTACTGTGAGGAGGTCAGTTGTGTGTGTGAACTACAGCGGTATAGACGCTCCCGTCATTGTGTGTTAAATATATAGCAACGCGCTATATAGCCACGCCTCAGTGATCACGTGATAGTTTCCCGCCAATACTACCTTACCCACGCTAATTACTGTGAGGAGGTCAGTTGTGTGTGTGAACTACAGCGGTATAGACGCTCCCGTCATTGTGTGTTAAATATATAGCAACGCGCTATATAGCCACGCCTCAGTGATCACGTGATAGTTTCCCGCCAATACTACCTTACCCACGCTAATTACTGTGAGGAGGTCAGTTGTGTGTGTGAACTACAGCGGTATAGACGCTCCCGTCATTGTGTGTTAAATATATAGCAACGCGCTATATAGCCACGCCTCAGTGATCACGTGATAGTTTCCCGCCAATACTACCTTACCCACGCTAATTACTGTGAGGAGGTCAGTTGTGTGTGTGAACTACAGCGGTATAGACGCTCCCGTCATTGTGTGTTAAATATATAGCAACGCGCTATATAGCCACGCCTCAGTGATCACGTGATAGTTTCCCGCCAATACTACCTTACCCACGCTAATTACTGTGAGGAGGTCAGTTGTGTGTGTGAACTACAGCGGTATAGACGCTCCCGTCATTGTGTGTTAAATATATAGCAACGCGCTATATAGCCACGCCTCAGTGATCACGTGATAGTTTCCCGCCAATACTACCTTACCCACGCTAATTACTGTGAGGAGGTCAGTTGTGTGTGTGAACTACAGCGGTATAGACGCTCCCGTCATTGTGTGTTAAATATATAGCAACGCGCTATATAGCCACGCCTCAGTGATCACGTGATAGTTTCCCGCCAATACTACCTTACCCACGCTAATTACTGTGAGGAGGTCAGTTGTGTGTGTGAACTACAGCGGTATAGACGCTCCCGTCATTGTGTGTTAAATATATAGCAACGCGCTATATAGCCACGCCTCAGTGATCACGTGATAGTTTCCCGCCAATACTACCTTACCCACGCTAATTACTGTGAGGAGGTCCTGGAGCCGCCAAACCAGAATACCGGCTAACATAAGTGTTCATTTTGTTTTCCTTCTTTCTTTTATATTATTATTTTGTTTTTCTCCTTAATAAGCTTATCTTCTGACAGACAACAAATTGTTTGTCGTATATTTTAGTCTTTCTCTCCCAAACTATTGTATATTTTTTTTTTTTTTTTTTTAGTATACAAATCACTCCATTACCTGTGTCAAATATTTGTATGTTTTATTAAAATATCGTAAATAGGCTAGCCTCTTGATATCGAAATTGATAGCTATTACCTCCATGTAAACAGGCCCAACTAACTCCCATTAGGTCTACCACATACTCTATTTTATATGCCTTCATACTAACCAATATCTCTCTTTTTTTTACAGTCTCATGTAATCATAAAATTCAAACATATTTCTATAGTTTTACAGGCTCTCGACATAGTATCTGATTACTAACATATCTCACATATATTTTTCATTTTTTTTCACAGGGCTTTTGAAACTGTATCTTAAATTAATACTATATCATCTTAGCAGCCAAAATGCCTTCGAACTTGAAACGTTGCGAGCAGTGTACAGGTCGATTCGCTGGACAATACTTCAGTGACTACTTCTCCAACCCGGAATGCAGGCTGTGCGAAAACCGCCGACATCTGTTAGAAGGTCTGAACGAAGTAAAAACCAACTATGTCAAACTCCAGAAGGAATTCTACTCTTTGCAGGAATTTGTTTCCCTCAATGTAGCAGCAACACCAGAAACCCAGCAGGATGTAGGACTACCAGTGCAGGTGTCTAGCCAAGACAACGCAACTGCCCTCCCTTCTCCCCCTAGATCTCCTTCCCCACCCAGAATTGACCAGCCGCTAACACCCCCACCAGCCAGCCCACCCGCCCCCCACAACAGCCCTCCATCCCCTCAAAATTCCAGAGTCTCTCCCACCAGCTTTACTCCCGTAAGAAATGGGGCGAGGCAATCAAAAAGGAGGTCACATCTGCCGGTCACCACATTTAATAAATACCAGATTCTGACAGAAACAGGAGACGAAACTGAGGAGACCAGGCTCATTGGAGACTCCATCTTACGAGGACAACTTGAAGAGTTCTGTGGAAGAGTCCCAAACCACAGAAAGCGTTTTTGCATACCGGGTGCAGGTTTGGACGACATCACAGCAGCCTTCGACGATGTCACCATCAACGCTGACGAGAACACCCTGTTCGTGATTCACGCAGGGTCGAACGATGTAATGCGCACCAGATCAGAGGAACTAATGGAAAAATACCGTAAGGCAATCCAGCGTTACAAGAGTAAGTCATGTAACATAATCATTTCAGGCATTCTTCCCAAGATCGATGCAGAGACCGGTTTCTACGATAAGGCGTTCAGTACTAATAACAGACTTAAATCCCTCTGCTCACAGGAAGATGTCGAATATCTCAATCTCTGGGACCATTTCTACAATCAACACATTCTCTTTCAGGATGATGGCTGCCATTTGAATTCAGTCGGAGGAGCACGCCTAGGCAGACTCCTACATGATGCAGTCTGCACTTTCAGATCAAAAAACGACAACCGAGCAGGGGCAGTAGCAGCGACATAAACTACCCCATATCAAATGTAAACTCTATCCAAAATAATATCACGGCCTGCTACGTTAATGCACGCAGCTTACGCAATAAATTCGAAGACCTGGAAGCACTTGCATGTATGGAGGAATGTGATATAATCGGTGTTTCAGAATCTTGGATCAACACGGAAAAGCGTGATTTTTTGGCGGAATACGCATTACCAGGTTATACTCCCTTCAGCTGCGAAAGATCCCAAAGAATGGGAGGTGGGGTTCTGCTATATGTTAAAAGTAATCTTCACCCAATCGAGGTAACCAAACCTGCCATAAATAATATTGATACTAGTTACGTTCAAATAAATAATCAAGCAAGCAAGATAATAATTGGCCTAATTTATCGACCTCCTGCACAATCACCCGATACTGACGAGAAACTCTATGATCAAATAGCCGAAATAAGTTGTCAGGAAGAAGCAGTAATATTTGGCGATTTCAATCTGCCTGTCACAACATGGGGCGAACCACTAAATGCTCACGCGGGACATGATCTATATGCTAATCTTCAGGAAAGTGCCCTTTATCAACACGTAGAACACCCAACGAGGGGAAATAACATTCTGGATATTATTCTAACGACAAATGAAAGACTGGTAAATAGCGTTAAAATCGGACCGGAATTTAGCTCTAGTGACCATAGGATAGTGTCCTTTAACATTAAAGTAAATAATGACAAAGAAAACGTGAGCACGGAAAAAGTACCAGATTATCGAAGGGCCGACTTTAACAAACTTAGAAGGCATCTTGCCAATACTGACTGGAGTGAAATGACCGAAACTCATGATGTAAATCGATTATGGAACATATTATCTAATAACCTAAACAAAGCAATAAATACAAGCATCCCTCCACGAAACCGGCGCCCAGCAGGCAAATATAAGCCAAAATGGTGGAATAATGAAATAAAAAACATCCTCTTAGTAAAAAAGCAGGCATACCAAAAATATAAGGCAACTCAGAATAATAGCGATAAATTAGAACACGATAGACTGCGTCGAACAACCAAAAATCTCATCAAAGAAAGTAAGAAGAATCTGGAACTTCATATTGCCAGCTCCAGCAAGTCCAATCCGAAAGAATTTTACAGCTATATAAGAAACAGAAAAACGGTAACTTCAACAATAGGCCCACTTGTTGCGGAAAATGGAGATCATACAGATAACAAAGTACAAATGGCGAATATCCTAAATAACTATTTTGCATCAGTTTTCACGTCGGAAGATACTACCGGTAACCGACCTACCCCTACGAATCAATCAAATGGCACTGAGCTCGAAAACTTTACGATTTATGAAGACGATATCCTGTTCGCAATCAACAATTTGAAAGTTAATAAAACCCCAGGCCCTGATAAAATATCCCCAAGGATCCTAAAAGAAGCAAAACACGAATTATTAAACCCACTCGCAAATCTGTTCAACAAATCATTGAATGTTGGGATAGTTCCTCACGAATGTAAACTAGCTAACGTGACACCCATATACAAAAAAGGAAATAAGTCCTCTCCCGGCAATTATCGACCAATTAGCTTAACATCGGTAACGGGCAAATTAATGGAAACCATTATAAGGGACAAAATAGTAAAACATTTGGAAGAAAATAATTTAATAAAAGATTCTCAGCACGGTTTTAGAAATAAACGTTCATGCTTAACAAACTTACTCGACTTCTTCAATGATGTTTACAAATCATATGATAAGGATAGAGCAGTTGATATAATATATCTCGATTTTCAGAAAGCTTTCGATACCGTACCCCACAAGAGACTAATTGACAAAATAAAAGCTCATGGCATAACAGGAAAAACTCTGAAATGGCTCGAAAATTGGCTCTCAGACCGTAAACAACGAGTTGTAATAAATGGTGAAGAATCGGATTGGTGCAAAGTAAATAGTGGCGTTCCCCAGGGTTCGGTATTAGGCCCTATTCTTTTTATAATTTACATAAACGACTTAGACGAAGGAATAGAATGCAAAATTTCGAAATTTGCTGACGATACAAAAATTACTAATAAAGTAACCTCAACAGTACATTGGCAAAAACTACAAGGTGACCTAGACACTTTAGAAAACTGGGCAGAAAAATGGCAAATGAAATTCAACATAGAAAAATGCAAAGTATTACACATCGGTAGTAACAACGCTAAAAAAGATTACTCAATGAACAACATTCAACTATCAAATACAAATAATGAAAAGGATCTGGGAGTTATAATATCAAGTGACCTGAAGCCGAGTAAACAGTGTACAGAGGTAATAAAAACTGCTAATAAATTGGTGGGTTTCATCGGCAGAACATTCAAATTCAAATCAGAAAAAATCATACTTACTCTATTCAACTCATTGGTGCGTCCCCATCTCGAATACTGCGTGCAATTCTGGTCACCGTACTACCAAAAGGACATAAATAAACTTGAAAGGGTGCAACGCAGAGTCACTAAAATGATACCTAGATTGCGTAATAAACCGTACGAAGAGCGCTTAAAAGAACTAAATTTGTTTAGCTTAACAAAGCGCAGAATGAGAGGTGACCTAATAGAGGTGTTCAAAATCTTCAAGGGATTCAGCAACCTAAATGTAAGCGAATTATTTACGATCAATCAAGCAAACACGAGAAACAATGGTTATAAGATTATAGGCAAGCGTTTTCATTCTCACGAGGCGAAGCATTTCTTCTTCAACCGCGTTGTGAATAATTGGAACAGACTACCCTCGAACATTGTAAACTGTAATACTGTCGAATTATTTAAGAACCATCTGGATAAACACATGGCAAATAACCCCCGATTAACACAGTTTCTTTCAGAATAACGCGCAACGAAATGTCAACGCATACCGCAATGTATATTGATTTTCATACATCTGTTCCCTTTCAGAATTGTAGTAAATAGAGTTAGCTTAGATTACAAATCAACTTCTTTTTTCTCCCTGTCCTGTTCGAATTTCCGTGTCAGTTTTTCAATACTGCATGGTATTTTTCCTATCTGTTTCCATGCCAGCATTAGCTGGAGGGAGTGGTGGGTGGGGAGGAGCCTTCTTCTTTGCTATCCTTTTCTCTACCTCGTAGTCAGTAGATTGGTAGTTTTAGATATCCAAACTGCCCCGTAAGGACCAATAGGTCTGTTGCAGTTTGTTCTCCTTTGTATTCCTTTGTATTCCTTTGTATTCCTTCCTCTCCCTGCCAATTCACGCTAATTTTCGCGAATTTAAAGTGCATCACAAACGCGCATTATTAACTTTCGCGAGCCTTAAAAAACACACCCTAAACAAAACAAAAGTACAAATAATAAAAGATGAAGTGTAAAATATAGTGGGCTTCGGGTGGCTGTTCTTTATTCTTGGTCACTTTAAGGGGGGGTCACCGTTTTTGTTTTATCTTTCTCTCCTTTTCTCTCTTTCCCTGGCTTGTATCCATTCGGCCCCATTCAGCCAACTGTTTTAAAACGTTTATCCCCATCCAGGTGTCGATTTCTTCCTGGCGAGCGATAACGAGCCAGCATTGTATGGAGAAATCCGGCTTCGCCGGAGACATTTTTCTATCGAAAAATGTACAAATTTAGCTTGCTGTCAAAACAAAAAATATATATATGCTGGCTCGCTACCGCTCACCAGGAAAATATTGACACCTGGATGGGAGTAAACGTCTTAAAACAGTAGGCTGAATTGGGCCGAATGGATAAAAGCCAAAGAGTGTAAAATATAGTGGGCCTCGGGTGGCTGTTCTTTATCTAAGTCACTTTAAGGGGGAGTGGGCGTATTTATTTATTATATATTTATCTTTATATTATTATTTATATATATACCGGTATATATTTTTTTAAAGCTTAAAAAAATACCCCTAAGACCTTCCCCTTCAACAAATTTGTGTACATTTTTTGATAGAAAAATATCCCAGCCGAAGGGCAGTTCCTCATAATGTACAGGCTCGCTATTGCTCGCCAGGATATAATGGACACCTAAATTGCATGAAAGGTCTTAATATTGGCAAAGAAATGGGCCGAAATATCGTAAAATCGCCCAACTAATGGGCCGAACGTCTAAAAAATCTCAAAAACTAATGGTGGGTAAACACGAGGGAGAAGTGGGTCCAGAAAAAGCCACCATCGCCTCCTTAAAAATGGCTTGCAGTGACGGATATTAAATTCTGCATGAGTGATCATAATTTTATTGAGCGTTTCTTGCCCCCCCCCCCCCCCATCGCCTCTCAACACTGGGTTTCAGGTTACACTAGGGAAAATGGGTGTGTATTTTCAATGAACAGTTGGAAATATCTAAATAAGGAAGTAGAAGGAGGAAGAGAGGAGAAGGAGGAAGAGAGGAGAAGGAGGAAGAGAGGAGAAGGAGGAAGAGAGTAGAAGGAGGAAGAGAGTAGAAGGAGGAAGAGAGGAGAAGGAGAAAGAGAGGAGAAGGAGGAAGAGAGGAGAAGGAGGAGGAAGAGAGGAGAAGGAGGAAGAGAGGAGAAGGAGGAAGAGAGGAGAAGGAGGAAGAGAGGAGAAGGAGGAAGAGAGGAGAAGGAGGAAGAGAAGAGAAGGAGGAAGAGAGTAGAAGGAGGAAGAGAGGAAAAGGAGGAAGAGAGGAGAAGGAGGAAGAAAGTACAAAGGAGTACAAAGGAGTACAAAGGAAATCAAGCAACAACAGATATAGTGACCCTTCTAGGCTGCTTGTCCTCCAAAACACTGAGGATCAAGTGTCCAAACAGTGGTTTAGAGTGGGAAAGGGAACTACTGCCCTGCCACTAACGTGGCAGGACTAGGAAGTTAGTAGGGGACATATGGGTTAGTAACTGAGGGGGGGATAAAATAAAGTTATTCATTTACAAACGCAGTCAGTCGCGGGTTTGATGCGAGATATTTGTCTAGGCGGAATTTAAATGAATCAACGGTGCTGCAGTCTATAACGTCTCGGGGAAGCCCATTCCACAAGTTGACAACTCGATTGAAGATGAAATTCTTAGATTCGTGTGAGTTAAAAGATTTACCAATAATTTTGCAACCGTTTCCCAGCGTGTAATTAGATTGGTCGATAGTGAAGTACTTACTACAGTTCATATTGTCGATGCCTTTGATGATTTTGAACACTTGAATTAAGTCACCTCTTAATCTGCGCTGGGTTAAAGGAAATAGATTTAATTCTCTAAGACGCTCTTCGTATGGTTTGTTCTTTAGGCTAGGTATCATTTTGGTAACTCTACGTTGAACTCGTTCTAGCTTGTTTATGTCTTTTTGGTAATAAGGTCACCAGCATTGAACGCAGAAGGAGGAAGAGAGTAGAAGGAGGAAGAGAGGAGAAGGAGGAAGAGATTAGAAGGAGGAAGAGAGTAGAAGGAGGAAGAGAGGAGAAGGAAGAAGAGAGGAGAAGGAGGAAGAGAGGAGAAGGAGGAAGAGAGGAGAAGGAGGAATAGAGGAGAAGGAGGAAGAGAGGAGAAGGAGGAAGAGAGTAGAAGGAGGAAGAGAGGAGAAGGAGGAAGAGAGTAGAAGGAGGAAGAGAGGAGAAGGAGGAAGAGAGGAGAAGGAGGAAGAGAGGAGAAGGAAGAAGAGAGGAGAAGGAGGAAGAGAGGAGAAGGAGGAAGAGAGGAGAAGGAGGAAGAGAGGAGAAGAAGAAGAGAGTAGAGGAGGAAGAGAGGAGAAGGAGGAGGTAGAGAGGAGAAGGGGTAGAGAGGAGAGAAGAGGAGAGGAGAAGGGGTAGAGAGGAGAGGAGAAGAAGGAGAAGGAGGAAGAGAGGAGAAGGAGGAAGAGAGGAGAAGGAGGAAGAGAGTAGAAGGAGGAAGAGAGGAGAAGGAGGAGAGGAGAAGGAGGAAGAGAGGAGAAGAGAGGAGGAAGAGAGGAGAAGGAGTATATGAGAGAGGAGAAGGAGTATATGAGAGAGGAGAAGGAGTATATGAGAGAGGAGAAGGAGGAGAGGAGAAGGAGGAAGAGAGGAGAAGGAGGAAGAGAGGAGAAGGAGGAAGAGAGGAGAAGGAGAAGGAGGAAGAGATGAGAAGGAGGAAGAGAGGAGAAGGAGGAAGAGGAAGAGAGGAGAAGGAGAAGAGAGAGAACGAGGAAGACAGGAGGGAGGAGAACGAGGAAGACAGGAGGGAGGAGAAAGAGGAAGACAGGAGGGAAGAGAACGAGGAAGAGAGAGGAAGGAGGAAGAGGTGAAGGAGGAAGAGAGAGGAAGGAGGAAGAGGTGAAGGAGGAAGAGAGAGGAAGGAGGAAGAGAGGAGAAGGAGGAAGAGAGTAGAACGAGGAAGAGAGGAGAAGGAGTACAAAGGAGTACAAAGGGAATCAAGCAACAACAGGTCTAGTGACCCTTCTAGGCTGCTTGTCCTCCAAAACACTTAGGATCAAGTGTCCAAACAGTGGTTTAGAGTGGGTAAGGGAACATTTGGAAAGGGAACTACTGCCCTAGAACTAATGTCCGTAGCAGGATTAGGAAGTTAGTAGGGGACAGATGGGTTAGTAACTGAGGGGGGGATAAAATAAAGTTATTCATTTACAAACGCAGTCAGTCGCGGGTTTGATGCGAGATATTTGTCTATGCGGAGTTTAAATGAATCAACGGTGCTGCAGTCTATAACGTCTCGGGGAAGCCCATTCCACAAGTTGACAACTCGATTGAAGAAGAAATTCTTAGATTTGTGCGAGTTAAAAGATTTACCAATAATTTTGCAACCGTTTCCCCGTGTAATTAGATTGGTCGATAGTGAAGTACTTACTACAGTTCATATTGTTGATGCCTTTGATGATTTTGAACACTTGAAGTAAGTCACCTCTTAATCTGCGCTGGGTTAAAGGAAATAGATTTAATTCTCTAAAACGCTCTTCGTATGGTTTGTTCTTTAGGCTAGGTATCATTTTGATAACTCTACGTTGAACTCGTTCTAGCTTGTTTATATCTTTTTGGTAATAAGGGCACCAGGATTGAACGCAGTATTCCAGAAGAGGGCGGACTAAGGAATTGTAAAGGGTTAGGATAACTTCTTTGGATTTATGCTCAAATGACCTGCCTATAAAGCCAATTATTTTGTTTGCCTTCTTAACAACTTCTGAACATTGTTGACTCGGTTTTAGGTTACTCGATATTGTTACTCCCAGATCGGTTTCTTTGTTTACATTCTTAAGCTGAGTGCCATTCATCGAATAGTTTGCTTTCTCATATAGGTATCCGATTTGTAGTACTTTACATTTATCCGCATTGAAACTCATTTGCCAAATTTGGGCCCAACATGACAATTTATCTAGATTGTGTTGCATATCGTCAACTTGTTCGTTTGAGAGTACGCTATTTGCAATTTTTGTATCGTCAGCAAATTTTGAGATTGTACAGGTGAGACCCTCATCTATGTCGTTGATGTAAATTAGAAAGAGAATTAGTCGTAGTACCGATCCCTGGGGTACCCCGCTTCTTACATTGGTCCATTTAGATGCCTTACCGTTTATGACTACTCTTTGCTTTCTGTCGCTGAGCCAATTTTCAATCCATTTCAACACACCGTCTTGTATTCCATGCGCTTTTAGTTTTAGCAGTAAACCTTTGTGGGGAACTTTGTCAAAGGCCTTTTGAAAATCAAGGTATATAATATCTACAGCTTTACTCTCATCGTAGAGGTTGAGGATATCGTGGAAGAAGTCTAAGAGGTTTGTTAAACAGGAACGTTTTTTACGAAAGCCGTGTTGAGTATCTTTAAGTAAGTTATTTGCCTCTAAGTGATTTACGAGTCTGTTTCTTATGACCGTTTCTAGCATTTTACATACAATTGAGGTTAAGCTAATTGGACGATAGTTATAGGGTAGGGATTTGCTGCTTTTTTTTAATATCGGTGTTACTTTGGCTAGCTTCCACTGATCAGGCATAGTCCCAGACTGCAAGGATTCATTGAATAGCAATGTCAGTGGTTTGGAGAGCTCATCCTTAGCTTCCTTTAGAACTCTAGGTGAGATTGTATCAGGTCCAGGTGTTTTATTTACCTTGAGTTTATCTAAACAATTCAATACTTCTCTCTCTGTAACGGTGATATTGCTTAGAACATCTGAATTATCAATCTGAATCGGCGATGGTGTAGGGATATCACTGAGGTCTTTGGTTGTAAAAAGTGATGCAAAGAAGGTATTGAGGGCATTACTCATTTGTACTTCGTCTTTGGTGTATTCTCCATTTTCATCGACTAACGGTCCAACAGTTGAAGTAACTACTTTTTTCTTTCTGATATAACTATAGATTCTTTCGGGTTTGTTTTACTTTGATTCGCAACATGTAACTCCAGGGTCTTTTTACTTTGCTTAATTAACTTTTTGGCTTTGCGTCGCAGCTCTACAAATTTCACCCGTTCTTCGTCATTTTGTGAGGATTTTAATCTATCATTAGCAAATTTTTTAGCAAGCAGACAGTCTGAAATATCTTTATTCCACCATTTGGGCTGATCATTTTGGCCTGGACACCGTATTTTCGATGGTATGCAGTCTTGCACTGCCTTAAGGTAAGTGGTTGTGAAACACTCCCAAGATGTATTTATGTCGTTATTGTTAGTCAGAAAGCTCCAGTCAGTTTCTTTAAGCTTTGATTTAAGTTTATGAAAATTTGCTTTCTTGAAATTAGGGACTTTCTCAATGCTGCTATTTGATTTGTTACTAGTAAACTTTAAAGTGAAAGTTATCGTACAATGGTCGCTGTTGCTGAATTCAACACCAACATTATAATTCTCTATTAATTCTTCTTTTGTTGCGAGTACAAGGTCAAGCATATTATTACCACGGGTCGGAGATTGTACAAATTGAAAAAGTTAACTCTCTTGCAAGTTAGCATAGAGGTCGTGTCCAGAGTGTGAAGTAAGAATATCGCCCCATTTAGTCACGGGTAAGTTGAAATCGCCAAGAATTACGGTATCTTGTATGTTAGTTATTTCTGCAATTTGTTCATAAATTTCACTGTCAGTTTGCACTGATTGAGATGGGGGTCTGTATAATAAAGCTAGTGTTATTTTAGTTCCTCGTTTATTATTTAATAGTACGTAAGATATGTCTATATTCGCAATTTGAGGTTTTGACATTAAGACGGGATTAAGACTTTCCTTTATAAAAAACAGAACTCCTCCTCCATTTCTATTGATCCGAGTTTTCTCAAACATTGTATAACCAGGAAGCGTATATTCGACTAAAAAGTCTCTGTCTTCCGTATTTAACCAAGATTCTGTAATGCCGATTATATCATAATGTTCTGTAAACACGATTTCCTCTAGATCTGAAAATTTATTGCGTATGCTACGAGCATTTACATAAAACACCTTAAGAGTATTAGAGTTGTATGTTACTGATTGTGCATTGTCTGAATTTTCAGTTCGTATTTGACTTACACTACCCTGTCTGGGGTCTGGTTGACCCCGTTTTTTGAACGGAAATCCTTGACTGCATCGTTCAGCAGACGACCAAGACGTGCAGCTCCTACTTCATTGAGATGTACACCATCTCCTGAAAACAAAGCTCCCTGCTAGTCGGCGATTTGTATTGGTAGCTATGTTGTAGAATCGGTTTTCTACATCAATCTGGGGAACAATTCCTGAAATTAAGATTCTATTAGATTTTTCCTTGAAGGACCTGATCAGCCGCCGGTACTTGCAAAGTAGTTCCTCTGACCGCGTCCGTTGGACATCGTTAGATCCAACGTGGATGACGTACGTAGTGCTTGCGGGGGCGAGCCTGGAAACCTCTTCCACAGCCGCAACAATGTCGTCCACGCCGCCACCTGGGATACAGAATCGGTTTCTGGTCCTGGGTGCCCTGGCGCAGAACTCGGTTAGTTGGCCACGGACCATGGAGTCGCCCACAAGCCGAACTTCTTCCGTTTCCTCTTCCTCGTCAATAGCCAGAATTTTGAAGCGGTTTTGGCATGTTGTCGGGATGACCTTTCTGGTACTGGTACTGGGATGCACATTGTTTCTCACTAACTGAAAGTTGTCCTGGGGGGGAGTGAGAGTAGAGTCATTATTATTATCTGCAACATCTAAGGTAGCTGCTGGTGTGGGTACCGGTACCGGCACTGTATGCACTGGAATGGCGGTTGACATCATAGTGGTTTCTTGGGCCGAGGGCACTCCTACGTTGAGTGTGGCAAATTCTTGAAGGGATTCAAGCTTCGTAGTCAGGGCATCGATCTTGTGGTGAGCTGAATCAATTCATCCGCAATCTTCTCTCGGAGCTGGCAAAATCTACAAATTTGGACATCAGTATCAACAAACATGGTAGGGCCAAATATACCGGAACAACTCGTGCAGGTTCGTTGCGGCGCCATGACGATATAATCACAATATGCCTGAAAATCACACAAATTTATGTTAGCAAAATGGTACAATTAAAGCCTGAAAATCACAAAAAATGTATGTTAGCAATGTGATACAATTAATTCCTGAAAATCTCATACAATTTTGTTAGCAATATGATAAAATTAATATGCCTGTAAATCACAAATAATATGTTAGCAATAGAACACAATTTATGCCTGAAAATAAAAAAAAAATTGATGTTAGCAGTATGACACAGTTAAAGCCTGAAAATCACAAATGGACTAGAAATTTGTTACAAAATTTACTGGAAACAAAAAAGTGGGAGAGGGTTAATGTAGCCTAGTGAAAAAAAATGGAAAACAGTATACAGTACAGTAACAAAAAATATATGTTAGCAATATGGTACAATTAATGCCTGTAAATCACAAAAAGAATATGTTAATCACAAAAAGAATATTATGGCTGTAAATCACAAAAAATATGTTAGCAATAGAACACAATTTATGCCTGAAAATATAACAAAAATTGATGTTAGCAGTATGACACAGTTAAAGCCTGAAAATTGTAAATGGACTAGTAATTTGTTACAAAATTTACTGGAAAAAAAGTGGGAGAGGGTTAATTTAGCCTAGTGAGAACACTGGAAAGCAGTATACGGTACAGTAACAAAAAATATTTGTTAGCAATATGGTACAATTAATGCCTGTAAATCACAAAAAGAATATGTTGATCACAAAAAGAATATGTTAGCAATAGAACACAATTGTATGCCTGAAAATAAAAATAAAATTATGTTAGCAGTATGACACAGTTAGGCTAAAGCCTGTATATTAGTTTATACAGTGGTCCACACAATAATAATAATGGAGTTAGTAATATCCCTGGCAAGAGTGTGAGAGGCCTATTAATAGGGTGACAAGTATCTGAAATGCGATTAATAAATAGGCTATCAAAATGTATTACAGTAACTAAATTATTCTAACCCAATATTAAAACTATCTTGACAAATGTTAGTGTGTGCGATTTATATAGATAACCAAGATAAAACGTTCAACCAAGTACAGTATTGGCTAGACTTTGATATATAAAATGCAAGAAGAGGGTTTGTTTATGCGTACACAGGTGGCGCTGGTATCGGCGGCGTCTCTACTAACTTGACAAATAGAATTTTGAAAAACAAACGTTTATCAGTCAAAACTACAGTACAATGTCATGCAAGATAACTACTGGGTGGTTTGCTAAGCACTTAACTACAGTGAGGGCTAAAATATCTACAATAAGTGCTAGAACTTAATAATATGAAACAAACAAATAGTTTGTTTACTTTAGAGCGTCGGTCGTCACTAACCGGTACAAATGTAAACAAAAGCAATCTCGATAAACAAAAGTTTATCAGTCAAAAACACAGCAAAATTACATGCAAAGCAACTACAGGGCAGTTAAGCTAGAGCTTAGCTACAGCTCATGCAAACAAATAAGGGGATGAGTAATGGAGTACTCAAGTTATGGTCAGATTTCGAGCAGCGAGGAAGAGAGTAGAAGGAGGAAGAGAGGAGAATGAGGAAGAGAGGAGAAAGAGGAAGATAGGAGAAGGAGGAAGAGAGTAGAAGGAGGAAGATAGGAGAAGGAGGAAGAGAGGAGAAGGAGGAAGAGACGAGAAGGAGGAAGAGAGTAGAAGGAGGAAGAGAGGAGAAGGAGGAAGAGAGGAGAAAGAGGAAGAGAGGAGAAGGAGGAAGAGAGTAGAAGGAGGAAGATAGGAGAAGGAGGAAGAGAGGAGAAGGAGGAAGAGACGAGAAGGAGGAAGAGAGGAGAAGGAGGAAGAGAGGAGAAGGAGGAAGAGAGGAGAAGGAGGAAGAGAGTAGAAGGAGGAAGAGATGAGAAGGAGGAAGAGAGTAGAAGGAGGAAGAGATGAGAAGGAGGAAGAGAGGAGAAGGAGGAAGCGAGGAGAATGAGGAAGGAAGAGAGTAGAAGGAGGAAGAGAGTAGAAGGAGGAAGAGAGCAGAAGGAGGAAGAGAGTAGAAGGAGGAAGGAAGAGAGTAGAAGGCGGAAGGGAAGAGAAGGAGGAAGGAAGTAGGAAGAGAGGTGAAGAAGGAAGGAAGAAGGAGGAGGAGGGAGGGAGGGAGATGATGGTGATGGAGTGAGACAGCATGATGAAAGTGGCAGAAGGAGAGAGAGAGACCCTGATATATAACGAAAATAGCAAGGAATAAAAAATAGACATACCTAAGGAGAACAAGGACTTAGGAGAGAAGACACTTAGGAATTATATAAAGGAAGCCGTGGGAAGGGGAGGGGGGAGCGTCAACATGGCTAGTTAGTAGGATATATTGAGAGAGAGTGAGTGAGTAAGAGTGTCTGGGGGAACAGGGGGAATTAGTGCCAAGGAGTTTCTCGAATTTTACAGGAAATGGAAGGAAGAGAGCGAGAGAGAGAATGGGTTAAGCTTGTAGTTGTCAATATCAATGTGTGACTGTTGGCATAAAAGTGTGTGTGTGTGCGTGTATGTGTATGTGTGTGTGTGCGTGTATGTGTGTATGTGTGTATGTGTATGTGTGTGACCCGAAAGCTCTTGATATTGGCAAACAAATGGAGCGAAAGGCATTAAAATCGTCCAACAAATCGAAGCAAGTTATTCTAATTAATCAATACAG
>CM064522.1:8734703-8834703 GCA_032716605.1 Paralithodes platypus | reverse complement strand
TTTCACCTTTGATACCTATCCTCTCCAGTTTAGCCAATAGTTTTCGGTGAGGCACCTTGTCGAAAGCTTTTTGAAAGTCCAAGAAGATTATATCTAGTGATTTCGTCATGTCGTTATATGTGAATAGTTTGTTATAAAATTCAATCAAATTTGTTAGGCATGACTTATTTGATCTAAAGCCGTGTTGACTATTTTTGATTAGGTTATTTGATTCGAGGTAATCTACTATCTTATCTCTAAGGATTTTTTCCATGATTTTTCCTACAATTGAAGTTAGACTAATTGGTCTGTAATTACTCGCTTTGGCCTTGCTACCCTTCTTGTATATCAGCGTAATGTTCGCATCTTTCCAATCACTCGGTACAATCCCCTGTAGTAATGATAAGTTAAATAGTTGTGTCAGGGGTTTTGCTATTTCGTCCTTAACATTCTTAATTATTTTCGGGTGGAGCATGTCGGGTCCCGGGGTCTTATTTACATTTAAATTACTCAATTTGCTTTGTACTTCGGTAACACTGATGGTGAAATCTCCTATCACATGAGTTGAGGTGTTATTTTCAAGGGTATGATCGATAATTTCTTCTGTGAAAACTGATCCAAAATATTTGTTGAGCAGATTTGCCGTGTTTGTGTCACCTGTTATTGTCTGGCCATCTTCTATTAGCGGTCCGATTCCGCTTTTGATCTGTTTATTTTTGTTTACGTAACTGTATAATTTTTTGGGGTTTGTGGCACTTTCTCTGGCAATAGTCATTTCGTAATTTTGTTTGTTCACCCTAATTATTTTGTTCACTTCCCTTCTACTATTTTTGTACAAGTTATTAATTACTTCAGTGTTTGCGTTATTAGAGAGAGAGAGAGAGAGAGAGAGAGAGAGAGAGAGAGAGAGAGAGAGAGAGAGAGAGAGAGAGAGAGAGAGAGAGAGAGTACAAAGGAGTACAAAGGAGTACAAAGGAAATCAAGCAACAACAGATCTAGTGACCCTTCTAGGTTGCTTGTCCTCCAAAACACTGAGGATCAAGTGTCCAAACAGTGGTTTAGAGTGGGTAAGGGAACATTGGAAAGGGAATTACTGCCCTGGAACTAATATCCGTGGCAGGATTAGGAAGTTAGTAGGGGACAGATGGGTTAGTAACTGAGGGGGGGGGTAAAATAAAGTTATTCATTTACAAACGCAGTCAGTCGCGGGTTTGAAGCGAGATATTTGTCTAGGCGGAGTTTAAATGAATCAACGGTGATGCAGTCTATAACGTTTCGGGGAAGCCCATTCCACAAGTTGACAACTCGATTGAAGAAGAAATTCTTAGATTCGTGTGAGTTAAAAGATTTACCAATAATTTTGCAACCGTTTCCCCGCGTGTAATTAGATTGGTCGATAGTGAAGTACTTACTACAGTTCATATTGTCGATGCCTTTGATGATTTAGAACACTTGAATTAAGTCACCTCTTAATCTGCGCTGGGTTAAAGGAAATAGATTTAATTCTCTAAGACGCTCTTCGTATGGTTTGTTCTTTAGGCTAGGTATCATTTTGGTAACTCTACGTTGAACTCGTTCTAGCTTGTTTATATCTTTTTGGTAATAAGGGCACCAGGATTGAACGCAGTATTCCAGAAGAGGGCGAACTAAGGAATTGTAAAGGGTTAAGATAACTTCTTTGGATTTATGCTCAAATGACCTGCCTATAAAGCCAATTATTTTGTTTGCCTTCTTAACAACTTCTGAACATTGTTGACTCGGTTTTAGGTTACTCGATATTGTTACTCCCAGATCGGTTTCTCTGTTTACATTCTTAAGCTGAGTGCCATTCATCGAATAGTTTGCTTTCTCATTTAGGTATCCGATATGTAGTACTTTACATTTATCCGCATTGAAACTCATTTGCCAAATTTGGGCCCAACATGACAATTTATCTAGATTGTGTTGCATATCGTCAACTTGTTCTTTAGTACGCTATTTGCAATTTTTGTATCGTCAGCAAATTTTGAGATTGTACAGGTGAGGTCCTCATCTATGTCGTTGATGTAAATTAGAAAGAGAATTGGTCCTAGTACCGATCCCTGGGGTACCCCGCTACTTACATTGGTCCATTTAGATGCCTTACCGTTTATGACTACTCTTTGCTTTCTGTCGCTGAGCCAATTTTCTATCCATTTCAACACACCGTCTTGTATTCCATGCGCTTTTAGTTTTAGCAGTAAACGTTTGTGGGGAACTTTGTCAAAGGCCTTTTGAAAATCAAGGTATATAATATCTACAGCTTTACTCTCATCGTAGAGGTTGAGGATATCGTGGAAGAAGTCTAAGAGGTGTGTTAAACAGGAAAGTTTTTTACGAAAGCCGTGTTGAGTATCTTTAAGTATGTTATTTTCCTCTAAGTGATTTACGAGTCTGTCTCGTATGACCGTTTCTAGCATTTTACATACAACTGAGGTTAAGCTAATTGGACGATAGTTACTGGGTAGGGATTTGCTGCCTTTTTTTAATATCGGTGTTACGTTGGCTAGCTTCCACTGATCAGGCATAGTTCCAGACTGCAAGGATTTATTGAATAGTAATGTCAGTGGTTTGGAGAGCTCATCCTTAGCTTCCTTCAGAACTCTAGGCGAGATTGTATCAGGTCCAGGCGTTTTATTTACCTTGAGTTTATCTAAACAATTCAATACTTCTCTCTCTGTAACGGTGATATTGCTTAGAACATCTGAATTATCAATCTGAATCGGCGATGGTGTAGGGATATCACGGAGGTCTTCTGTTGTAAAAACTGATGCAAAGAAGGTATTGAGGACATTACTCATTTGTACTTCGTCTTTGGTGTATTCTCCATTTTGATCGACTAACGGTCCAACAGTTGAAGTAACTACTTTTTTCTTTCTGATATAACTATAGAATTCTTTCGGGTTTGTTTTACTTTGATTCGCAATATGTAACTCTAGGGTCTTTTTACTTTGCTTAATTAACTTTTTGGCTTTGCGTCGTAGCTCTACAAATTTCACCCGTTCTTCGTCATTTTGTGAGGATTTTAATCTATCATTAGCAAATTTTTTAGCAAGCAGGCAGTTTGAAATATCTTTATTCCACCATTTGGGCTTATTATTATGGCCTGGACGCCTTATTTTCGATGGTATGCAGTCTTGCTCTGCTTTTAGGTAAGTGGTTTCGAATAACTTCCAAGATGTATTTATGTCGTTATTGTTAATTAAAAAGCTCCAGTCAGTTTCTTTAAACATAGCTCTAAGTTTATGGAAGTTTGCTTTCTTGAAATTAGGGACTTTTTCGATGCTACTATTTGGTTCGTTACTAGTAAACTTTAAAGTGAAAGTTATCGTACGATGGTCGCTGTTACTGAATTCATCACCAACATTCAAATTCTCTATTAATTCTTCTTTTGTTGAAAGTACAATGTCAAGAACGTTATTACCACGGGTCGGCGTTTCGAACAAATTGATAAAGCGAACTCTCTTGCAAGTTCGTATACAAGTCATGTCCGGAGTGTGAAGTAAGAGTATCGCCCCACTTGGTCACAGGTAAATTAAAGTCGCCAAAAATTACGGTATCTTGTGAGTTACTTACATCTGCAATTTGTTCGTAAATTTCTCGGTCAGTTTGCACTGATTGAGCTGGAGGTCTGTATATTAATGCAAGTATTATTGTTGTACCTTTATTATTCTTTATTAGCACAAAAGATGCGTCGACGTTCACAATTTGAGGTTTTGACAAGAGGGTAGGGTTAAGACTGTCTTTGATATAAAGTAAAACGCCACCTCCATTTCGATTTTTTCGGCTTTTCTCAAACATTACATAACCGGGAAGTGAATACTCTGCTAAAAAGTCTCTATCTTCTGTATTGAGCCAAGATTCTGTTATGCCAATCACATCATAATTTTCTGTAAACACTAGCTCCTCTAAATCTGAAAATTTATTGCGTATGCTACGAGCGTTTGCATAGAAAACCTTTAAATTTGTTATTTTAGAACTCACGGAACGCTCTTTAATAATATTTTTTGGTTCTTGTCGGATCTACATTTATGTTCATGGCTGTCCTCGGTCCTCGCTGTCTTCGGTCCTTATCGCTGGTGGTCCTCGGTTGCCTCTGTTTTTTCTTGGCGTTGGATGATTTATGTCACTGCTGCTTCTTCTCTGATGGCGTTTTTTGATCCATGGCTGCGGACTGCTTCGTGTAGGAGACGACCCATGCGTGCTGAACCCACAGAGTTTAGATGAGTGCCATCCTTGCGGAACAGAGTAGGCTGGTTGTAGAAGTTGTCCCAGAGGTTGATGAATTCAACTTCTTCCCTCAGACACAAATATTTTAGTCGGCTATTTGTGCTGAAGGCCTTGTCGTAGAATTTATCAGGTGCGTCGATCTTGGGGAGAATGCCTGAGATGATGATATTCCTTGACTTGTTTTTGTAGTGCTGGATCATCTTGCGATATTTCTCCATCAACTCTTCGGATCTGGTGCGCATGACGTCATTTGAACCAGCATGGATGACAAAAAGGGTATTTTCATTTGCATCCTTTGTGGTATCTTCGAAGGCTTCCACAATGTCGTCCAGTCCAGCTCCTGGGATGCAAAATCTTTTTCGTTGATTTGGGACTCTGTCGCAGAACTCTTCGACCTGTCCTCGTAGGATGGAATCCCCAACGAGCCTGGTCTCTTCTGGTTCGTCTTCCATCTCTACCAATATCTCAAATCTGTTTGACATTGTGACTGGTAGATGAGATCTTTTCTGCGTTGGCCGTGCACCGTTCCTCACTGGTGTAAATCCGGAAACCTGTGGTGGCGGGACTCTACGTACAGGTCGGGGAGAGGAGTGGTTAGAACGGGGGCGAGGGGTTGGTACTGTTCGTGCTAGCAGGCTTCTAGCACGAGGAGTGGGGAAGAGACTAAGGTGAACAGGGCGGCTGTCCTGGTTTGATGTCGGCTCAGGTTCGTCAGAAGCATCTGCTGCAGTGTCTACTTCAGGTGTTGGATTGTTGGCAGATGACGTTGGGGCGGTGGTGGATGCTGGAGTTGAAACAATTGGAGTTAGTGATACTCCAACGTTGAGTGTTACAAACTCTTGGAGTGATTCCAGCTTCCTGGTGAGGGCGTTGATCTTGTTGTGGGCTTCATCCAATTTTGCTGTCAAATCCTCTCGGTGCTGGCAGAGTCGGCAGACTTGTGGATCGGCAGGAGCAAACATGGAAGCACCAAACCTACCGGCGCAGTTCGTACAGGCACGAGGCATGGTGACGATCACTTTCTTCAGATCACTTCACTCACTTAAAAACACTTAACTCACTTTAAAAACACTTCACTCCCTTCAGGTCGCTTCACTTACTTAAATAGGCCTAACCGAAAACAAAAATGTTGAAATACACACAAATAAGTTATCAGCGGTGATAGCCTAACCGAAAATTAAAACAAAACAAAATTAAATTTGAATACGCAGTGATAGCCGAACCGAAAACAATTTTATGTTTATTTAAACAGAAATAGGCCACCAGGGGTTATAGCCTATCCTAACCGAAAAAAAAAAAAAAAAAAATAGAGAGAGAGAGAGAGAATGTGTGTGTGTGGGGGGGGGAGGGGTATCTGTGTGTGCGTGTATTTGAATGAGAGATAAAATAAATTAATAATGAAAGAGCTGGTAAGCAGCCGTGAGTTCAAAGCCTATAAGCCCCCCCCCCCCCCCCTACCACTACCACCACCACCTCATAAACACTGGAACTTTGTGAAGATGACATAGAGAGCCACAAAGAGCTTAAACCTCATTAAGCTCACCAGACTCAATGGAAGGAATTAAGGGAGAGGCTTCCAAAATTAGGCCCAGATTAAAAAAAAAAAAACACAAAATCATGAAAAAATATAGACGGAAGTTTAATATTTTGGTTCGGTTCTGCAAATTCGGGCAGTGTTGTTTGGTCCCTTACCCATTTTGCACTGGTGACGGCCTTTTCATTATATTTTGGCAGCTATTAGATGATTTTTTTTCATAAGTCACGTCTCAGCTGTCATTACGTTTGGCTTGCTCTGTACTTTATTAATGTATGTCAGATGTTGAATGGGGTGGGTAATGTAGGAACATGTTTGTATATCCTACTCGAAATAAAGAAATCAAGTTTAGATACTGCTGATTCCAATTATGGATCAAAATATACTAATTGGTGCTGAGACTTGACTTATTTGGCCAACTGTACCTATATTAGCAAGGTCTGAACGGTGCCATTAGGAGGTCTGGTGGAACACAAGAGGGCTGGAGGGAAGTGATATAGGAGGAGGAAATAAGAGAGAGAGAGAGAGAGTGTGTGTGTTAGAGATAGTGTGTGTGTCTTTTTTCTTCATGTGAGTGAGGGAGACAAAAGGCAGAACTGCCTGTAGCGGGTGCTTCCCCCAGAGTTGAAAGAGTGACAAGGCCAAAATCAAGGGACGTTCGAGCCAAACTGCCTGGACACACGGAGTTTTAAGCAATTTAAGTTATAGGAAGAGGGAAATACTGATTATGGGAGAGAGTTCCAGAGCTCAGCTGTTGAATAGAAGGAAGATTGATAATAACGTTTCACTCTTCGGTTGGAGTGCTGCACAGAGTAGGGGTTGGACTGTGTTGCAAGACGGGTGCTACGAGCTCTACGAAGAGAGAGATGCAACATTGCGGCGGAAGGTCTCTGAGATACTAAATATTCCTTGTAACTCTCTCTCTCTCTCACTCACTCTCTCATACTCACTCTCTCTCTCTCTCTCTCTCTCTCTTTCTCTCTCTCTCTCTGGAACACAAGAGAGCTAAGGGGAAGCGATTATAGGGAGAGGAAATAAGGGAGTCACGGTAATGGACACCCGATTATTACCCAAAGAAAGGTAGAAGAGAGAGAGAGAGAGATTATAGGGAGAGGAACTACGGGAGTCACGGTAATGGACACCCGATTATTACCCAAAGAAAGGTAGAAGAGAGAGAGAGAGAGATTATAGGGAGAGGAACTACGGGAGTCACGGTAATGGACACCCGATTATTACCCAAAGAAAGGTAGAAGAGAGAGAGAGAGAGATTATAGGGAGAGGAACTACGGGAGTCACGGTAATGGACAACCGATTATTACCCAAAGAAAGGTAGAAGAGAGAGAGAGAGAGATTATAGGGAGAGGAACTACGGGAGTCACGGTAATGGACAACCGATTATTACCCAAAGAAAGGTAGAAGAGAGAGAGAGAGAGATTATAGGGAGAGGAAATACGGGAGTCACGGTAATGGACAACCGATTATTACCCAAAGAAAGGTAGAAGAGAGAGAGAGAGAGAGATAGAAGTGTGTGTGTCTGTGTGTGTGTGTGTGTGTGTCTGTGAGAGTGTATGTATGTGTGAAAGAAAATATTGTGTGTGCAATTAGTGCCTAAGCCTGAAATATTGTGTGTGCAATTAGTGCCTAAGCCTGAAATATTGTGTGTGCAATTAGTGCCTAAGCCTGAAATATTGTGTGTGCAATTAGTGCCTAAGCCTGAAATATTGTGTGTGCAATTAGTGCCTAAGCCTGAAATATTGTGTGTGCAATTAGTGCCTAAGCCTGAAATATTGTGTGTGCAATTAGTGCCTAAGCCTGAAATATTGTGTGTGCAATTAGTGCCTAAGCCTGAAATATTGTGTGTGCAATTAGTGCCTAAGCCTGAAATATTGTGTGTGCAATTAGTGCCTAAGCCTGAAATATTGTGTGTGCAATTAGTGCCTAAGCCTGAAATATTGTGCGTGCAATTAGTGCCTAAGCCTGAAATATTGTGTGTGCAATTAGTGCCTAAGCCTGAAATATTGTGTGTGCAATTAGTGCCTAAGCCTGAAATATTGTGTGTGCAATTAGTGCCTAAGCCTGAAATAGAACAGTTGTATTGGCTAGACTGACGTAACATGGAACACAGACAAGTACAAAGGAGTACAAATGAAATCAAGCAACAACAGATCTAGTGACCCTTCTAGGCTGCTTGTCCTCCAAAACACTGACGATCAAGTGTCCAAACAGTGGTTTAGAGTGGGTAAGGGAACATTGGAAAGGGAACTACTGCCCTGGAACTAATGTCCGTGGCAGGATTAGGAGGTTAGTAGGGGACAGATGGGTTAGTAACTGAGGGGGGGATAAAATAAAGTTATTCATTTACAAACGCAGTCAGTCGCGGGTTTGATGCGAGATATTTGTCTAAGCTGAGTTTAAATGAATCAACGGTGCTGCAGTCTATTACGTCTCGGGGAAGCCCATTCCACAAGTTGACAACTCGATTGAAGAAGAAATTCTTAGATTCTATCTATCTCTCTATCTATTGCCTGACGCCGTGATCCCCGAAGGGGTGGCCACGAACGAACCGCCCCCATGCACCTCTGTCCCCAGTCAGTTGACGCCCCTCCCCCCAACCAGCACCACCTTCGTTCATGTACTTCCTCACTCCATCCTTCCACCTCATATTCGGTCTACCTCTCCCCCTCTGTCCCTCCACCTCGCTCTCATACACCATCTTAGTCATTCTCTCGCTTTCCATACGTTCCATATGGCCGAACCATCACAAGTTGTTCCTTTTCACACTTTCCAGCACATCTACCTCCACACCACACCTCCTTCTTACTTCCTCATTAGTCTGTCTATCCCTCCATGTAACTCCGCACGCACTCCTTAAGTAATTCATTTCCACTGCTCTCACTCTTGGTCTGAGTCTCTCAACCAACGTCCATGCTTCGCTTCCGTAAGTCAGTGTCGGGATTACCACACTGTCATGCAAGGACTTCTTCACTTCCATACTGACCACCCTATTTCTTGTTACTGCTTTTAGCGTTCCTACAACCCTCTTCCCCTGTTGTACCCTCTCCCGCACCTCTTCATCCATAGTCCCATCTTTACTCAACACACTGCCCAGATACTTAAAAGAGTTGACGATCTCCATAGCCTGACCGTTCAGCTTCACCTCACACTCTGTGACTTCACCCCTTTCGAAGACCATAACCTTGCTCTTCCCCGTATTTACCTTCAAATTCCGTTTTTCGCACACTGTTCCAAACTCATTTACCAGACCCTGCAACTCCCATTCATTATCACTCATCAGAACTGTATCATCCGAACTGTATCATTCTTAGATTCGTGTGAGTTAAAAGATTTACCAATAATTTTGCAACCGTTTCCCCGCGTGTAATTAGATTGGTCGATAGTGAAGTACTTACTACAGTTCATATTGTCGATGCCTTTGATGATTTTGAACACTTGAATTAAGTCACCTCTTAATCTGCGCTGGGTTAAAGGAAAGAGATTTAATTCTCTAAGACGCTCTTCGTATGGTTTGTTCTTTAGGCTAGGTATCATTTTGGTAACTCTACATTGAACTCGTTCTAGCTTGTTTATATCTTTTTGGTAATAAGGGCACCAGGATTGAACGCAGTATTCCAAAAGAATGCGGACTAAGGAATTGTAAAGGGTTAGGATAACTTCTTTGGATTTATGCTTAAATGACCTGCCTATAAAGCCAATTATTTTGTTTGCCTTCTTAACAACTTCTGAACATTGTTGACTCGGTTTTAGGTTACTCGATATTGTTACTCCCAGATCGGTTTCTCTGTTTACATTCTTAAGCTGAGTGCCATTCATCGAATAGTTTGCTTTCTCATTTAGGTATCCGATATGTAGTACTTTACATTTATCGGCATTGAAATTAATTTGCCAAATTTGGGCCCAACATGACAATTTATCTAGATTGTGTTGCATATCGTCAACTTGTTCTTTTGAGAGTACGCTATTTGCAATTTTTGTATCGTCAGCAAATTTTGAGATTGTACAGGTGAGACCCTCAGCTATGTCTTTGATGTAAATTAGAAAGAGAATTGGTCCTAGTACCGATCCCTGGGATACCCCACTACTTACATTGGTCCATTTAGATGCCTTACCGTTTATGACTACTCTTTGCTTTCTGTCGCTGAGCCAATTTTCTATCCATTTCAACACACCGTCTTGTATTCCATGCGCTTTTAGTTTTAGCAGTAAACGTTTGTGGGGAACTTTGTCAAAGGCCTTTTGAAAATCAAGGTATATAATATCTACAGCTTTACTCTCATCGTAGAGGTTGAGGATATCGTGGAAGAAGTCTAAGAGGTTTGTTAAACAGGAACGTTTTTTACGAAAGCCGTGTTGACTATCTTTAAGTAAGTTTTTTGCCTCTAAGTGATTTACGAGTCTGTCTCTTATGACCGTTTCTAGCATTTTACATACAATTGAGGTTAAGCTAATTGGACGATAGTTGCGGGGTAGGGATTTGCTGCCTTTTTTTAATATCGGTGTTACGTTGGCTAGCTTCCACTGATCAGGCATAGTCCCAGACTGCAAGGATTCATTGAATAACAATGTCTGGTTTGGAGAGCTCATCCTTAGCTTCCTTTAGAACTCTCGGCGAGATTGTATCAGGTCCAGACGTTTTATTTACCTTGAGTGTGAGTGTGTGTGTGTGTGTGCGTGTCCGTGAGTGAGTGAGTGAGTGAGTGAGTGAGTGAAAGCAGGCTTGATACTAAAGTGAGATAATTGCTTTACATTGCAGCATGATGGGGAGAGGCAGGGCCAAAAAGGATGATATTCTGAGAGAGAGAGAGAGTACAAAGGAGTACAAAGGAAATCAAGCAACAACAGGTCTAGTGACCCTTCTAGGTTGCTTGTCCTCCAAAACACTGAGGATCAAGTGTCCAAACAGTGGTTTAGAGTGGGTAAGGGAACATTGGAAAGGGAATTACTGCCCGGGAACTAATGTCCGTGGCAGGATTAGGAAGTTAGTAGAGGACAGATGGGTTAGTAACTGAGGGGGGGATAAAATAAAGTTATTAATTTACAAACGCAGTCAGTCGCGGGTTTGATGCGAGATATTTGTCAAGGCGGAGTTTAAATGAATCAACGGTGATGCAGACTATAACGTTTCGGGAAAGCCCATTCCACAAGTTGACAACTCGATTGAACAAGAAATTCTTAGATTCGTGCGAGTTAAACGATTTACCAATAATTTTGCAACCGTTTCCCCGTGTGTAATTAGATTGGTCCATAGTGAAGTACTTACTACAGTTCATATTGTCGATGCCTTTGATGTATTTGAACACTTGAATTAAGTCACCTCTTAATCTGCGCTGGGTTAAAGGAAATAGATTTAATTCCCTAAGACGCTCTTCGTATGGTTTGTTCTTTAGGCTAGGTATCATTTTGGTAACTCTACGTTGAACTCGTTCTAGCTTGTTTACATCTTTTTGGTAATAAGGGCACCAGGATTGAACGCAGTATTCTAGAAGAGGGCGGACTAAGGAATTGTAAAGGGTTAGGATAACTTCTTTGGATATACGCTCAAATGACCTGCCTATAAAGCCAATTATTTTGTTTGCCTTCTTAACAACTTCTGAACATTGTTGACTCGGTTTTAGATTACTCGATATTGTTACTCCCAGATCGGTTTCTCTATTTACATTCTTAAGCTGAGTGCCATTCATCGAATAGTTTGCTTTCTCATTTAGGTATCCGATATGTAGTACTTTACATTTATTCGCATTGAAACTCATTTGCCAAATTTGGGCCCAACATGACAATTTATCTAGATTGTGTTGCATATCGTCAACTTGTTCTTTTGAGAGTACGCTATTTGCAATTTTTGTATCGTCAGCAAATTTTGAGATTGTACAGGTGAGACCCTCATCTATGTCGTTGATGTAAATTAGAAAGAGAATTGGTCCTAGTACCGATCCCTGGGGTACCCCGCTACTTACATTGGTCCATTTAGATGCCTTACCGTTTATGACTACTCTTTGTTTTCTGTTGCTGAGCCAATTTTCTATCAATTTCAACACACCGTCTTGTATTCCATGCGCTTTTAGTTTTAGCAGTAAACGCTTGTGGGGAACTTTGTCAAAGGCCTTTTGAAAATCAAGGTATATAATATCTACAGCTTTACTCTCATCGTAGAGGTTGAGGATATCGTGGAAGAAGTCTAAGAGGTTTGTTAAACAGGAACATTTTTTACGAAATCCGTGTTGAGTATCTTTAAGTATGTTATTTTCCTCTAAGTGATTTACGAGTCTGTCTCATATGACCGTTTCTAGCATTTTACATACAACTGAGGTTAAGCTAATTGGACGATAGTTACTGGGTAGGGATTTGCTGCCTTTTTTAATATCGGTGTTACGTTGGCTAGCTTCCACTGATCAGGCATAGTTCCAGACTGCAAGGATTTATTGAATAGTAATGTCAGTGGTTTGGAGAGCTCATCCTTAGCTTCCTTTAGAACTCTAGGCGAGATTGTATCAGGTCCAGGCATTTTATTTACCTTGAGTTTATCTAAACAATTCAATACTTCTCTCTCTGTAACGGTGATATTGCTTAGCACATCTGAATTATCAATCTGAATCGGCGATGGTGTAGGGATATCACTGAGGTCTTCTGTTGTAAAAACTGATGCAAAGAAGGTATTGAGGGCATTACTCATTTGTACTTCGTCTTTGGTGTATTCTCTATTTTCATCGACTAACGGTCCAACAGTTGGAGAAACTACTTTTTTCTTTCTGATATAACTATAGAATTCTTTCGGGTTTGTTTTACTTTGATTCGCAATATGTAACTCTAAGGTCTTTTTACTTTGCTTAATTAACTTTTTGGCTTTGCGTCGTAGCTCTACAAATTTCACCCGTTCTTCGTCATTTTGTGAGGATTTTAATCTATCATTAGCAAATGTTTTAGCAAGCAGGCAGTTTGAAATATCTTTATTCCACCATTTGGGCTTATTATTATGGCCTGGACGCCGTATTTTCGATGGTATGCAGTCTTGCACTGCTTTTAGGTAAGTGGTTTCGAATAACTTCCAAGATGTATTTTTGTCGTTATTATTAATTATAAATCTCCAGTCAGTTTCTTTAAACATAGCTCTAAGTTTATGGAATTTTGCTTTCTTGAAATTAGGGACTTTTTCGATGCTACTATTTGGATCGTTACTAGTAAACTTTAAAGTGAAAGTTATCGTACGATGGTCGCTGTTACTGAATTCATCACCAACATTCAAATTCTCTATCAATTCTTCTTTTGTTGCAAGTACAATGTCAAGAATGTCAAGAGAGAGAGAGAGAGGAAGGGGGGGGGGGGAAGTGTTTGATTGTGTGTGTGGAGTGAGAGAAAGAGGGGGGAGGGGAGTGTTTGAGTGAGAGTGAGAGAGAGGGGGGGAGGAGTGTTTGAGTGTGTGAGTGAGAATGTGAGGAGTGCAAGTTACACTTATCATTGAAAAGAAAAGAAACCCATAAAGTCCTTCATGATAGACGTACAAACAAGGCAAGAAATGTGTGAGCATATAGGATAAAAAGGATGACCCACAAAGCATGATAAAGCCAGGGAAGCATGAACAATTGACCACTTGCGAATTTCAGGCTATAAGGAAGTTGGAGCCGTGAGCATCGATATTAAAGAGAAATGCAATTATAATGTGGGTTCCTGATGGATAAAAAGTAAGGTTAATTTGGTTTTATGTATAATGAAAACCAGGCTAGCAAATATGGAAACACGTACACAACAGGATAATTGGCCTCGTAAGTAGATATTAAATACATTAGCGCCTGCCTGCATATATGATTAGGACGCGAGTGCAAAATTCTGCTAGTTTGCATAATTAATGAACAGCGCAACACGGCAATATTGTAGTCAGAATTACAATGGTATAAATTATGAAGGGCGGGCGTTGATAAAGAAGGGGTTAAGAGAGAGAGAGAGAGAGAGATAGATTGATACTGTATGTTCTGTATATACCGGTATCGTATAGTGTAAATGGACTTTTCGATGCCTATAAACTTTTAAAGGGAATATTACTCTTTCATAACTTCTGTAAACCCATATTGTGTGAAGCAGTCTACCCCTACTGACACGTTTCATCCCCATACTCCACCCACATGTGCCGTCTACTCTCACCCACATCTACCGTTTACCATCGCCCACATCTACTCCATCTACCCTCCCCCACATCTACTCCATCTACCCTCGCCCACATCTACCATCTACCCTCACCCACATCTACTCCATCTACCATCGCCCACATCTACCATCTACCCTCACCCACATCTACTCCACCTACCATCTACCCTCGCCTACATCTACCATCTACCCTCACCCACATCTACTCCATCTATCATCGCCTACATCTACCATCTACCCTCACCCACATCTACTCCATCTACTGTGACGTTAACCACTCCGTTAGAACCGCATGGCTTGTCCTACGGTGACTCGCTAGGATCGCCAGGGCAGTGGATGTGGCTACAGTTGATGTATTATTGTGGGCTTTATTTCATATGAAAGCTCGTGTCATGGGCAGTCCAGAAAGGCTCTTTGTTTTCGCCCATGTCAAGGCTTTATATATTTAATTGCAAAGTATAAGTTTTATCATTAGTAGGAATGATAGGATTTGAGAGAGAGAGAGAGAGAGAGAGAGAGAGAGTAGAACAGAGTGAGAGGAGGCGCGCAGTGTTTTTTACCATGCTCGATGACGTCATGGCTGGCTGGCCTCCTGGGGATTGGCTGGAGGACTTGATACCGCCCTGCCTACGCGGTCCAAGCTAGTGCCAGTATATATACAGCTCCCTTGCCTCTCTCTCCCTCAGATCTGGTCTCTAGAACGCATCATTCTTATCCCTTTGATATCTGTCCCCCTCCCTGCACCTGAGAACCTTTTCCTCTGCCTATCTCTCATTTCCCATATCTTTCACCACCTTTTATTAATATCATACCCCCTCTGGTTAACTCTGCATATTCAGCTTCATGCTGGCCAGTTGTATTGTGCGTTAAGGTCTCACATAACCCATGTATTTTAGTTGTTAAGATAAGTTGATCACGAAGCATTGGTTGGCATCCATATTGTTCAGTACCGCTTCCTACAATTATTAGTGTTCTGCTGGATTAGATAATGCTAGACTAGAAGTCTGATATTATAAGGTATTGTTTCCGATGGGTGCTGGCTTTAGTTAAAAGCTGCACGACATACCTGAGAACTGGAGTTGATTGGGTAAATTCTAGTCTGTGTGCCATTGAGAGTAGAGCATGCACGAATGAGGGCTTTTTGCCTATACCATTCTGCACTGTTCTAAGCTCGGTTGTTTGTCTTTGAGGTACGCCAGGAGAACGCTTAATACTTCGGTATTAAGGTTTCTCAAGAGAGCTACCCTTCACTATAACGTAATACTTGACGCACAGACTTGAGATTTGCACTAGGCTATGCGGCATGCCATGTGCACCAGTATCTCGTATCATTGACTCTAGCTAGACTTTATCAGTCATAGTAGACATTAAGTATATTAAACCAATTACTCTTATTATGCAATCCCGTTTATGATTACACAAGCATTTCGCAGCCTAGTTTGATGTATTGAGACACAAACGACTTTGGCTCTTTTTGTTGATAGGAATACTGTATTGTCGTGACGATTATTATTATTGTTGTAGCGTTTAGGATATTCTTGGCTCCGACTGCATTATATATCCTGCCTTTTGTGGGCATAGCCTGCACGAGCATTGTTCCGCTGCCTGCCTTTTTGGGTTCCATTTCCGATTCGAGCGTCTTGATAGCATCTAACATTTAAAGAAGATTCCTTGTTGGTGTTGAAGGACTTTAGTGCACTTTCTTTCATGCAGGAGTGCCTGACATTTATTGATTAAAGTAACGTAAGCTGTAACTTCTCTTACCACCTTACTTTGCATACCATAGCCAAGCACCTTCGGTTATAGGTAGTAATAGGCTGTTTTCACATAACATTAAGCCTAGAGTAGACGCACATTTATTGAGAGTTTGATAACCTATTATTGCATTTAGAACTCTGGAGAGTATTTGTGTTCTTTGTTCACTGGGAATATACATCAGAGGTTGGATCTAGCGCTTTCCGTTGTAGCATTTATGCCATTACTAGTCCAATGAATAAGAGCCCTGATATATTTAAACCTCAGTCGTAACACTACCCTCGCCCACATCTACCATCTACCCTCACCCACATCTACTCCATCTACCATCTACCCTCGTCTACATCTACCATCTACCAGCTACCCTCGCCCATAGGTACTCTGTCTCCCCACCCATCAGTCCCCGCCCATAAAGCTGGTATACGAGGGCGTCTGGAAGCACGGGCGTTAATCGGCGTTGGGTCGGTTTCTACAGAGAGGGTGAATTAGGTACTTGTACAATAAGATAGTGCAGGGTATGAAACAGGTACGTTTTAGAATTTCTTTCCAATAAACGTCAGCTAGTTGGAAAAGGCCAAACTCTAGGTTGTTGGAATTAAGTACGAAATGTTTTAGTTTGAATTAGGTTCGAAAAGAGCTAATTGGAATTATGTTTGAAAATATCCACTCGGTATTAAATTGGAAATTCGGCAATAAGTTCGCTTTATTATTGCTAGAGGTCCTTCCTAAGCAGAATGAAATCGTTTAATAGTTACCAGAATATGATAAAAATTACGTCCCTGGTACTGAATGCGATATAAATAACACTGGGATGGTATAGACCGGGTGTAGGGAGTCAGTCAGATGAGGTATACAACATGGCCGCTATATATACTGTAAATAGAGATGGGTGGGGGAATCTGAGGAAGACACTCTTTCCTTAAGGGAGCCCACCTCGCTTTTTTTCTGTTTCTCGCCCTCTCATTTTGGCTTGTATCCATTCAGCCTACTGTTTTAAGACGTTTATCCCCATCCAGGTGTCAATATTTTCCTGGCGAACGATAGCGAGCCAGCATATACTGTATATATATTTTGTTTTGACAGCAAGCTAAATTTGTAAATTTTTCAATAGAAAAATTTCTCCGGCGAAGCCGGATTTCTCCAAGCAATGCTGGCTCGCTATCGCTCGCCAGGAAGAAATCGACACCTGGATGGGGCTAAACGTCTTAAAGCAGTTGGCTGAATGGGGCCGAATGGATACAAGCCAGGGAAAGAGAGAAAATGAGAGAAAGATAAAATCCAGTGACCCCCCTTAAAGGTACGGTGTATACTCAGGAGACGCCTTCGGGGATACCGGTCCTTTCGCCAATAAGTCGGTTTGTTGTTTTCCTCTCAACCTGAAGGTATAATCTCTTGGTTATCATTAGACCAAACATCGCTACCTCTAACCTTTATAACTCAAACATCACAAGTTAACCCACTGAGTACCAGGGACGTCCTCTTCATCATATTCTGGCAACTATTAGACGATTGTATGCAGCTTAGGAAGGACCTCTAGCAATAATATGGCTTCCAACTATCTCAACCAACCCTTTTAACTACCACATATCCTTCCTAAGCTGCATAATATCGTCTAAATATAGCTAGAGTAAAATATAAGAAACGTCGCTGGTACTCAAAGGGTTAATTCGAGCTAATAGTTTTACGATTTGGGAAGAGTCAGTAAATAGGTGTGGAAATGTACAGCCCATTTGCTCTAGCCATTTTTGAGTTACATTGATTAGGGGTTACAATTCTAGCTTAATTATAGTGAATGAAATATAGTTTGGTTAAAGGGGGTCACCGTTTTTTTATTTATTTTTTTAGAGAGAGAGAGAGGGATCTGCCAATCGGCTTTTTGTAGACTCCCATCTTCTTATATTCTTATGTTAGATGAGATATGTTTGACATTATATTAGTTTAGGCCTAAGTTGTGTTAGATGAAATTAAGGGAGCTCGGACGGTATTGTGCAACATAATTTACTGGTTCGGCTCAATGGTTTAAGGAAGGGGTTTAGTTTTCTCTAAACCTCTATCAAAAAACACCCACAAGACCCCCCTTCGATATAAATTTGTATATTTTTCGGTAGAAAAATTTCCTGGCCGAAGGCCGATTCCTCTTCAAATACAAGCTCGCTATCGCTCGCCAGGAAATAAATCTACACCTAAATGGCACGAAATGTCTTAAAATTGGCAACAAAATGGGGCAGAAAGTCTGAAAATCGTCAAACTAATGGGGCGAATGTCTTGAAATCTCATAACTAATAGGGCTAAACATGAGGGAGGAGGAGGAGGACTCGAAAAACCAACTGCCTCCCCTAAAAGTTATAAATAAGAGTGAGTGGAGTACACATCTGGGCGAAGTGACAGGTAGGCGCGGGGACTGTGAGCCACCTGGAGACTCCCTATAGCACCTCTACTATATACCCTATACACCCTCTCCCTAGATGGCTGTGCCCTAGGAGATTGATGGTAGGGGTGCCTTGGGGGAGGGGGGCTGCTCTCCCTCTTCCTGGTGTGGAGAGAGAGAGAGAGAGCACCACCAACACATACACACACACACACATACACTTTAGTATACACATTAACCCCTTCAATATAACGATTATTTTTGTCTTCTTCAACACCCACGAAGTCGAATGGGCGTGACAGGCCTCTCGCTAGAGCACCCACGTCACCCCTTTTTTCACCCGAATTCCCGTCAGTATCCATGACGTTGAGGAGCTGGAATAATAGATCTCCAATGTTTATCAAGTAGATGCTCGGAACTCCCTGAAATCCGGGGGCCAGATGTTGAACACACATTTGACACTTTGGATTTGTGTTTCTGTTCAACCCTATTTGGTCCGAGTTTATTTTATTATTTATTGTATTTATTTATTTGTTTATTTATTGATTTATATATATTTTGTTTTGTAATTTGTTTTCGTAATTTGTTTTTTCTTTCTGGTAACTCCCGTTATTTTGTTCCATTAGTTTGGAGAATTTAATACTTTTTATCCCATTAGTTTGGCGACAATAAGACGCTTGACCCCATTCAGGTGTCCTCGCCCAACATACAGTACACCCACCCATCGCCTCACACCCCCACCACCACCACTATCAGGGACGGATGCTACTCATTTCCCTCATATGGCCTTCAATGTCTTAGCGTCTTAACCTTTTCAAGTTCCGACTACGCATTTCTGTTCTGTTTTTTGGCTATTATTAGACGATTATATTCAGATTAAGAAGGGTGTGTGGGAGTCAGAGGGTTAATTGAGATCGTTTTCACCCTTTAATTCCCACAGATCCTTCCTAAACTGTATTATAATCGTCTAATGATGCCCAGAATATGCGTCATAAACTTCATGTCTTAATTAAGGGGGTACTACTCGCTTTTTCTGGACCCCCTTCTCCCTCATGTTTATAGCATATTAGTTTTGAGGTTTTAAGGCATTTGTTCCGTTAGTTTGGCCATTTTGAGATCTTTTGCGATTGTAAGCCTCTAATTTGAGAAGTAATCGGCCTTCGGCCGGTACATTTTCTACCGACAAATTTGCAATTATATCTTGAAAGTGGGTCTAGGGGGTGTTTTGCTAAGTTTGATGGAGGTCTAGCGAGGAAACTCAAAATTATATTAATAAATAAATATATAGCCCAAAAACCAAGCACTACCCCCTTAACTGACCCCACTATTTGTGCTAGCTCCTCAGTTTTGCCACCCGCCCTTCAGAATTCCTGAGTTCCCTGCCTGCTTTCCTTCTTTCTTGGGACAATCAGAGGCAGCAACACGCGTCACTGGCGGCGTGATCTGATTGTTAGCTTCCACCCCCTCCTCCCTCCCTCCCTGCCCCCACTCGTCCACCCCCTAGACAGACAGACATATTATACGCTGACTGATTCACACACACACACACACACATTATATAAATCCACGGTGGCAATCAGTAGCCCCTGCAGTTATCCCCCCCCCCCCCTCCCCCTCCTCCGTGCAGAAATAACATTAGCGCAGCGATGTGGTAGTCTGGGAGTCTGAATGTTTCCGCAGTAGCATCTGTTTTATCAAATTGTCGTATTCTACCGCACGTAGCCTACATGGGATAGGTTCTCTTTCTAATGTGAGTACGCTCATATGTACATTACTCTCTCTCTCTCTCTCTCTCTCTCTCTCTCTCTCTCTCCTTCTCTTTCGCTCTCTCTTTCTCTCTCTCTCTCTCTCTTTTATCTCTCTCTCTCTCTCTCTCTCTCTCTCTCTCTCTCTCTCTCTCACACACACACACACACACACACTATGCCTGACAAAGTGAATGCTGCATGCTAAACGTTGCACTATTTTACCAGCTAAGGATCTTATTGATTGGTTTAGTCGTTGTGTCTGTTGTTTCTGAGCAACATTTTTGACAACCCACAACAACACGGGTTAAACGTTTTGGTTAGAACATATTTATAGACATTTTTGAGTTTGAAAATGTGCATAGTCTGTTTTGGTTAGATTTTTGTTATAAATGTGTTGGTTAGAAATGTTTTTTTTTACCGAAACATGTATATATTTTTCTCTAATGGATGTCTAGGGGATGTTTGTTTAAACTTGATGAAGGTCTAATGAGGAAACTAAAAGATATAGGTCTATAGGCCTACCGGTAAATAAATAAACAAATATACCAAAAACTGAACCCAATTCCCTTAAATTCTCAATTACAATATGAAATCACATAGACTTGAACAAAAATGGAATAATCTTTTTGCATAACAGTTCGAACACTTTGTTGGCAGGTTTATGTAAATGAGTGTTTTTTTGTAATGAATACGGCCTAAGTGAACGTTTCCCAATTGTGTTCGAATTTTAAGTGAACGTTTCCAAATTGTGTTCGAGTTATAAGTGAATGTTTCCAATTTGTGTTCGAATTTCAAGTGAACGTTTCCTTATTGTTTTCGAAGTTTAAGTGAACGTTTTCAAATTGTGTTCGAATTTTAAGTGAATGTTTCCAAATTGTGTTCGAATTTTAAGTGAACGTTTCCAAATTGTGTTCGAATTTTAAGTGAGTTTCCAAATTGTGTTCGAATTTTAAGTGAAAGTTTCCAAATTATGTTCTAGTTATAAGTGAACGTTTCCAAATTGTGTTCGAATTTTAAGTGAACGTTTCCACATTGTGTTCGAATGTTAACTGAACGTTTCCAAATTGTGTTCGAATGTTAACTGAACGTTTCCAAATTGTGTTCGAATTAATACTTTTTAAACGTGTATCGTACCAGTTCTCTTGCGGGCTATTTAACCCTTTCTGTACCGGTGTCGTCTTGTTTACTTTATTCTGGCTACTATTAGACGATGTTATTCAGTTTAAAAAGGGCCTCCAGCAATTAACAGGCTTCGAACTCTCTCACTTTATTTTACTACCACAGAACCTTCTTAAATTGTACAAAATCGTCTAAATATAGGTAGAATAAGTTAATAAGACGTTGCCGGTACAGAAGGGGTTAAGGGGACAGTGGCTGTTTGGTTGGTCTATTAATACATGTATTCATATATTTTTTTAGTTTCCTCCCTAGACCTCCATCAAGCTTAGACAAAAAAAAACAAGACCCCCCTTCAAGATAGATTTGTAGATTTTTCGGTAGAAACTAATGGAACCAACACGTCTTAAAATCTCAAAACTAGTGGGGCTAAACATTAGGGAGAATGGGGTCGAGAAAAACGGTCTGTCTCCCTTTAAGGGTCTATATTGCGCAGTGTTGTTGGCAGGTGTCGTAGCCCATCATAAACCCCCCTCACTATACTGTAGATCAAAGAGGGTGGCTAAGGTGGAAGGTCAGGTCAGAGGGCGGACTGTGATGATACCAGGATGATGAGGCAGGACAGTATTGATGTGGAGGGGATGGGTGGGGGGGGGGGGGGGGGCTGTGCTATTGAATCACCTCGAATTTGGTGTTCTCTCTCTCTCTCTCTCTCTCTCTCTCTGAAAGCATTAGCCAAATTTCGTGTAAATCTACCTCGTATTTCTTTAGAAAACCCACTTGCCGATTAACAAACAAATAGACGGTCACATAAATTTGGCGGTACTTCATTTTAGTTAAATGAATAGGATGAGAGAGCGAGAGAGAGAGAGAGAGAGAGAGAGAGAAAGAGAAATGGCTGCCTATTTTTAGTTGAGAGAGAGTACAAAGTACAAAGGAGTACCAAGGAAGTCAAGCAATAACAGGTATAGCGACCCCTCGAGGTTGCTTGCCCTCTAAATCACTGCTGTTCAAACAGTGGTCCAACAGTGGTTCAGAGTGGGTAAGGGAGAAGCACTGCCATAAGACCAATGTCCTTGGCAGGGCTAGGAGATGTTAATAGGTAAACATTTGGGTTAATAACAAAACATGTATCTGAGAAAAAAGGTAATTCATTTTAAAATGCAGTCAGTCGCGGGTTTAAGACGAGGTGCTTGTCTAGGCGATGTTTAAAGGAATCAACGGTGCTGCAGTCTATAACATCTCGAGGAAGCCCATTCCATAAGTTCACAACTCGATTGAAGAAGACATTCTTAGACTCGTGCGAGTTAAAAGATTTACCAATAATTTTGCAACCATTTCCCCGCGTGTAGTTTGATTGGTCGATCGTAAAGTACTTATTACAGTTCATATTGTCGATGCCTTTGATGATTTTGAAGACTTGAATTAGGTCACCTCTTAATTTACGCTGGGTTAAAGAAAATAAACTTAATTCTCTAACACGCTCCTCGTATGGTTTATTTCTTAGATTAGCTAACATTTTGGTAACTCCACGCTGAACTCGTTCAAGTTTATCGATATCTTGTTTGTAGTAGAGAGAGAGAGAGAGAGAGAGAGAGAGAGAGAGAGAGCGAGAGCGAGTGGTCGAGACAGGAAGATAGAGATAAGTAAAACAATATACAGTATATATATATATACCGGTTTACATATACATATAACCCTGAAGTTAATCAAGGTATAGCTACCCCCCCCCCCCCCCACACACACACACACACGAGAAAGCTACCTTCCCGTTGGCTAGTCTTCCAAAGGGTGGGTGGGGCTAGAGGACTGGTTAGGTTGAGTCTCATGCAGTCTGGTAGTTCCTCACGAGTCTCGTAATCTGAATAGGACCCCCTGCTTGATGAATAGCTGTCTGTCTGTGTGGCTGATGAGAGGCGAGTGAGGGAGTTAATGACCTGGCGAAATAATGTTTACTACTCATTGAAAACTATAATACTACGAATAAATACTTAAAATATTAAGGGGAGGTTTCTAGTTTGTTTCCTGCTCTTCCAGCAATCTTAAAATGTCACCCCCTTTCAAGATAAATTTGTACATTTTTCGGTAGAAAAATGTCCCGGCCGAAGGCCGGTTACTCTTAAATTACAGGCTCGCTATCGCTCGCCAGGATAAAATCGACACCTAAATTGCACGAAAGGTCTTAAAATTGACAGAATGGGGCGGAAATTCTTAAAATCACCAAACTAATGGGTCAAATGTCTTAAAATCTCAAAAGCAATGGGGCTAACCATGAGGGAGAAAGGGGTCAAGAAAACAAATCCCTCAAGTGGAGACCTCCCCTTAACATCATAGAAACCCATCTGTGTGTGGTCTGGGAGCTTGATGAATGGCTGTCTGTCTGGGTGTGATGAGAGGCGAATGAGTTAGTTAGTGAGCTGACGGATAGATGTTTTATACTCATTGAAAAATATATTACTATGAATTAAAAACAAAATATTGATGTCATTGGCAGAACTTCTCGGAATAGAAAGAAGCCTGACAGATTCACCTCTCAGTGAGACACCTTTTTGGGATTCTTGATTAGAATTTAAGATCATATAAGACGTGCATAATGGATACTTATGGTTGTTTACCTTTTTCAAGTCTCAGTGACGATGAATTATTATTAAACATAAACTGCGATATCTTAATTCAAAAAGAAGAAAATATCTCACTTAACATTTTAGAAAATTTAACTTACAATCAATTTACTTTTAATCATGATGTCCACAATACCGACACAGATCCTGATAATTATATGATAAGTTCCCTAGGTTATAAGAACCCATTATGTAATTACGTTTTTCCTGGCAATCCCGATTCCCACCTTGGAAAAATACCTCTTACAACCTTTTCTTTACTTTATTACAATATTAACAGTATGCCATCACATTTCGAAGATTTTAAAGAACAAACATTAAAACCGCTTAACCTTGACTTCGATATTTTGGGTTTTTGTAAAACCAAATTGACTAAGGATATAGAACATTTATTTCAGCTACCCAATTACACAATGTTTACCAACAGTTTTTCCCGCACCAGTGGCGGTGTAGCATTATACCTCAAGACCGGTTATAGATACATTATGATAAATGACCTAACTATGCAGCACAACAGTATAGAGACCGTAGGTATTGAAATATGTGCGGAGAATGCAGATAACGTAATTGTGATGATTGTATATAGGAGGCCTCATTCTGACTTTAAATGTTTTCTAGAGAAATTCAATCATATTATTTCCGTTATTAGCGACGAAACGAAAATTAGATACATTGGTGGAGACTTCAATATCAATCTATTAAGACATAAAGATGATAATGCAGTAGCAGATTTCACTAATTCATGTCACTCAAAGATATTTTATAATACAATATGCAAACCAACACGAGTCACTCACTCCACAGCAACAATCATTGACCATGTTTGGTCTAATAATTATATTAATAACAGATTAAGTGGAATTGTTTACAATAAAATCTCTGACCATTTTCCAGTATTTTCGGTGTATAATTCTAATATTTCTAAATCGAAATTTAAAGAGGAAAATGATACAACAATATCTTTCAGAAATTATAATGCTGAAAATCTTGATAATTTTAAGCAATGCATGGAGAGTGTATCATGGGACCTGGTTTATTCTTCTTCCAATCCTAATATTATTTACAGCAACTTCATAAGTATATTCAGTGCGTGTTTCAACAAATATGTTCCCATAATTACGAAACGTATTAAAGCAAATCACATAAATAAGCCATATATATCGAATAATATTAAATCATTGATCAAAGAGAAGAATAAACTGGCACGGAAATACGCTTTAAGGCCCATCACGTTCGGGGAGGAATTCCGCACATTACGCAACAAAGTCTCGCAAGAAATTAGACAAGCAAAAGGAAATTATTAATTCTGTTCTCAATAAAGACAAACAAAATAAGATTAACGACACATTTATGCATAATGATGTAGAATTAAATATCCCACAACAGATTGCAAATAAGTTCAATTCTTACTTTATCAATGTGGGGAAATCTCTTGCAGAAAATATTACTTATGAAAATGTAGATTATAATACTTACTTACTAAACAGGCAAGACACTGTATTTAATATGTCACCTATTACACAAGATGAATTATTGCATGCCATAGAAAACTTGCGGGATTCTTCTCCGGGTTATGATGACATACCTATGTCTATAGTGAGGAAGGTTATCCATATACTGTCACCTATTATTTTACACTTATGTAATAGTTCATTTGCGACTGGGATTTTCCCTGAGGATCTCAAAGTTGTCAAAATAATACCTATTTTTAAGTCAGGAGATGTAGGTCTTTTTAAAAATCATCGACCAGTATCTGTTTTACCTGCCATAAGTAAAATATTAGAAAAAGTTATCTTTGATAGGCTCATGGATTATTGCACTACTAATGGTGTTTTGTCGGATGCTCAATATGGATTTAGGAAGGGACGTTCCACTGAATTAGCCTTATCAAAATTCAAAAGTGATATCCTCAGTTCCTTTGACAATAAAGATTATTTAATAAGCATATTTTTAGATCTGTCTAAGTCATTTGATACGGTTCACCATCAGATTTTGTTAGATAATCTCAAACATTATGGAATTAGAGATATTACACATACTTGGTTTCAGTCATACTTAAGTAATCGGAGGCAATATGTGCAATATAAGACTGCAAATCTGAACAACAGTTTATAACATATGGAGTCCCACAGGGGTCCATATTGGGCCCACTGCTCTTCATTTTATATATTAATGATTTTATTAACTCTAGCACTATATTTAACTTCCTGTTATTTGCCGATGATAGCACTTTGTATGCCAGACACAGGGATCTACGTTTCCTAATAGATTTAGTCAATAATTAGCTAAATAACATAGCAAGGTGGATACAAGCTAATAAGCTTACTCTTAATATTGACAAAACTAAGTATATAATTTTTAAGAGGAATAAATCTATCGCTCAAAATTTAGCACCAATTAAGATTGGAAATAATGTACTAAAGGAGGAGGAACATATAAAGTGTCTTGGTGTTATGGTGGATAGCAGGCTGTCGTGGGGCATACATATACATGATTTGAAAAACAAACTTAATAAGGAATGTGGCATACTCTACCTTACACGACACTGCTTTAATATTAGTGCTCTAAAACAATTATATTATAGTCTTATCTATCCACAGTTGTTATATTGCCAAACAATTTGGGGTGCAACTAGTAAAACCTAATTATTAACTATTGACAAATCACAAAAAAGAATAATTAGAACTATATCACATAAATCAAGATATGCCCACACCAATGAACTTTTTAGTAAACTTGAATTATTTAAATTTAAGGATATCAATACTTATTGCAGTTCGCTTTTCGTATTTAAATGTCTGCATAACCTTGATAGCACTGATTTGTTTACACCTAGTAACAATGAAAGGTACAATTTAAGGGGAGCTGATCTATTAAGAATTCCTCTCATGACTTCTAGTCAAGCTCAGACATGTATAAAATATCCTGGAGTTAAGGTGTGGAACGGATTACCTCAAAATTTAAGAAATATACAGGAAATATCTCGGTTTAAGAGACAATTAAAATCTTTCTATTAACACGATATCAACAGTGACTACTAAAATAAGTATATCACCAATTATACTACCAATAATTACAACATCCCTATCACCTAGATCGACAAATGTATAATCTTTATTAATATTTACGCTGGCTGTGTGTGTATATATATGTAGAGTCACGTAAAGGGTTGAATGAGCTTGAATACTGTTTTGTAATAAACATGCTTCTATTTTTGTCTGTAAAGGTGTATATAATGTATGTGTAGTGGGCATTTGTATGCATTTTTGTTTATAGTCTACAGTAAATTATTTACCATGTTCTCATATATAGGTCTAAATGAATAGTGTAAGTGTGTATTCCATGCACAACAAAGTTTATGTCCTTTACTAATTAGGCATATACTGTTAGGGAAGCGTATGTGTCTTTGTGTCGAATTGTGGGTATAATTGCGAGTATGGCATTTGAACATCAAGTCAATAGTTGTACAATGTATGTTATATATATTCAATTTTTGTAAATGTATTACATGGGTAGTTGTGATAATGAACAATTAGCTGTGAGCTCTGGGAAGTGAGTGTGACCTCAGGGTTAATCACCATTAATTTAATTTGTTTTATGTTATTATATTTTGCCTACATACATCCCTTTTCGAATTTAGAAACAATCTTTACAACACGTAGTTCCCGGGGCACATAGCTGTGACTAAGTGTATTTTATATACAATTGCATTTTGATAGATCGAGTTATAGCCAGGTGCCTTTAAGAGAGACATCTCTCAAAAGGCTCAGCCTTATTTTTTTGTATTATTATTATATATTTTTGTTTTTTAACAAATCATTTGTAAGCAAAATTGTATTGTATACTAAAGGCTAAATAAAAATATTTCAATTCAATTCAATTCAATTCAATTCAATTATTTTGTGGGCTAATGGGTATATGTATGGGTAAACTTTGGGTTCATGATGAATAGATTTCTGAGGTTATATAGCTGATCCTTATAAAACTAATTAAAGCAAATCAATATAAAGATCAGCTATTACTATCAAGTGACATTTAATTTTCGAAGTTACTTGTGATAATAAAATGTTTGTCTCTGTTTCCCGCCCGGGTTAACTTTTGGACTTCAAGGCCACTGTAAGTACCCCACTCCATTTGATTATGTTAAGGGGAGATGGGCCGGTTTTCTTGACTACTTTCTCCCTCATGTTTAGCCCCATTAGTTTTCAGATGTTAAGACGTTTGCCCCATTAGTTAGTCGATTTTAAGACCTTTCACCCAATTTCTTCGTCAATATTTAGACCTTTCGTGCTATCTAGGTGTCGATTTCTTCCCTGGCGAACGATAGTGAGCCTGTAATGTTGGAAGAACCGGCATTTTTCTACCGAAAAATGTACAAATTGATCTAGAAGGGGGATCTAATGGATGTTTTTTTTTAATTTGATGGAGGTCTAGGGAGGAACTAGTAAAATAATGAATACATGCAAAAATCTCCCAAAAAGTGAACCATTTCCCCTTAAATTATTATATTGAAAACTTAACAAAAATAAGATTTCTCTCATTCATTCCAGCCAATCAATGTATATTTAACCAAATCCCGAACAATTGAAATAGGACAGTAATTCAATATAGTCAATTCGATTTTTATTTTCTATGTGATAGAGGGAGACAAAAGGCAGAACTGACCGTGGCAAGTGCCTCCCCCAGAGTTGAAAGAGTGACAGGGCCAAAATCAAGGGACGTTCGAGCCAAAATGCCTGGGCACACGGAGGTTGAGGCAATTTAAATCATAGGAAGAGGGAAAGGCTGATTCTGGGAGATAGTTCCAGAGCTCAGTTGTTGAATAGAAGATTGAGAATAATGTTTAACTCTTGGGTTGGAGAGTTGCACAGAGTAGGGGTGGGATTGTGTTGCGAGACGGGTGCTACGTGCTCTACGAAGAGGGGGTGGTATACACTGAGAGAGCTCTGAGGAACACTGATTACTGAAATAACGGTAGAATAGTGAGAGAGATACAACATTGTGGCGAAGAGAGAGCGAGATTGCAGATAATTGGTGGTAGAACAAAAGAATAAACTGTCGAAAGGCGTTATATCTTCAAAGGGTTATATTGTTAGAACGAAATTACTTGTGAGCGAAGGAACCAACGTAACATGATCTCTTATCTCACAATCTCATCTGGCTTATTCCACCACGCCACAGATCCTTCCTTAGCTGTATGAAATCGTCTAATGATAGCCAGAATAAATGTCAAAATGCCTCATAATCTTCAAACGGTTAAACCTTTTCCTTAAGTGTTAAAAAAATGACTTGTCAGCGAAGGAACCAACATAACCTCAGCTCCTACCTCACACAATCGGTGAATTGAGATAGTCTTTACCCTTGGTATTTCCCACAGATCCTTCCTTAGCTGTATAAAATCGTCTAATGGTAAAATCGTCTGATGGCCAGAATAAGCCGTCAAAATGCGTCATAATTTGCAAAGGGTTAAACCTTTTTCTTATTGGTAGAACAAAAGAATAAACTGTCAAGTTGCGTTAAAGGGTTAAGCATTTGCCTTTTTGTTGGAAGGAAATGACTTGATAGCGAAGGAACCCACGTAACCTGGGCTCCTATCTCACAATCTAGTCTGGCCTGTTCCACCACGCCATAGATCCTTCCTTAGCTGAATATAATCGTCTAATGATAGCCAGAAAAAATGTGTCATGATCTTCAAAGGGATAAGCATCTGCCTTATTGTTGGAAGGAAATGACTTGATAGCGAAGGAACCCACGTAACCCTGGTTCCTATCTCACTCACTCTCACACTCTCTTTGTCACTCTCACTCTCTCTCTCTCTCTCTCTCAATCTGTCTCCCTCTCTCTCTCTCTCTCTATCTCGTATCTCACAATCTAGTCTGCGCCCGTTCCACCCCGCCTTTCTATTTTCTCCTTCCTCTTTCCTCTCGCCCCCATTCCTGTCCCATTCCGGGAGTTTTAGTGCCGTGAACCGCCGCCTCTTCTTCTTTCTATCGCCCCCTCCTTCACCGGGGCCCTGGACCATCCTTCTTGGACCCCCACCTTAAGGGGGTAGGGCTTGGTGGCTGGGCTATATATTTATTTATTTATTTATTTTTGAGTTTCCTCGCTAGACCTCCATCAAGCTTAGAAAAACACTCCCTAGACCCTCTCTCAATATAAATTTGTAAATTTTTCGGTAGAAAAATGTTCCGACCGAAGGCCGGTTCCTTATAAAATTAGAGGCTCGCTATCGCTCGCCAGGAAAAAGTCGACACCTAAAGGGCATGAAAGGTCTTAATATTGACCAAAAAAATTAGGCGAAAGGTCTCCAAATCGCCAAACTAACGAAACGCACGTCTTAAAACCTCAAAACAAATATGCTAAACCTGAGGGAGAAGGGGGTCCCTAAAAAGCGAGCACTAGCACCTTAAACTTATTCGCCTTCCTCTCCATTTGGTTGTGTGGTACTCTTTCTTCCTTGACCCTGCTTCTCCATTGGTTTTCTTCTTTCTTTCTTTCTTTCTTCTTCTTTTTTGTTTTTTTACTTGAGCCTGAGGACTTAACCCTTTGAGTTCCAGCGACGTGTGTTATATTTTATGCTAGCTATATTTAGACGATATTGTGCAGCCTAGGAAGGATCTGTGGTAGTTAAATGAGTTGGTTGAGATAGTCTGAAGCCATTATGTTTGCTAGAGGTCCTTCCTAAGCTGAATACAATCGTCTGATAGTTGCCAGAATATGATGAAAAGGACGTCCCTGCTACTGAACGGGTTAAGGGGAGACGGGCTGTTTTTTTTAGTCAATTAATTTATGTATTCATTTATTGTTTAGAGTCCTCGCTAGACCTCCCTCAAACCTAGAAAAACACCCCCTAGACACCTCCTCATGATAAATGTGTACAGTTTTCGATAGAAAAATTTCCCGGCTGAAGGCCGGTTCTTCTTATAATTACAGGCTCGCTATCGCACGCCAGGAAAAAATCGACACCAAAAATGGCACGATAGGTCTCAAAATTGACAACGAAAAGGAGCTAAAGTTATTAAAATCGCCAAAGTAATGGGCCGAACGTCTTAAAATCTCAAACACCAGTGGGGCTAAACATGAGGGAAAAGAAGATCCAGTTTGGGGTTGAGGGTTCTTAGACACTGTTAACCCCTTCTGTATCGGCGACGTCACTTTATTTTATTCTTGCTACTAATAGACAGATTTTATTTAGTTTCTCCAGCAACTAACAGTCTTCGAACTATCTCACTTAACCCTGTTTACTACCACACATAGATCCTCCTTAAACTGCACTTAAGGGGAGGTATTTAGTTTGTTCCCTAGAACTCCATCAAGCTTAAAATTACAACCTAGGGCCTAGACCCCTTTCAAGATCAATTTGTACATTTTTCGGTAGAAAAATTTCCCGGCCGAAGGCCGGTTCCTCTCAAATTACAGGCTCGCTATCGCTCGCCAGGGAAAAATCGACACTTAAATGGCACGAAAGTTCTTAAAATTGACAGAAATGGGGCGAAAGTTCTTAAAATCGCCAAACTAAAGGGGGCGAGCGTCTTAAAATCTAAAAAGCAATGGGGCTAAACATGAGAGAGAAAGGGGTCCAGAAAAAAATCCCTCAAGTGGAAATCTCTCCTTTATCGTCTAAATATAGCTAACATAAAATGAATAAGACGTCGTCGGTACAGAAGGGGTTAATGAAATGCAAGTTAAAGTCAGAAAAGGGTGAACTTGTGCATGTGAAAGATGAGAGGTGGGAGGAGGGGCGCGGGGGGGAGAGAGACAACCAGCAAGGAGGGGGAGGAACTGCGGAAGACACTCAGAATTTGGAAGTGGGATGTTTATTTGAGAGATGGGAGAGAAGGGAGGTGGAAAGAGAGAGAGATGTTGGGGGGGAATGTAAGTGTGAGAGAGAGAAAGAGGGTTTGAAAGAGAGAGAGAGAATCAGAGTGAGTTATGAGGAGCACAACAAATTAGCAAGACAGTGGAAGAAATTGAATCGCGAATAAAAAATCGAGAATGACAAATGCTGAGGAAGTGTGAAGGAAAAGACTGAAGAAACTGTTAACCCTTACAGTGCTGGCAACGACTGTTAACCCTTACAGTGCCGGCAACGACTGTTAATCCTTACAGTGCCGGCAACGACTGTTAACCTATACAGTGCCGGCAACGACTGTTAACCCTTACAGTGCCGGCAACGACTGTTAACCCTTACAGTGCCGACAACGACTGTTAACCCTTACAGTGCTGGCAACGACTGTTAACCCTTACAGTGCCGGCAACGACTGTTAACCCTTACAGTGCCGGCAACGACTGTTAACCCTTACAGTGCCGGCAACGACTGTTAACCCTTACAGTGCCGGCAACGACTGTTAACCCTTACAGTGCCGGCAACGACTGTTAACCCTTACAGTGCCGGCAACGACTGTTAACCCTTACAGTGCCGGCAACGACTGTTAACCCTTACAGTGCCGACAACGACTGTTAACCCTTACAGTGCTGGCAACGACTGTTAACCCTTACAGTGCCGGCAACGACTGTTAACCCTTACAGTGCTGGCAACGACTGTTAACCCTTACAGTGCCGGCAACGACTGTTAACCCTTACAGTGCCGGCAACGACTGTTAACCCTTACAGTGCCGGCAACGACTGTTAACCCTTACAGTGCCGGCAACGACTGTTAACCCTTACAGTGCCGACAACGACTGTTAACCCTTACAGTGCTGGCAACGACTGTTAACCCTTACAGTGCCGGCAACGACTGTTAACCCTTACGGTGCCGGCAACGACTGTTAACCCTTACAGTGCCGGCAACGACTGTTAACCCTTACAGTGCCGGCAACGACTTTTAACCCTTACAGTGCCGGCAACGACTGTTAACCCTTACAGTGCCGGCAACGACTGTTAACCCTTACAGTGCCGGCAACGACTGTTAACCCTTACAGTGCCGGCAACGACTGTTAACCCTTACAGTGCCGGCAACGACTGTTAACCCTTACAGTGCCGGCAACGACTGTTAACCCTTACAGTGCCGGCAACGACTGTTAACCCTTACAGTGCCGGCAACGACTGTTAACCATTACAGTGCCGGCAACGACTGTTAACCATTACAGTGCCGGCAACAACTGTTAACCCTTACAGTGCCGGCAACGACTGTTAACCCTTACAGTGCCGGCAACGACTGTTAACCCTTACAGTGCCGGCAACGACTGTTAACCCTTACAGTGCCGGCAACGACTGTTAACCCTTACAGTGCCACCAACGACTATTAACCCTTACAGTGCCACCAACGACTATTAACCCTTACAGTGCCACCAACGACTATTAACCCTTACAGTGCCACCAACGACTGTTTATTTTTATTTCAGCTGCAATTAGACGATTTTATGAAGCTTAGGACGGATATATGGTAGCTAAAAGGAGTAATTGAGATAGTCTGTTATCTTTTAACGGGTAAACTATCCATTCATCCATCCCTCTCCGTGTGTTCTTCTTCTTTGTATATCTTACCTCCCAGTCTCATCCATCCTCCGTAACCCCCCCCCCCCCTCCGATCCTTGCTTCCCGGCCTCTCTTCCCTCTCCGGTATTTAGTGTTCCATTATCCAATACACCATCCGTCTTGACTGACTACAGTTCTTCTTGTGTTAGGGGGAGAGGGGGGCCCACTATTATTTTCTCTTCTCTCCTCTTAGTCTCTCTCTCCTCTTCTCTTCTCTTCTTATTCTCTCTCACTCTCTCCACCCACACACACAGCACGCTCACACACACACACACATTACCCACCTGTCCCCCCCCCCCCACATACACACATTACAGCACACACACACACACACACACACACGCGTTACTGCACACCCACCTACCTCACCCTCTCCAACCCTCCATCACCACCACCACCACTCTTAGTGCCCAATACCTCCCCTCCCCCCCCCTACCCCCATTATACATTACCGGTTATCGTGTGGAGCCAATGGGGTGTACAGGCGGACCGGGGGGGGGGGGGGGGGTGAATAGATAAGAAGATATAAAGAGAGCTGCTCTGGCCCTTATAAATACTGGGGGAGGGAGGGAAGGGGGAGGATTCTTAGCAGTTTGTTTACTCTGGCTAATATTATGTTTATTATGCTTATGTTCTGGGTGTGGTGTCCCGAGTTCGAATCCCGAGAGGACCATATGTTTTCATTAGTTTATTCTAGTACATTGGGGTTTGTAATTGATGATTAATGTTAAGAACGGGGTGTTACTTAACTTTATTATCATGCGATTGTATTCACTTTAGGAAGAACTTGTGTAGAGCTAGAGTGCTAATTACATGCGGGGAGGCGTAGTATTGCAATGACCGCGTCTGTGTCTGTGCATGTGTGATATGTGTGCAGCGTATGTGTCTGTATGAGAGAGAGAGAGAGAGAGAGAGAGAGAGAGAGAGAGAGAGAGAGAAAGAGAGAGAAGGAAAGAGAGAGAGGGAGGGAAAAAGAGAGAGAGAGAGTAAAAGACCTCCCGTGGATAAGATACACTTTTACCCTTTTTCTGCCCTCTAACACAACAGTAAGATGGTCTACCACATCCATTATTCGACCATTACACTATTTTATACACTTCCTTCAGGTCAGATCCGGCCGAAAAAAACTTTAGGATTCTGGTGTATTTGAACCTTCGACTTCGCAGATACAGCGCTGGCGTCTTAACCCACTGGGCCATGTAAATATGTGTGTGTGTGTGTGTGTGTTTATGTGTGGGTGTGTGTGTGTAGAGAGAGAGAGAGTATTTTTGTGAGTAAAATGTATGTGTAAGTGTGTGTAGAGGTTGAAGTTATTTTGTCGTGTGTGTAGTTAGTGAAAGTGGTGTGTGTATATGCGTAGCGAGTGCATGTGTGTGTGTGTGTGTGTGTGTGTGTGTGTGTATGTGTGTGTGAGCCAGATTGATAGAAAACGAGACTAGCGCAGGGGAAACAACGCTAAACCACGGTGCCCCTTTTCTGTCAGACCTCGGTGGAAAACCATTTGCACTTTTAACAGGACACTGTGAATGCTCTCAGGCCTCATCCACAGCAGAATTGGGACTGTGACCGCTTGACATTTAGGTCGTTTGGTCTTGCAGTTAGATAGTTAGTTAGTTAGTTAGTTGGTTATTTATGAAGTTAGTAACGTCTTGCAGTTAGATAGTTAGTTAGTTAGTTGGTTATAATTATATGGATTTAGTAAGTTGGTTGGGTCGGTGGGTGGTTGATTGGTTGGGTCGGTGGGTGGTTGATTGGTTGTGCGGTTATATATTTATTCAGTTAGTCACTTAGTTGGCTAGTTAGTTGGTTAGTTAGTTGATTGTTTAGTGACTTAGGTAGTTAGTTAGCTAGCTATCTTACCAGTTAGCTAACTAGTTACTTAGTTTGAAAGTTTTGTGGATAATTATGAAGATAAATAGTTAGTTAATTATAGCAAGCTATTTAGTTTGTTAATTAATTATATAGAGAGAGAGATAGAGAGATATATAGATAAATAGATAGATAAATAGATATAGATGTATAGTTAATTTGTTATTTGGTCAGAGTGAGAGAGTGAATGAATGTGTGTGTAAGTGAGAGAGAGATGGGGTGGGGGTACCCTGTAGCTCTTAACACAGGGAGGCTAAACAAATACAGACGGAGTACAAAGGAGTAGTACAAAGGAGTACAAAGGAAATCAAGTAACAACAGGTCTAGTGACCCTTCTAGGCTGCTTGTCCTCCAAAACACTGAGGATCAAGTGTCCAAACAGTGGTTTAGAGTGGGTAAGGGAACATTAGAAAGGGAACTACTGCCCTGGAACTAATGTCCGTGGCAGGATTAGGAAGTTAGTAGGGGACAGATGGGTTAGTAACTGAGGGGGGGATAAAATAAAGTTATTCATTGCAGTCAGTCGCAAGATTGATGCGAGATATTTGTCTAGGCGGAGTTTAAATGAATCAACGGTGCTGCAGTCTATAACGTCTCGGGGAAGCCCATTCCACAAGTTGACAACTCGATTGAAGAAGAAATTCTTAGATTCGTGTGAGTTAAAAGATTTACCAATAATTTTGCAACCGTTTCCCCGCGTGTAATTAGATTGGTCGATAGTGAAGTACTTACTACAGTTCATATAGTCGATGTCTTTGATGATTTTGAACACTTGAATTAAGTCACCTCTTAATCTGTGCTGGGTTAAAGGAAATATATTTAATTCTCTAAGACGCTCTTCGTATGGTTTGTTCTTTAGGCTAGGTATCATTTTGGTAACTCTACGTTGAACTCGTTCTAGCTTGTTTATATCTTTTTAGTAATAAGGGCACCAGGATTGAACGCAGTATTCCAGAAGAGGGCGGACTAAGGAATTGTAAAGGTTTAGAATAACTTCTTTGGATTTATGCTCAAATGACCTGCCAATAAAGCCAATTATTTTTTTGCCTTCTTAACAACTTCTGAACATTGTTGACTCGGTTTTAGGTTACTCGATATTGTTACTCCCAGATCGGTTTCTGAACATTGTTGACTCGGTTTTAGGTTACTCGATATTGTTACTCCCAGATCGGTTTCTCTGTTTACATTCTTAAGCTGAGTGCCATTCATCGAATAGTTTGCTTTCTCATTTAGGTATCCGATATGTAGTACTTTACATTTATCCGCATTGAAACTCATTTGCCAAATTTGGGCCCAATGTGACAATTTATCTAGATTGTGTTGCATATCGTCAACTTGTTCTTTTGAGAGTACGCTATTTGCAATTTTTGTATCGTCAGCAAATTTTGAGATTGTACAGGTGAGACCCTCATCTATGTCGTTGATGTAAATTAGAAAGATAATTGGTCCTAGTACCGATCCCTGTGGTACCCCGCTATTTACATTGGTCCATTTAGATACCTTACCGTTTATGACTACTCTTTGCTTTCTGTCGCTGAGCCAATTTTCTATCCATTTCAACACACCGTCTTGTATTCCATGCGCTTTTAGTTTTAGCAGTAAACGTTTGTGGGGAACTTTGTCAAAGGCCTTTTGAAAATCAAGGTATATAATATCTACAGCTTTACTCTCATCGTAGAGGTTGAGGATATCGTGGAAGAAGTCTAAGAGGTTTGTTAAACAGGAACGTTTTTTTACGAAAGCCGTGTTGACTATCTTTAAGTAAGTTATTTACCTCTAAGTTATTTACGAGTCTGTCTCTTATGACCGTTTCTAGCATTTTACATACAATTGAGGTTAAGCTAATTGGACGATAGTTACTTGGTAGGGATTTGCTGCCTTTTTTGAATATCGGTGTTACGTTGGCTAGCTTCCACTGATCAGGCATAGTCCCAGACTGCAAGGATTCATTGAATAACAATGCCAGTGGCTTGGAGAGCTCATCCTTAGCTTCCATTAGAACTCTAGACGAGATTGTATCAGGTCCAGGCGTTTTTTATTTACCTTGAGTTTATCTAAACAATTCAATACTTCTCTCTCTGTAACGGTGATATTGCTTAGAACATCTGAATTATCAATCTGAATCGGCGATGGAGTAGGGATATCACTGAGGTCTTCGGTTGTAAAAACTGATGCAAAGAAGGTATTGAGGGCATTACTCATTTGTACTTCGTCTTTGGTGTATTCTCCATTTTCATCGACTAATGGTCCAACAGTTGAAGTAACTACTTTTTTCTTTCTGATATAACTATAGAATTCTTTCGGGTTTGTTTGACTTTGATTCTCAACATGTAACGGAGAGAGAGAGAGAGAGAGAGAGAGAGAGAGAGAGAGAGAGAGAGAGAGAGAGAGAGAGAGAGAGTTCGTATTGACTATTCTCTGATATACCATGACGTGCGGGTTTAAGGGGGGTCACCGGCTTTTTTGTTATCTTTCTCTCCTTTTCTCTTTCCCTGGCTTGTATCATTCGGCCCCGTTCAGCCTACTGTTTTAAGATGTTTACCCCCATCCAGGTGTCAATATTTTCCTGGCGATCGGTAGCAAGCCAGTATATATTTTTGTTTGTTTTGACAGCAAGCTAAATTTGTAAATTTATCGATAGAAACATTTCTCCGGCTAAGCCGGATTTCTCCATACAATGCTGGCTCGCTATCGCTCGTCATGAAAAAATCGACACCTGGATGGGGATAAGCGTCTTAAAACAGTAGGCTGAATGGGGCCGAATGGATACAAGCCAAAGATAGAGGAAAGGAGAGAGAACAAAAGCCGGTGACCCCCCCTTAATAAATAGTGGTGTCCTTTCCACCTTGAAGCAGGAAGTAGGTACTGGCATTTATGAAAGATAAAACAGTCAGCCAAGAGAGAGAGAGACAACCTTTTGTCTTTGTATCAGGAAAATCCTAAACAAAATCGTTGGTAGATAGACTGTATGTGGACTTTCGAGGGGGCAGGTCTTTCTTCTGGTTGTACGATGATTACTTTTCCTCAAACTCTCACTCACTCACTCTCTCTCACACTCACTCTCACTCTCTCCTCTCTCTCTCACACTCACTCTCTCACACTCACTCTCTCTCTCTCTCTCTCTCTCTCTCTCTCTCTCTCTCTCTCTCTCTCTCTCTCTCTCTCTCTCTCTCATTTTTTTTTAGCTTAACTCTAACTTATATTATCTTGTAATAAGGACCAAGGCATGAGGTAGTCTAAGAGCTGTGTATGTGTGTGTGTGTGTGTGTGTGACAACCGCTCGGGTGTGTGTGTGAGTGTGTGTGTGTGTGTCTGTGTGTGTATTTAAACTACACTGCAAATGAGCTTGTATTAAAGAAATTACGAAAAAGGTAATATATATATATATATATATATATATATATATATATATATATATATATATATATATACATTTTCTTCCAGTTTACCCTTGACCTTCATGCATACAATGGCTAGCACTAACACAAAATACCGAAGAGTTCTTGCAGTAAATTCCTTGACGTTCGCTCTTTCGGCTAAAGTCAAAACTGCCGGTGAACTATACCATTACCAGAATTCCTGAGTTCCATCCATCATTCAGCATTCACTGTTTAACATTTTGCCGTTATTGTAAAGGGGGGGGGGGGGTGACAACGAGTATCTGCGCCACATTTTAAGGGGGGATGGGCCGGTTTTCTGGACCACTTTCTCCCTCATGTTTAGCCCACATTAGTTTTCAGATGTTAAGATGTTTGCCCCATTAGTTACTTGATAATAAGACCTTTCACCCCATTTCTTCGTCAATATTTAGATCTTTCGTGCTATTTAGGTGTCGATTTTTTCCCTGGCGAACGATAGTGAGCCTGTAATGTTGGAAGAACCGGCCTTCGGCCGGGCAATTTAAATTAATCTAAGCCGCTTACCAGATACAAAAACAAAAACAAAAACAAAACACACACACACACACATAGACACACAAACACACACACGTCATACTCCCTCGGGGGTATGTAGGCGCTCTCGTTAGCAGCCATGATCAGTCTGTTGATCCCTTAGGATAAGATCTAGGTTAAGTCTGTGTATTTTCAGCCCCATTGGCTGCCAGCTTGAAATAAACCGATTATTATTATTACACACACACACACACACACACACACACACACACACACACACACACACACACACACACAGGTACACCTAGCAGCTTCCCTTACAATTACCGAGTGTTCGGTGTCCTCCATAAATACAGGGTACCCAGCATAGAACATGTCCTTGATGGGTTCACTTGTCACCAACCCCTCATTATAGCAATCTGTGGAATATGTAATATATCTCTCTCTCTCTCTCTCTCAACCAAGATTACCTCTACATTAGTCACTCATTTAATCACCCTTTCACTCCCTCTCTCTCACTCACTCTCTCTCTCTCTCTCTCTCTCTCTCTCTCTCTCTCTCTCAACCACCATTGCCTCTACATTAGTCCATGAGCCAAGACCCGAATTTTGGGATATCGGTACCACCCGGGGTGACTAATTCTCTTAGGTGTTTTTAGCTTGCTACATGTCTCTAGTTTATGTTTTGATATGATAGCCCTTGCACATTGGTAGCTTAATGGTCGTTATCACTTCTTGAATAGACATACCCTACCGAAAATTCCGATTTTTTTTAAAATGTCAAATTTGGGGACAGGAATGCCTAAATGTCAACAAAATGCATATAGTAATTGTCACATTTAATACAAGTCCTGTAAATACACACTAAGCATGCCATGGGCTTGTACATACTATTATGGCAAATTACTACTCCTAAATATCATCTACGTCAGACTCGGAATCTGACTGTTGTGCCACCGGCTCTTCTTCAATAGCCTTGTTCTGACATGTCTGTAACCTGCACATGTCCGTGCATTTTAGACCATTGCTGAGGCAAGTACACTTAGGGAGTTCGCATGACCGCACACACTTGCAAGACAGTAGCTGCATAACAGCATCTGGTGCTGGTGAGCCTCGCATCCAGTTGACGGCAAGCTTACCGTCCTCATCTGTCATCCAACCGCAGTCTGTTGGGTTCGCAACAAATGGCTGGCTCGGAAGACTTCTCCTCCAGATCGCAGCCTGGTAGTTTGCACGCAGTGCATGCATGAAGAGGCAGTCCTCACAAGGAGGGAGTTGACTTGACTCTACCTCTCCACGTCTTGCACAGAACAGCTCATACCGAAGCTTGTTTACCTTAGTTGTGTGGGTAGATGGTAGGTACATGTGGCAGGTGATTTCCTGTAGCTTCTCAAAGAGTTCAGGAGACACTTCCCATGAGCGTCCAAGTTCGTGAAAAGCATGCTGGTATGTCTTGTCCATCTTCACCTGCTTGAGTGTCGTCATCTTCCCTCGGCCAGCGAATGCACTGACGGTATCACAGCCTGTAAAGGCATGCATACCAATCAATGAATCACACACGCTGCCTCCCAGTGTGCGGCTCAGTGTGGTGATATCCAGGAATCTTGTCCGGTTCTTCGTCCCGCACTTCTGGAACAGATGGGATGGGATCTTGTGGCACATGCCAAGACACAACACCATGACGTCTGTATCTTCTGCAGTGATGATGACAGACTTGTTCCCAGATTCTGCTGCATGAAGTGCATGGAGAAGAAGGCGTGTGTCTGCTTCTTCTTGAGTTGACTTAAGCTCAGGAGCCTCTTCCCACTGCTCTTTGGTGATCTTGAAGCAGCGCTGCTCACATGTGACATACAGCTCCTTGTCCTTGAGCTTCTCCCTGTGCTGTGGTGCCTTCCATTCTTCTACCAAGAACTTGATAAGACTTGCCTTGTTGGAGGAACTACCGAGTAACTTTCTCCACTGCTGGATGTTGTGCCCAGGTTGAATGTTCTTGAAATTAATTCCTGTGCCTGCACTTCTTTTGGCTCGTTCTGCATCCTTGATGGATGTCTCCTTGTAGATATCAAACACAACATCAATGCGCCTGCTCTTAGCACCTTCATGAACAGCGTGACTCAGTCCTGTACCTGCAAGCTGTGAAAAAGTTTTGTCGTTTCCCTTCAGTTTGTGGACCAGGCTCATCCCATCAATTATGGTAGCAGAGGGCTCGGGTATCACTTCTGCAGGAGAAACATTCCTCTCTAACTCCTTTGCGAGGGCAGCCTTGTTGGTCTTGCGGAGAGACCCATCACCGCTGGCAAGTGCCCAAGGCAAAGGCCCCAGGGGATGAGCCAAGACATCACTCATTTTGAGCTTTCTGTTCTCGGCAACAAGGATCATCTGGCCAAATAGGTTCCTGTCAGCCTTTAAGATAACCTCCTTGGCATGGTCTTGTGAGCGTGGCTTCATTCTGATGTTAGTGAACGTTCTCAGTTTCGTCTTCGTCATCGTGTCATGAAACTGTATAGTTGGCGTATCGATCTCCAGGCGCTCTTCCTTGAAGGCTTGATATGCATCCTCTCCTATTCTGTAGGCCCCTAGAAGGTCTTTGACGACTTCTGGTGGTGCCATAGTCGCAGTTGACAAACTGACAAGATCTTCTTGCTCTGCGTTGAAGGGGTTCAACCAGCTGGTCTCCATCAGTTGAACTAAAGATTGGACATCGGCCTCATCTCTTCTAATCCTGGGCATCTGTAGGTCTGGGTGGCTGAAGTCAGTATACTTTTGGCCTACTACCATAGTCCTGAGCTGCCTTAAGTACCTGCTGCGATACTCCGATGTCAGGTAGTACCTGGCGACAGCTCCGCCTTTCAGGCTGAAGCCTTTTGTGCCCCCTGGTGTCTGGGTGTCTTTGTTGATCGTCTCTTCGATTGTCTGGTCCACAGGGATCCGTCCAAAGGGATTCTTGCTACCGATCTGGACCGAAAAGCCACCTTGCATGAAGTGTTCATGGACCTCTGGGTGTTCAATGGGCAGTCGAGACATCAAGGCATAGTAGTAGGTTAGGAACCGGGCATAGTTCACTTTGTCATAGGCAAAACACCACGGTATCATCTGTCGGATTGCTCCTAGGTGGAGCATCCAGTTGCCTTCTCTGGAGGCTCGAATTAAGTCCAGCATGATCTCAACCATGTCCAGGTATGACATCCAGAATGCTGAGAGGTTGTGTTCATCTCTGAGGGTCTCAAGATAAACTTGGAAAAGCTTCATGATATGTGTGCATGATTCACTCTCCATCAGCTCTTGAAAGAGTCCCTGAGACACATTGCTGTGAAAGCTGTTGATGTCCTTCAGTGTTTCATCTAGATGGTGTATGTCCCTTGAATGGTTTTCTTCTAGCCATGAAAGGAAGCCTTTCCATGCAAGCCTCATCAGTGCTTCATACACGAGCTTGTGTAGTCTCACTGCTCTGTTGTACCTCTTGCCGTTCATCACTCCTGACACTGATCCTTCTGCGATGATACCTGATTCCACACACAGATCTCTAAGACCTGCATCTTGAAACCTCTTTCCTATGGTGGAGATGAGATTACAGATTGTGTGGAAGACGCCCATCCTGATGATAATGTTCTTGAACTTCTCTTGTTTCCAGATAACTTCGGCAGCTTTGGCATAGAGTGCTTGATCAAACACGCACACAATCTTGTTAAGCTGTAAGGACTGCATGATAGCATGCGTTTGTTCCAAGATTTCATTAACGGTGGACATTTCTGTTGCGGGAGCATTGATAGTGGGCAGGTAGCTTACAGTGTCCTGAACCACTGCAATGTCTCTGCGCATTTTGATGTTGAACCCAGTCCAACTGCTGATGGACTGGTCCTCATGGTCTGACATTCGAGTAAGAAGCCAGATATGGTTCTTTGTCTTTGAATCCTGGACTTCCTTGGTAGTGTCGACATACGCAGTCTCAATCCTAGGTGGCCCTGCCCGCCGCCCAACATTGTATATTGGCAGCATTGATGATGTCTGAGTGATGCTTCTTATCTTGGACTTGGTAATCTCTGGCAGGACTTTCTCTGGCACAGAGCCTGCAACCTTGGACTGGACAGCAATGCCATTGACTCTATGAGAAGTACCTGCTCCACTTAGGGTCTCTTCAAGTCGGTCAATGTTATCCCAGGCCAGGGTTGTGAACACACCAGGGTAGATGTTTGCTGGCAGTGGAATGTCATCCTTTGAGCATTCCAGCTTCTGGATACAAAGGGCTGTATCGATCTCCTCAAACATTGAGTAAGACACACAGTGACCAAGACGATTCAGAGTTCGGATCAGTTCTGTGTTTCCTGTCAAAGACTTTACAGCATTGGTCAGCAGTACGTGCTTGGGTGGTTTTGTCTTGCCACTGGTAACAGCAAAGACCAAGTCACTGCCAAAGGAAGTGGCAAGACGTTGAGCTCTTTCAGAGGGAGTTTCACACTCACACTCTCCTGTCAGCAGGGTGTGCAGGAATTGAGTGACTGCTGCAGGAATGACATTCTGATCTGTATCGGGAGGCCATGGCTGACTCACATCTTGTTTATTGATCTCATTCCTCAGCTGCATTCCTGCTTTGGTTAAGACATCTTCAGAGTTAGCTGCTCTTGCTTCTTGCAGGTCTTTTGCCATTTTGTGTGCTTGCCGGGCAAGGTCGTCCATTGAGAGGCTGCGTGGATAGATTAGAAGCTTTCCTTTCTCATCTGGGACAAAGCGTAGTGATTCTCCAAACTCGGTTTCAATCTTTCGGCGAACATGTTTCTTTGTCGCTGGTTTCAGTTGGATAATACCACGGGACATCATGGATCTCTCAAGCCTAGATGTGAGGTTTGTCATAGGCAGTACCTCTGGGTTGGGGAATAATTTGGTCCTTATATACAAGCAGAGTTCCTCGAGGGCTTCTGTCTCAACCTCTTCGTAGCGTGCTTCCTCGCTTTCTTCCTGATTTTCACCTGCACCCGACCTGGCGGCCGCTGGGAAATCATCTTTTGTGAAGAATTTGTAGCACGACTTGTGGTAGTGACCCTCTGCAGCAACAAGGTCTCTGCTAACTAAACCAAGGATTCTCTGGTTGAGTTTCCTTATTGCTGCTCTGCGAATCTTCTCATCTGCTCGTAGCTCAACACACTGTATGAGTGGCTCCCTTGTCTTTGTTGTTTTTATGTACTTGCTTGACTTCTCGCAGAAGATACATACTTTGGCATACACCCTGCTAGTACTAGGGGCATCCCTTGATGCCCTCCTCCTGGGGTCGACGCTTGCTGATTCTATCTTGACACCCTTGGCAAGGATAGAATCCAGTGACTTCTTCATTGTAAAGAGACTACGACATTTACGGTGATAATGTATGTGTGGTATTCCTCCTTCTTCAAGGCCCTTGGCTGCTTCCAGGACTGGATCATGCTGCCTGATTTCTGCAGCCCTGAGCAATGTGTTCCAGGAGTCCAAATCCTGTGGTGACACCAGAGCATCGCTGTCATCATCAGAGCAGTGGATGATACAGTCGATCCGTGCTCTCTTCCTCGCAGATGGTTCCATCCTGCCGTCAAACAGTCGACACACACCTGCAAAAAATATCACCATTAAACCATGAACAAACAAACACATTACATGGAAACCACTCTACATATGTTTGCTCCTTCCAATAATAAATTATCCCCAAAATATAACAAAAAATCCCCAAATATGAAATAAACCCCTAAATATGGAGAAACTTGAAATACACATCGGAATAATTCTTGTAGAGAATCAAATAAGCTACAAGAGCTGTTGGAATATATTTTTCAATGTTCCCCATATTTAAGGATTTATTCTAGATTTAGAGGAAAATACCCAAAATATAGAGTATATTCCGAAATATGAGGAAATTTGAAAAATACCTAGGAACAACTCTGGTAGAGAATATAATTCTACATAGGTGTTCAAAGTTTCGCGATGATTGTGTGATGGATTTTAAAGAAAATGAGGAAAACGCCGAGCGTCACGCTAAAAATCTTTATTTTTGGGTAGCGCCCCTATTGCATCAAAAAAATTAGACTAAGCTACCAGTGCGAGAAGGCTATCATATCTTAATGTACTTACAGTCACTCTATAAACATTTTAGTACCATTCGTGTTTAGTCACCCCAGGTGGTACCGATATCTGGCCTGGCTCATGGACTAGTCCATGAGCCAAGACCCGAATTTTGGGATATCGGTACCACCCGGGGTGACTAATTCTCTTAGGTGTTTTTAGCTTGCTACATGTCTCTAGTTTATGTTTTGATATGATAGCCCTTGCACATTGGTAGCTTAATGGTCGTTATCACTTCTTGAATAGACATACCCTACCGAAAATTCCGAATTTTTTTAAAATGTCAAATTTGGGGACAGGAATGCCTAAATGTCAACAAAATGAATATAGTAATTGTCACATTTAATACAAGTCCTGTAAATACACACTAAGCATGCCATGGGCTTGTACATACTATTATGGCAAATTACTACTCCTAAATATCATCTACGTCAGACTCGGAATCTGACTGTTGTGCCACCGGCTCTTCTTCAATAGCCTTGTTCTGACATGTCTGTAACCTGCACATGTCCGTGCATTTTAGACCATTGCTGAGGCAAGTACACTTAGGGAGTTCGCATGACCGCACACACTTGCAAGACAGTAGCTGCATAACAGCATCTGGTGCTGGTGAGCCTCGCATCCAGTTGACGGCAAGCTTACCGTCCTCATCTGTCATCCAACCGCAGTCTGTTGGGTTCGCAACAAATGGCTGGCTCTGAAGACTTCTCCTCCAGATCGCAGCCTGGTAGTTTGCACGCAGTGCATGCATGAAGAGGCAGTCCTCACAAGGAGGGAGTTGACTTGACTCTACCTCTCCACGTCTTGCACAGAACAGCTCATACCGAAGCTTGTTTACCTTAGTTGTGTGGGTAGATGGTAGGTACATGTGGCAGGTGATTTCCTGTAGCTTCTCAAAGAGTTCAGGAGACACTTCCCATGAGCGTCCAAGTTCGTGAAAAGCATGCTGGTATGTCTTGTCCATCTTCACCTGCTTGAGTGTCGTCATCTTCCCTCGGCCAGCGAATGCACTGACGGTATCACAGCCTGTAAAGGCATGCATACCAATCAATGAATCACACACGCTGCCTCCCAGTGTGCGGCTCAGTGTGGTGATATCCAGGAATCTTGTCCGGTTCTTCGTCCCGCACTTCTGGAACAGATGGGATGGGATCTTGTGGCACATGCCAAGACACAACACCATGACGTCTGTATCTTCTGCAGTGATGATGACAGACTTGTTCCCAGATTCTGCTGCATGAAGTGCATGGAGAAGAAGGCATGTGTCTGCTTCTTCTTGAGTTGACTTAAGCTCAGGAGCCTCTTCCCACTGCTCTTTGGTGATCTTGAAGCAGCGCTGCTCACATGTGACATACAGCTCCTTGTCCTTGAGCTTCTCCCTGTGCTGTGGTGCCTTCCATTCTTCTACCAAGAACTTGATAAGACTTGCCTTGTTGGAGGAACTACCGAGTAACTTTCTCCACTGCTGGATGTTGTGCCCAGGTTGAATGTTCTTGAAATGAATTCCTGTGCCTGCACTTCTTTTGGCTCGTTCTGCATCCTTGATGGATGTCTCCTTGTAGATATCAAACACAACATCAATGCGCCTGCTCTTAGCACCTTCATGAACAGCGTGACTCAGTGCTGTACCTGCAAGCTGTGAAAAAGTTTTGTCGTTTCCCTTCAGTTTGTGGACCAGGCTCATCCCATCAATTATGGTAGCAGAGGGCTCGGGTATCACTTCTGCAGGAGAAACATTCCTCTCTAACTCCTTTGCGAGGGCAGCCTTGTTGGTCTTGCGGAGAGACCCATCACCGCTGGCAAGTGCCCAAGGCAAAGGCCCCAGGGGATGAGCCAAGACATCACTCATTTTGAGCTTTCTGTTCTCGGCAACAAGGATCTTTGTCTTTGAATCCTGGACTTCCTTGGTAGTGTCGACATACGCAGTCTCAATCCTAGGTGGCCCTGCCCGCCGCCCAACATTGTATATTGGCAGCATTGATGATGTCTGAGTGATGCTTCTTATCTTGGACTTGGTAATCTCTGGCAGGACTTTCTCTGGCACAGAGCCTGCAACCTTGGACTGGACAGCAATGCCATTGACTCTATGAGAAGTACCTGCTCCACTTAGGGTCTCTTCAAGTCGGTCAATGTTATCCCAGGCCAGGGTTGTGAACACACCAGGGTAGATGTTTGCTGGCAGTGGAATGTCATCCTTTGAGCATTCCAGCTTCTGGATACAAAGGGCTGTATCGATCTCCTCAAACATTGAGTAAGACACACAGTGACCAAGACGATTCAGAGTTCGGATCAGTTCTTTGTTTCCTGTCAAAGACTTTACAGCATTGGTCAGCAGTACGTGCTTGGGTGGTTTTGTCTTGCCACTGGTAACAGCAAAGACCAAGTCACTGCCAAAGGAAGTGGCAAGACGTTGAGCTCTTTCAGAGGGAGTTTCACACTCACACTCTCCTGTCAGCAGGGTGTGCAGGAATTGAGTGACTGCTGCAGGAATGACATTCTGATCTGTATCGGGAGGCCATGGCTGACTCACATCTTGTTTATTGATCTCATTCCTCAGCTGCATTCCTGCTTTGGTTAAGACATCTTCAGAGTTAGCTGCTCTTGCTTCTTGCAGGTCTTTTGCCATTTTGTGTGCTTGCCGGGCAAGGTCGTCCATTGAGAGGCTGCGTGGATAGATTAGAAGCTTTCCTTTCTCATCTGGGACAAAGCGTAGTGATTCTCCAAACTCGGTTTCAATCTTTCGGCGAACATGTTTCTTTGTCGCTGGTTTCAGTTGGATAATACCACGGGACATCATGGATCTCTCAAGCCTAGATGTGAGGTTTGTCATAGGCAGTACCTCTGGGTTGGGGAATAATTTGGTCCTTATATACAAGCAGAGTTCCTCGAGGGCTTCTGTCTCAACCTCTTCGTAGCGTGCTTCCTCGCTTTCTTCCTGATTTTCACCTGCACCCGACCTGGCGGCCGCTGGGAAATCATCTTTTGTGAAGAGTTTGTAGCACGACTTGTGGTAGTGACCCTCTGCAGCAACAAGGTCTCTGCTAACTAAACCAAGGATTCTCTGGTTGAGTTTCCTTATTGCTGCTCTGCGAATCTTCTCATCTGCTCGTAGCTCAACACACTGTATGAGTGGCTCCCTTGTCTTTGTTGTTTTTATGTACTTGCTTGACTTCTCGCAGAAGATACATACTTTGGCATACACCCTGCTAGTACTAGGGGCATCCCTTGATGCCCTCCTCCTGGGGTCGACGCTTGCTGATTCTATCTTGACACCCTTGGCAAGGATAGAATCCAGTGACTTCTTCATTGTAAAGAGACTACGACATTTACGGTGATAATGTATGTGTGGTATTCCTCCTTCTTCAAGGCCCTTGGCTGCTTCCAGGACTGGATCATGCTGCCTGATTTCTGCAGCCCTGAGCAATGTGTTCCAGGAGTCCAAATCCTGTGGTGACACCAGAGCATCGCTGTCATCATCAGAGCAGTGGATGATACAGTCGATCCGTGCTCTCTTCCTCGCAGATGGTTCCATCCTGCCGTCAAACAGTCGACACACACCTGCAAAAAATATCACCATTAAACCATGAACAAACAAACACATTACATGGAAACCACTCTACATATGTTTGCTCCTTCCAATAATAAATTATCCCCAAAATATAACAAAAAATCCCCAAATATGAAATAAACCCCTAAATATGGAGAAACTTGAAATACACATCGGAATAATTCTTGTAGAGAATCAAATAAGCTACAAGAGCTGTTAGAATATATTTTTCAATGTTCCCCATATTTAAGGATTTATTCTAGATTTAGAGGAAAATACCCAAAATATAGAGTATATTCCGAAATATGAGGAAATTTGAAAAATACCTAGGAACACCTCTGGTAGAGAATATAATTCTACATAGGTGTTCAAAGTTTCGCGATGATTGTGTGATGGATTTTAAAGAAAATGAGGAAAACGCCGAGCGTCACGCTAAAAATCTTTATTTTTGGGTAGCGCCCCTATTGCATCAAAAAAATTAGACTAAGCTACCAGTGCGAGAAGGCTATCATATCTTAATGTACTTACAGTCACTCTATAAACATTTTAGTACCATTCGTGTTTAGTCACCCCAGGTGGTACCGATATCTGGCCTGGCTCATGGACTAAAGGGGTGGGACCTTCTATTTTTTTTTTTTTGGTGTGTGTGGGTGGGTGTGGGTATGATTGTGAATCATAATAAACTCTACGGTGATGACATACTCCCGTAGCATAACAGGTATCAAGACATCACCCTATATAATGAAAGCTTTATTTCCCCCAAGACCAGTCCAAGGTACTCGTAAAGCGACCCTCACTTATTATTTGGTTTATTACTGAGAGAGAGAGAGAGAGAGAGAGAGAGAGAGAGAGAGAGAGAGAGAGAGAGAGAGAGAGAGAGAGAGAGAAAGAAAGGGAGTGAAAGAGAGAGTGAGAGAGAACAAGAGAGAAGTATAAGAGTGTGAGAGTGTGAATGTGTGAGAGAGAACAACATTGTATGTATGTATGTATGTATGTATTGGCACTTACCCCAATTTTCCTTTTTTTTATGGGGGTGGCCGACTCGAGACAGAAGCCGAACAGGGACATCACAACACACCAGACAAACATAAGCAATATACAAAATCACACACATCTAGGTCGTCCAGGAGAAATACCCAGACACCCAGGTCCATTTGGGGTCCCCAGCAAAAGATTCCCAGGTCTCAGATCTCCCGGAGAGGCTCCAATTTCCGCAGGCAGACCTGCAGTCAAGCTGTACCACCAAAAGCCCGCCCACCATGCTGCCAGGCGCACCCTTCACTACCACCGGCCCCCCGGGCCAGGCGCCTGACGGACTATTATCTAGTCCAACTGGCACATGACCCTCTCTCCCAAATGACCACGTTTACACTCATCTATTCACTAGCATTCTCCATTCACTTTTCAATAGGTCTAATTAATCACACACACACACACACACACACACACACACACACACACACACACACTAAATCATGAATTATATCCCTTCCTCAATGATGGATGGAAGGTCAAACACTCTCATGTTTATTATGCCATCAGGGGCCCTCTTAAAACTTAAAAAAAAAAAAAATGAAAAAATAAAAAAAATAGATACAGAATATAATACTATTAATAATAATCATACATACATATTTACATGCATACATATATACATACATAAAAATGAATAGAAATAGATAATACAAAAACTGATGGACTGCAGGTCAAAATATCCAATGTTTACTAAGCCATCATGGGTGCTCTATGCCGGGTCAGCCTCCATAATAACTCCCCTTCACCACCATTACATAAGAAAAGAATATAATATTTCATAATATTTTGGTAACCATTAGCCGATTTTCTTACCTTAAATATGTACCTCAACGACACAAACGGGTGAATACGATCTCTGTAAACCCTCCTAATAACATAGGTCTTTTTTAAACTACATAAAATCGTCTAAATTTAGCCAGAATTAAAGGTAAAAAAAGGAGTCATAAACAAAATCCGTCCTTAACCCCTTCATTACCGGTGACGTCCTCTTAATTTTATTCTGGTTGTTATCAGACGATTGTATGCAGTTAAAAAGTGGCCTCCAGCATTAACAAACTTCGAACTGCCTCACTGAACCCTTTTTACTACCACAGATCCTTCCTAAACTGCACAAAATCGTATAAATATAGCTACAATAATATTAAAAAGACGTCGCCGGTACAGAAGGCGTTAAAACAAAAGAACAACTAAATAACATAGTTACCCCCTGCTAACAAAAGGCTAAATATTATATAAGCTACTCCCTTTTGTCCGTGTCCCTAATTATCCAATAAGCTGCATCAATTTAGGATGTACGGTGGCACTAATAAGTCATGACTCAGCTGTCATTACGTTTGGCTCGCTTTGTGCTGTATTAATGTCTGTCAGATGTTGAATAGGGTGGGTAAGTGTAGGAAACAATGTCTATATTTCACTCGATATGAAGAAATAAAGCTTAGATATTGCTGATACCAATTATTAATCAAAATATACTTGGTGCCGAGACATCACTTATTAGCGCGATTGTACTATAGTCCATTCCTTATAAGTAGGCGAGAGATCTTATCTTATATCCTCCCTAACTCACAAACTATTAGAGAAATAGAGTTAATATTTCTACCATTTAGGAAGAGTCAGCCAGGGAATGGGTGTGGTAATTTACAGCTCATTTGCTCTAGCCTTTTTTAAGGGGGGATGTTTCACTTTTTGGGCGATTTTTGCATGTATTCATTATGTTTCTAGTTTCCTGCCTAGACCTCCATCAAATTTAAAAAAAAAAACATCCATTAGATCCCCCTTCTAGATTAATTTGTACATTTTTCGGTAGAAAATGTCCCGGCCGAAGGCCGGTTCTTCCAACATTACAGGCTCACTATTGTTCCCCAGGGAAAAAATCGACACCTAAATAGCACGAAAGATCTAAATATTGACGTAGAAATGGGGCGAAAGGTCTTAAAATCGACTAACTAATGGGGCAAACATCTTAACATCTGAAAACTAATGGGGCTAAACATGAGGGAGAAAGTGGTCCAGAAAACCGGCCCATGTCCCCTTAAGTTACAGAGAATAGAAGTTGATATATCTCGCCTACCTATATTGAACGGACTATAGTACGTGTCTGCCCAAATAACATATGGGTAGATATAAGGAAGTTGGAGCCGTAAACATCCCCACTAAACAGAAATACAGTAGTAATGTAGGTTTTTCATGGATAAACATTATGTTGAATTAGGTTTTATGTAATTATATATATATGTATTACAACCGTCTTTTAGCTGGGAATTCTGCGTAATATCGATGGCCACACCTCCAACTTCCTTATAGCCTGAAACTCGCCTGTGGTCAATTCGCAAGGTTTTAATATCTGCTCTCCTTCTGATTGTACAGTGGCCCTCATAAGTTCTGTTCCTCGTCGTGATCTTGCGTGTGAAAGTCGAATTAGTATGAATGAATTGCGAGTGTGGTTTCTTTTAATTGTCAGTTGACTAATCGGATGGGTTAAGGGGGGTCACGTGCTTTTTTTTTAAATCTTTCTCTCCTTTTCTCTTTCTCTGACTTGCATCCATTTGGCCCCATTCAGCCAACTGTTTTTAGGACGTTTTTCCCCACTCAGGTGTCGATTTCTTCCTGGCGAGCGATAGCGAGCGAGCATTGTATGGAGAAATCCGGCTTCGCCGGAGACATTTTTTCTATCGAGAAATGTACTAATTTAGCTTGATGTAAAACAAAAAATATATATATGCTGGCTCGCTACCGCTTGCCAGGAAAATATTGACACCTGGATGGGAGTAAACGTCTTAAAACAGTAGGTTGCATGGGGCTGAATGGATACAAGTCAAAGAGAGAGGGAGAGAAAGAGAAAAACACGCGAGGTGGGCTCCTTTAACCACTGTATAAGGAACTACACTCCTCGTACAATCCTGCTCATTATATTGCCACGTATAAGATCACGGAGAGGAACAGAACTTATGCGGGCACCTGTACAACCAAAAAGCAACAATAAACTTTAGATACATATGTGCAAAGTATATACACTGTGTATACTTTGCATATGTGTACTAATGCCCCCCCCCATCCCCCACCCGCTACACACACTCACACATCACAACTGTCATCAATATTGATGAGTGGCATAATTACGTCCAAAATCATATTATCGGTCTGGCCTATCCCCATATACATACTAACCCCCTCCCCCCCCCCCCTCTCTCTCTCTCTCCCTCTTTTTTTATTCCATCTCTCTCTCTCTCTATCTATTTATTTATTCCATCTCTCTCGATCTATCTTTGTTACATCTCTTTCTCTCTCTCTATCTATTTATTTATTCCATCTCTCTCGATCTATCTTTTTTCCATCTCTCTCTCTCTCTCTCTCTCTATCCCTATCTTTATTCCAGTTCTCTCTCTCTCTCTCTGTATCTCTATTTATTTGTTTCATCTCTCTCTCTGTCTCTCTCTCTCTCTCTCTCTCTCTCTCTCTCTCTCTCTCTCTCTCTCTCTCTCTCTCTCTCTCTCTCTCTCTCTCTCTCTCTCTCTCTCTCTCTATCTCTCTCGCTCTCTCGCTCTCTCTCAACAAACTATAATTATCACTTCACCCAACCTGTCACTTACTTCACTATTGGATAAAAAACACCATCTGAGGAAGAGCACTTTATTGACAACGTTTCGCAGATAGCTTCATCAGGTCACTAACAAATGCTGGTACATAGGAGGCCTTAAATATCCGTCCAGACAGGTGGCGGGGGAGGAGAGGGAGGTGGAGGTTGGGAGGGAGGTGGGGGTTGGGAGGGAGGAAGGAGGCAGGACAGGGAGGGGGCAGAAGCATGGGGGGGGGGGGAGGCGGAGCCTATATATGGGTCAAATACATCAGTAAGAACTAGCAAAAACAGACATACAAACATGCGTACAGGGTAACAACTCTACTAGTACAAAGAAATAAAAATAACTATAACAATAATAATAATAATAAAACTAATAATAACAATAATAATAATAAAAATAATAATAATAAAAATAACATTAATAATAATAATACAGATGATAATATTAATCGTAACAATTATAATGAAAACAGTGAAGATAGTGCTAATAATGCTAGTACTGTACCACTATAAATTATATTAGCACTATCTTCACTGTTTTCATTATAATTGTTACGATTAATATTATCATCTGTATTATTATTATTAATGTTATTTTTATTATTATTATTTTTATTATTATTATTGTTATTATTAGTTTTATTATTATTATTATTGTTATAGTTATTTTTATTTCTTTGTACTAGTAGAGTTGTTACCCTGTACGCATGTTTGTATGTCTGTTTTTGCTAGTTCTTACTGATGTATTTGACCCATATATAGGCTCCGCCTCCCCCCCCCCCCTGCTTCTGCCCCCTCCCTGTCCTGCCTCCTTCCTCCCTCCCAACCCCCACCTCCCTCCCAACCCCCACCTCCCTCTCCTCCCCCGCCACCTGTCTGGACGGATATTTAAGGCCTCCTATGTACCAGCATTTGTTAGTGACCTGATGAAGCTATCTGCGAAACGTTGTCAATAAAGTGCTCTTCCTCAGATGGTGTCTTTTATCCATTCTGTCTACTTTTCAAGTACCACTCAATACTTCACTATTCTCAAACATAAATTTGACTATTATAATTTGACACACTCATTCTTACTATGATGACTCGGCTCGTTGCTTCACTGGACTATTGTACTATCCATTTCACTATTTTAGCACTATCCTCTTCAATCTACGTATCATCACTTTCGCTACGCTTTGTCACTTTCATTGTCAGTATGCTTCTTCCCTACTACTACTACTACTACTACTACTACTACAATAACCACCACCATCACTACTACTACCACAATCACCACCATCATCACTACTACTATTACTATCACCACCATCAGTACTACTAGGGCACTATAACAATCGCCACAACCATCACTACTGCTACCACAATCACCACCACCATTGCTGGTTCAAATGACGTCATGCGCACCAGATCCGAAGAGTTGATGGAGAAATATCGCAAGATGATCCAGCACTACAAAAACAAGTCAAGGAATATCATCATCTCAGGCATTCTCCCCAAGATCGACGCACCTGATAAATTCTACGACAAGGCCTTCAGCACAAATAGCCGACTAAAATATTTGTGTCTGAGGGAAGAAGTTGAATTCATCAACCTCTGGGACAACTTCTACAACCAGCCTACTCTGTTCCGCAAGGATGGCACTCATCTAAACCCTGTGGGTTCAGCACGCATGGGTCGTCTCCTACACGAAGCAGTCCGCAGCCATGGATCAAAAACGCCATCAGAGAAGAAGCAGCAGTGACATAAATCATCCAACGCCAAGAAAAAAACAGAGGCAACCGAGGACCACCAGCAATAAGGACCGAAGACAGCGAGGACCGAGGACAGCCATGAACATAAATGTAGATCCGACAAGAACCAAAAATATTATTAAAGAGCGTTCCGTGAGTTCTAAAATAACAAATTTAAAGGTTTTCTATGCAAACGCTCGTAGCATACGTAATACATTTTCAGATTTAGAGGAGCTAGTGTTTACAGAAAATTATGATGTGATTGGCATAACAGAATCTTGGCTCAATACAGAAGATAGAGACTTTTTAGCAGAGTATTCACTTCCCGGTTATGTAATGTTTGAGAAAAGCCGAATAAATCGAAATGGAGGTGGTGTTTTACTTTATATCAAAGAAAGTCTTAACCCTACCCTCTTGTCAAAACCTCAAATTGTGAACGTCGACGCATCTTTTGTGCTAATAAAGAATAATAAAGGTACAAAAATAATACTTGCATTAATATACAGACCTCCAGCTCAATCAGTGCAAACTGACCGAGAAATTTACGAACAAATTGCAGATGTAAGTAACTCACAAGATACCGTAATTTTTGGCGACTTTAATTTACCTGTAACCAAGTGGGGCGATACTCTTACTTCACACTCCGGACATGACTTGTATACGAACTTGCAAGAGAGTTCGCTTTATCAATTTGTTCGAACGCCGACCCGTGGTAATAACGTTCTTGACATTGTACTTGCAACAAAAGAAGAATTAATAGAGAATTTGAATGTTGGTGATGAATTCAGTAACAGCGACCATCGTACGATAACTTTCACTTTAAAGTTTACTAGTAACGAACCAAATAGTAGCATCGAAAAAGTCCCTAATTTCAAGAAAGCAAACTTCCATAAACTTAGAGCTATGTTTAAAGAAACTGACTGGAGCTTTTTAATTAACAATAATGACATAAATACATCTTGGAAGTTATTCGAAACCACTTACCTAAAAGCAGTGCAAGACTGCATACCATCGAAAATACGGCGTCCAGGCCATAATAATAAGCCCAAATGGTGGAATAAAGATATTTCAAACTGCCTGCTTGCTAAAAAATTTGCTAATGATAGATTAAAATCCTCACAAAATGACGAAGAACGGGTGAAATTTGTAGAGCTACGACGCAAAGCCAAAAAGTTAATTAAGCAAAGTAAAAAGACCTTAGAGTTACATATTGCGAATCAAAGTAAAACAAACCCGAAAGAATTCTATAGTTATATCAGAAAGAAAAAAGTAGTTACTTCAACTGTTGGACCGTTAGTCGATGAAAATGGAGAATACACCAAAGACGAAGTACAAATGAGTAATGCCCTCAATACCTTCTTTGCATCAGTTTTTACAACAGAAGACCTCAGTGATATCCCTACACCATCGCCGATTCAGATTGATAATTCAGATGGTCTAAGCAATATCACCGTTACAGAGAGAGAAGTATTGAATTGTTTAGATAAACTCAAGGTAAATAAAACGCCTGGACCTGATACAATCTCGCCTAGAGTTCTGAAGGAAGCTAAGGATGAGCTCTCCAAACCACTGACATTACTATTCAATAAATCCTTGCAGTCTGGAACTATGACTGATCAGTGGAAGCTAGCCAACGTAACACCGATATTCAAAAAAGGCAGCAAATCCCTACCCAGTAACTATCGTCCAATTAGCTTAACCTCGGTTGTATGTAAAATGCTAGAAACGGTCATACGAGACAGACTCGTAAATCACTTAGAGGAAAATAACACACTTAAAGATACTCAACACGACTTTCGTAAAAAATGTTCCTGTTTAACAACCTCTTAGACTTCTTCCACGATATCCTCAACCTCTACGATGAGAGTAAAGCTGTAGATATTATATACCTTGATTTTCAAAAGGCCTTTGACAAAGTTCCCCACAAAAGTTTACTGCTAAAACTAAAAGCGCATGGAATACAAGACGGTGTGTTGAAATGGATAGAAAATTGGCTCAGCGACAGAAAGCAAAGAGTAGTCATAAACGGTAAGGCATCTAAATGGACCAATGTAAGTAGCGGGGTACCCCAGGGATCGGTACTAGGACCAATTCTCTTTCTAATTTACATCAACGACATAGATGAGGGCCTCACCTGTACAATCTCAACATTTGCTGACGATACAAAAATTGCAAATAGCGTACTCTCAAAAGAACAAGTTGACGATATGCAACACAATCTAGATAAATTGTCATGTTGGGCCCAAATTTGGCAAATGAGTTTCAATGCGGATAAATGTAAAGTACTACATATCGGATACCTAAATGAGAAAGCAAACTATTCGATGAATGGCACTCAGCTTAAGAATGTAAACAGAGAAACCGATCTGGGAGTAACAATATCGAGTAACCTAAAAGCGAGTCAACAATGTTCAGAAGTTGTTAAGAAGGCAAATAAAATAATTGGCTTTATAGGCAGGTCATTTGAGCATAAATCCAAAGAAGTTATCCTAACCCTTTACAATTCCTTAGTCCGCCCTCTTCTGGAATACTGCGTTCAATGCTGGTGCCCTTATTACCAAAAAGATATAAACAAGCTAGAACGAGTTCAGAGTTCAACGTAGAGTTACCAAAATGATACCTAGCCTAAAGAACAAACCATACGAAGAGCGTCTTAGAGAATTAAATCTATTTCCTTTAACCCAGCGCAGATTAAGAGGTGACTTAATTCAAGTGTTCAAAATCATCAAAGGCATCGACAATATGAACTGTATTAAGTACTTCACTATCGACCAATCTAATTACACGCGGGGAAACGGTTGCAAAATTATTGGTAAATCTTTTAACTCACACGAATCTAAGAATTTCTTCTTCAATCGAGTTGTCAACTTGTGGAATGGGCTTCCCCGAAACGTTATAGACTGCATCACCATTGATTCATTTAAACTCCGCCTAGACAAATATCTCGCTTCAAACCCGCGACTGACTGCGTTTGTAAATGAATAACTTTATTTTATCCCCCCCTCAGTTACTAACCCATCTGTCCCCTACTAACTTCCTAATCCTGCCACGAACATTAGTTCCAGGGCAGTAGTTCCCTTTCCAATGTTCCCTTACCCACTCTAAACCACTGTTTGGACACTTGATCCTCAGTGTTTTGGAGGACAAGCAACCTAGAAGGGTCACTAGATCTGTTGTTGCTTGATTTCCTTTGTACTCCTTTGTACCATCACTACTGCTACCACAATCACCACCACCATCACTACTACTACTACCACTATCACCACCACCATCACTACTGCTACCACTATCACCACCACCATCACTACTACTACTACCACAATCACCACCACCATCACTACTACCACAATGCACATTTAAGGCATGCACATTTAACTGTTGTTCACTGAAAAAGAACATTGAACTTATTAGAGGATTAGCTGACGAAGAATATGATATGATTTTGTTACAGGAGACTTTTGTTACAGATAATAAGCTAGGAACTTTATATTTTATAGATGAGAGATATGAGTGTACAGGTGTTGCCGCCACCTACTCTGAGAGAGCCCTAGCTGCCATGGCTGGTCGACCTTCAGGAGGTGTGGCCATTCTCTGGAGAAAACAAGCTATATTTAAAGTAAAGGACATAATTTTAAATGACAACTTTATGATAATGGATATATCTTTTAATAACGTAAACATAATACTTGTTAACGTATATATAAATAGTGATGTATGGGAGGTTACTACTCTCAACAACTATCTTCATACTCTTTCATTACTAGAGAGTATTTTAGCAGATTATAATTTTGATGCAGTTTATTATATAGGTGATTTTAACGCCGATCCTTCTCATGGACGAGCCTGGCAGAATCTCAATGATTTTAATACTCGAAACAACCTAACTTGCCTCGATGTTAATGAACTTCCTAATGATTCATTCACTTTTGTAGGATATGGCAACTCTCATACTAGGTGGCTGGATCACATAGTGGGTAGAAATGAGGAACAGGTAAATGTAAGCAATATAAACATCTTAGAAGATATCATAGGATCTGATAATTTACCGATCGAATTTATTATATCCGTAAAAGCTAATCCTTCAAATGTAGGTCAAGTAATGAACAATGAAAAAGAAGTAAAGAGTCCCTTTGTGAAATGGAATAGTTTGAAATCCGACGATTTTGCAGATATTAATGATTTTTTCGGTGATCATCTTTTGCACATTTTTGATCATGACTATTAGTATTCCACGAACATAGGCTGCCATAACAAAAATCATTTAAAGTGGATTGATAATCTGTATAATCATATTGTGAATGCAGTTCAAATTGCTACTGAAAGATACCGAACCCAAACGGCACTCAACGAATGTCAAAAAAACGAAAATATTGAAATATGTAATTCTATTATTGAAAATTTCTCTAGTAAAGACAAACAACACTTTTGGAAAGATGTAATGAATAAAAAGTCAAAGATAAAAACTACTAACATTATTGATGGCGAAAATAAAGCTAATGACATAGGCCTAATTGATATATTTACTAAAAAATTCCTAGTTGCTCAACAAAGCACAAGTAATGAAAGTGATAGGGACTTCTTAGACGAACTTAAAAGAAATTGGGATGATAATGGAAAAATGTTCATCAAGGTTTCAAGTGTAAGTTTACGACGAACCATCGGGAAATTGAACTCTGGAGTTGGTCATGATGGCGTTCATTCACTTTTCCTAAAAAATGCATCAGAGGATGTTCTTGTTGCTTTAGCTAATTTTTATAATATATGCTTTAGTCATTGCTATCTACCTTGTGAACTTCTGAAAGGAATCATTACGCCTATAATTAAAGATAGAAAGGGAAATATATCCAAGTCAGATAATTACAGACCAATTATGAACTCTTCATGTTTACTAAAATTATTTGAAATTACTATTTTAGATATAATAAGTGAACAAATTCAGATTAATCAGAGGCAATTTGGTTTCAGAAGAGGCATGTCAACCACGGATTGTTGTTTTTTACTAAAAGAAATAATGCATAAATATTCAAGATCAGATAAAACAGGAATTGCTACCTTCATAGATTTTTCCAAAGCCTTCGATCGAGTAGATCATTTTAAGATAGGTTTAAAGCTGTTGAAACTAGGTATACCTAGCAATATTGTGTATATGATAATGCACTACTTACGAAACCAACTTGCCCGGGTTACATGGAAAGGATTTAATGGTATGTTTTACTATATAGATAAAGGAGTGAGACAGGGAGGCATTTTATCTCCATTTTTATTTAATGTGTATATTAATGAAATTATAAATGAAATATAAAAAATGGAAATTGACTGCACAATTGGATCAACCAGATGTAATATTTTATGCTACGCTGACGATATAGTACTTATAAGAACATAAGAACATAAGAAAATGGGAGTCTGCAGAAAGCCGATTGGCCTAAGCAAGGCAGATCCCTGTCCCACACAACCCCAAATCAATTACAAAGCCCAATTATAGGCTCAACACTCCAATACCCTGAGGATCATCTTACCAAAACAGTTAGAGATTAACGCAGGATTATGGGGGTCTGCAGAGCGCTGATTGGCCCAACCCGGCTGATCCCCCTTCACACCCAACCCTTCTCGTCCATATGCTTATCCAATTTTATCTTAAAGCTCCCTACAGTTTTAGATCCCACTATAGCACTTGGTAGTCCATTCCACCCATCTACAACTCTGTTACCAAACCAATATTTGCCTATATCTTTTCTGAAACGAAATTTATCTAATTTGAAACCATTGGTACGAGTTCTTTCGCTATCACTGAGCTTTAGTACATTTGTCATGTCCCCTTTGTTAATCCCACTAACCCACTTGAACACCTCTATCATATCCCCTCTAACTCTGCGTCTCTCTAACGAATGTAAACCTAATTTCTTCAACCTTTCTTCATACGGAAGATTTCTAATATTATGGATCATTTTTGTCATTCTACGCTGTACTCTCTCCAATGAATCTATGTCCATTCTGTAATAAGGACACCAACATTGGACAGCATAATCCATATGGGGTCTCACTAATGACAAGTAAAGTTTTAAGATAACATCAGCAGTTCTGTTACTCACACTCCTAGAGATGAACCCGAGAATCCTGTTTGACTTATTACGAACGCCTATACACTGTTTTCTAGGCTTCAAATCATTGCTAACAAACACACCTAGATCTTTCTCGCAGTCTGAATTTTCTAATTCTAAATTAGCTAGTTTATATTTAACATTTGTTTGCATCTTCCCTATCTTTAATACCTTGCATTTGTCAATGTTAAACTTCATCTGCCAATTTACTGACCATTCATGTAAGGTATCTAGATCCCTTTGGAGGCACTCTATATCGCTATCTGAATCAATTGATCTCCCCATTTTAGTATCGTCTGCGAATTTACTTATCCTACTAGTTATACCTAAATCTAGGTCATTTATGTATATAAGAAACAACAGGGGACCTAATACCGATCCCTTGGGGACACCACTTTTGACTGCTCCCCACTCTGACTTGGTACCATTTATGCTGACTCTCTGTTTCGTACCAATTAGCCATGACCTAATCCATCCCAACAACGCCCCACCTATTCCATGTGCCTCAACCTTTCTCATCAATCTCTCATGAGGGACTCTGTCGAAAGCTTTACTGAAATCTAAATATAATATCGTATGCCTTGTCATTATCTACTGCTTCATATACCTCTGAGAAAAAACTAAGCAAATTAGTAAGGCAAGAACGTCCCTGAGTGAATCCATGCTGAGAAGAATTTATTAAGTTAAATGTTTCTAAGTGGTTTCTCATTTTCCTAGCAATAATTGACTCTAGTAGCTTTCCTATGATTGAAGTGAGACTAATGGGACGGTAATTGGATGCTATTGATTTATCACCTTTTTTGAAAATCGGAACTACATTTGCAAGCTTCCAAGCTTCTGGAACTATACCTGTTTCTAATGAATTGTTAAAAAGAAATGTTAATGGGTAACTTAACTCATCTCTGCATTCTTTTAGTACTCTGGCATATACCTCATCGGGACCAGGCGATTTCTGAGGTTTCAGTCTGTCAATTTCCTTAAGCACATCATTTCTACTTATAGTAACCGTACTTAACCTATTTTCTATACTATCGCTATATACCTTACGGACTTCTGGAATCTGTGCCAAATTTTCATTAGTGAAAACGGATAGAAACTGACTATTTAATGTACTGCACATTTCTAAATCATTTTCTGTCATTTCTCCTATCGAAGTTTTAAGGGGGCCTATTTTATCTCTAACTTTAAAATATCTCATCATCAACTCATGAAATGGACATGATGTACAGTAAATTTAGTGAACTTGTGGATAATCACAAACTCCTCATAAACAAGAATAAAACTAAATGTTTTATATTTAATAGTAGAAAGAATAGGAATCCTATTGATGTAATACAATTGGGTAATGATAATTTGGAAGTGGTGCAGAAATTTAAATACTTAGGTCATTTATTGAGCAGTGATAACTTGGAAGACTTAGAAGATGTAGACTGTAGACTAAAAACATTTTATGCTAGCTTTAATAGTATGAAGAGGGATTTTACATATGTTAACTTGGAGACAATGATATTTGTATTTAACTCGTATTGTAAGCCTGATTATGGGTTGGCATTGTGGAATAACTGCAAGACAGAAAAATCTAGAATTTTTAAAACTTTTAATATTGCATATAACAAGGCTATGACAAAAATTATTGATGTCCCAGTGTATGCCAGCAGTCATGAGTCTGCCAGTGCTTGTAATCTTCTGTTACTAAACCATCATGTCTCACTAATACAATGTAGGTATGCTAAAAGAATTGAAAAATCTAGTAACTACATTATAAGAAGTAATATGTCTTTTTTTAAATCGGGTTACTTTTTTCCGAGCATTTACAAAAGAATGAAGGATTCTTACTCAATTGATATCATACACGAGGAATTAGATATAATTTCGTCTAGGATTAACTGGATACAGAGTCTCGAAGAAAGAAGAAACCCGATATACAGTATTTGATATGACGACATATTTTTATTATGGTATATGATGGGGTTTCTTAGTATACCTTCCTGCAAATAGAACTATTGATTTATGTAAAATGAGTATTCTCAAAGCTAATATTCGTAAAAAAAAAAAAAAAAAAAAAAAAACATTAATTGTATTTGCTGATGAATTTTTAATATTAAATCCTAGTGTACTGTATAATTATATACTCTTATATCTACGGTGGTGAACACAGGTCTTCACTAATAGGATGCACATTCATTGTTTGTTCTTTTAAATTATTTTTAGTTGCTTTTTATATCGTTTTGCAAATATATCAAGTTACATAAAAAAAAACTTATGTATTAGATATGGCATGTAATAAAACTATATGTAATCTCGTATTACGAAATAAAATTGATTGATTGATTGATTGATTGACAATCACGACCACCATCACTACTGCTACCACAATCACCACCACCACCACTACTGCTACCACAATCACCACCACCATCACTACTGCTACCACAATCACCACCACCATCACGACTGCTACCACAATCACCACCACCATCACTACTGCTACCACAATCACCACCACCATCACTACTACTACTACCATAATCACCACCACCATCACTACTGCTACCACAATCACCACCACCATCACTACTGCTACCACAATCACCACCACCATCACTACTACTACTACCATAATCACCACCACCATCACTACAACTACTACTACTACTACTACTACTACTACAGTCACCAACATTATCACTACTACTACCACAATCACCACCACCATCACTACTGCTACCACAATCACCACCACCATCACTACTACTACTACCATAATCACCACCACCATCACTACAACTACTATACTACTACTACTACTACTAGTAGTAGGGATAACCGCCAGGGATAACGACCGAGGACCGAGGACAGCCATGAATGTAAATGTAGATCCGACCAGAACCAAAAATTCGATGAAAGAACATTCTGCGAGTTCTAAAACCGCAACTTTAAAGGTTTTCTATGCAAACGCTCGTAGCATACGCAATAAATTTTCAGATTTAGAGGAACTAGTGTTTACAGAAAATTATGATTGGCATAACAGAATCTTGGCTCAATACAGAAGATAGAGACTTTTTAGCAGAGTATTCACTTCCCGGTTATGTAATGTTTGAGAACAGCCGAATAAATAAAAATGGAGGTGGCGTTTTATTTTATATCAAAGAAAGTCTTAACCCGACCCTCGTGTCAAAACCTCAAATTGTGAACGTCGACACATCTCTTGTGCTAATAAAGAATAATAAAGGTACAAAAATAATACTTGCGTTAATATACAGACCTCCAGCTCAATCAGTGCAAACTGACCGAGAAATTTACGAACAAATTGCAGATGTAAGTAACTCACAAGATACCGTAATTTTTGGCGACTTTAATTTACCTGTGACCAAGTGGGGCGATACTCTTACTTCACACTCCGGACATGACTTGTATACGAACTTGCAAGAGAATTCGCTTTATCAATTTGTTCGAACGCCGACCCGTGGTAATAACGTTCTTGACATTGTACTTGCAACAAAAGAAGAATTGATAGAGAATTTGAATGTTGGTGATGAATTCAGTAACAGCGACCATCGTACGATAACTTTCACTTTAAAGTTTACTAGTAATGAACCAAATAGTAGCATCGAAAAAGTCCCTAATTTCAAGAAAGCAAACTTCCATAAACTTAGAGCTGTTTAAAGAAACTGACTGGAGCTTTTTAATTAACAATAACGACATAAATACATCTTGGAAGTTATTCGAAACCACTTACCTAAAAGCAGTGCAAGACTGCATACCATCGAAAATACGGCGTCCAGGCCATAATAATAAGCCCAAATGGTGGAATAAAGATATTTCAAACTGCCTGCTTGCTAAAAAATTTGCTAATGATAGATTAAAATCCTCACAAAATGACGAAGAACGGGTGAAATTTGTAGAGCTACGACGCAAAGCTAAAAAGTTAATTAAGCAAAGTAAAAAGACCTTAGAGTTACATATTGCAAATCAAAGTAAAACAAACCCGAAAGAATTCTATAGTTATATCAGAAAGAAAAAAGTAGTTACTTCAACTGTTGGACCGTTAGTCGATGAAAAAGGAGAATACACCAAAGACGAAGTACAAATGAGTAATGCCCTCAATACCTTCTTTGCATCAGTTTTTACAACAGAAGACCTTAGTGATATCCCTACACCATCGCCGATTCAGATTGATAATTCAGATGTTCTAAGCAATATCACCGTTACAGAGAGAGAAGTATTGAATTGTTTAGATAAACTTAAGGTAAATATAACGCCAGGACCTGATACAATCTCGCCTAGAGTTCTAAAGGAAGCTAAGAATGAGCTCTCCAAACCACTGACATTACTATTCAATAAATCCTTGCAGTCTGGAACTATGCCTGATCAGTGGAAGCTAGCCAACGTAACACCGATATTCAAAAAAGGCAGCAAATCCCTACCCAGTAACTATCGTCCAATTAGCTTATCCTCAGTTGTGTGTAAAATGCTAGAAACGGTCATACGAGACCGACTCGTAAATCACTTAGAGAAAATTAACATACTTAAAGATACTCAACACGGCTTTCGTAAAAAACGTTCCTGTTTAACAAACCTCTTAGACTTCTTCCACGATATCCTCAACCTCTACGATGAGAGTAAAGCTCTAGATATTATATACCTTGATTTTCAAAAGGCCTTTGACAAAGTTCCCCACAAACGTTTACTGCTAAAACTAAAAGCGCATGGAATACAAGACGGTGTGTTGAAATGGATAGAAAATTGGCTCAGCAACAGAAAGCAAAGGGTAGTCATAAACGGTAAGGCATCTAAATGGACCAATGTAAGTAGCGGGGTACCCCAGGGATCGGTACTAGGACCAATTCTCTTTCTAATTTACATCAACGACATAGATGAGGGTCTCACCTGCACAATCTCAAAATATGCTGACGATACAAAAATTGCAAATAGCGTACTCTCAAAAGAACAAGTTGACGATATGCAACACAATCTAGATAAATTGTCATGTTGGGCCCAAATTTGGCAAATGAGTTTCAATGCGGATAAATGTAAAGTACTACATGTCGGATACCTAAATGAGAAAGCAAACTATTCGATGAATGGCACTCAGCTTAAGAATGTAAACAGAGAAACCGATCTGGGAGTAACAATATCGAGTAACCTAAAACCGAGTCAACAATGTTCAGAAGTTGTTAAGAAGGCAAACAAAATAATTGGCTTTATAGGCAGGTCATTTGAGCATAAATCCAAAGAAGTTATCCTAACCCTTTACAATTCCTTAGTCCGCCCTCTTCTGGAATACTGCGTTCAATCCTGGTGCCCTTATTACCAAAAAGATATAAACAAGCTAGAACGAGTTCAACGTAGAGTTACCAAAATGATACCTAGCCTAAAGAACAAACCATACGAAGAGCGTCTTAGAAAATTAAATCTATTTCCTTTAACCCAGCGCAGATTAAGAGGTGACTTAATTCAAGTGTTCAAAATCATCAAAGGCATCGACAATATGAACTGTAGTAAGTACTTCAGTATCGACCAATCTAATTACACACGGGGAAACGGTTGCAAAATTATTGGTAAATCTTTTAACTCGCACGAATCTAAGAATTTCTTCTTCAATCGAGTTGTCAACTTGTGGAATGGGCTTCCCCGAAATGTTATAGACTGCATCACCGTTGATTCATTTAAACTCCGCCTAGACAAATATCTCTCATCAAACCCGCGACTGACTGCGTTTGTAAATGAATAACTTTATTTTATCCCCTCCTCAGTTACTAACCCATCTGTCCTCTACTAACTTCCTAATCCTGCCACAGACATTAGTTCCAGGGCAGTAATTCCCTTCCAATGTACCCTTACCCACTCTAAACCACTGTTTGGACACTTGATCCTCAGTGTTTTGGAGGACAAGCAGCCTAGAAGGATCACTGGATATGTTGTTGCTTGATTTCCTTTGTACTCCTTTGTACTCCTTTGTACTCCTTTGTACTCCTTTGTACTACTACTACAGTCACCAACATTATCACTACTACTACCACAATCACCACCCCCATCACTACTGCTACCACAATCACCACCACCATCACTACTGCTACCACAATCACCACCACCATCACCACTACTACTACCATAATCACCACCACCATCACTACACCAACTACTACTACTACTACAGTCACCAACATTATCACTACTACTACCACAATCACCACCACCATCACTACTGCTACCACAATCACCACCACCATCACTACTACTACTACCATAATCACCACCACCATCACTACAACAACTACTACTAATACTACTACTACAGTCACCAACATTATCATCACTACTACTACCACAATCACCACCACCATCACTACTGCTACCACAATCACCACCACCATCACTACTACTACTACTACCATAATCACCACCACCATCACTACAACAACTACTACTACTACTACTACTACTACTACTACTACTACTACTACTACAGTCACCAACATTATCACTACTACTACCACAATCACCACCACCATCACTACTGCTACCACAATCACCACCACCATCACTACTGCTACCACAATCACCACCACCATCACTACTGCTACCACAATCACCACCACCATCACTACTGCTACCACAATCACCACCACCATCACTACTACTACTACAATAATCACCACCACCATCACTACAACAACTACTACTACTACTACTACTACTACTACTACAGTCACCAACATTATCACTACTACTACCACAATCACCACCACCATCACTACTGCTACCACAATCACCACCACCATCACTACTACTACTACCATAATCACCACCACCATCACTACAACTACTACTACTACTACTACTACTACTACAGTCACCAACATTATCACTACTACTACCACAATCACCACCACCATCACTACTGCTACCACAATCACCACCAACATCACTACTACTACTACCATAATCACCACCACCATCACTACAACTACTACTACTACTACAGTCACCAACATTATCACTACTACTACCACAATCGCCACCACCATCACTACTGCTACCACAATCACCACCACCATCACTACTACTACTACCATAATCACCACCACCATCACTACAACAACTACTACTAATACTACTACTACAGTCACCAACATTATAAGAACATATATTATCACTACTACTACTACCACAATCACCGCCACCATCACTACTGCTACCACAATCACCACCACTATCACTACTACTACTACCATTATCACCACCACCATCACTACAACATCTACTACTACTACTACTACTACAGTCACCAACATTATCACTACTACTACTACTATCAACAAAATACAAAGACTTCTCCGGTACGGAAGGGGTTAGGCTTAACGCTATCATTCTCACTGTCAAATATAGTGTATTATCTTCGCTATTCTTTACACTATCTTCGTTATAACTTACACTTGATGCCATCATTCTCACTGTCAAATATAGTGTATTATCTTTACTCTTATCAACACTATCTTCGTTATAACTTACACTTGATGCCATCATTCTCACTGTCAAATATAGTGTATCATCTTTACTCTTATCAACACTATCTTCGTTATAACTTACACTTGACGCCATCATTCTCACTGTCAAATAAAGCGTATCATCCTCACTCTTAGCAACACTATTTTCGTTATAACTTACACATTAACGCCATCATTCTCACTGCCAAATAAAGTGTATCATCTTCACTTTTCTCAACATTATCTTTTCGCTATACCCCTCCTTTGTCATATTCTCTCTCTCTCTCTCTCTCTGCAATCGTACATTATATTTTCACTACCGTTCACTGTATTCATTACTTTCGTATGCTTGGTCGCCGGGACAAAATCTGTTTTCTAATATTTGGAAAGATTGGCGGATTGTCAACCTGGAATTGTTTGACCCATTAGACCCTAAAACAACAATCCTGCAATTTCGTGTTCAAATTTGTCAGTGTCTCGAGATTTAGAAAGTGTCCTAAGTGTTCATCCTGTGATATCGGTAAAGATAATTGGATTTGTGTTATTGAAAAAGTTATATTGTATACCGATTTAATTTTCCAGCTAACTCTTTTATCAAATTGAAAATGCGGAAGGCGGATTTTTTCTCTGTCGCCTGTGCGGGTGTCATGATATCATCTTGGTTTAAATGCGTGAAATGCCTTCTCTTCGGGTACCTTCTCCTCGGTTTGGTGTTCTTTTGCAAGAGATATAAACTATCAGATGTTGCGGATAAATTGCATATGTTCCAGGATCAAGCCGTGCGATTGTACCCGACTTTTTTGTTGATCATCTGGTGTATTTGGTCCTATGTGTGTCCCTCATGGCTCCGCAATGCATGTCTTAAAGTTTACAACGCCTGGCAAGCCTGTTTAGATTGCTGGAACTCTATGTGTCCCTCATGGCTTCGCAATGCATGTCTTAACTTTAACGACGCCTGGCAAGCCTGGTTTAACTGTTGTAACTCATGGCTTCGCAATGCATGTCTTAACTTTAACGACGCCTGGCAAGCCTGTCTGGATTGCTATAGGAAATTACTATAGGAACTGAATAATCCCAAACAGGAGCTAGCAAGAGTGAAGCGACGACTTGAGGAGATGGAAAGGCTAAAACGTGAACATGAAGAGAAGGAAAGGAAATGGGTAGAAGAACGGGACATGATGAGGGGTGAACAAAACTAAATGAAAGCTATGATAGTGCTACTACAAATTACAATTAAGACAATGGAGAAGAGGCCAGAGAAAACGAAGAGGGAAGAGGAAGAAGTGAGAATTAGGGAGGAAGAAAAGGAACCGAAATCGAAGCTGAATGAGGAAGAGGAAGACAGTGGATTAATAATAGACAAAGGTAAGGAGTAGCTGTTTGTAGAAGGGCTTGGAGAATTGAACGATAGCTGCATAAGAGGAGAATTGCTTGTTGAAGGGCTTGGAAAATTGAACAATAACTGCCTAAGAGGAGAATTTCTTGTTGAAAGGATTGAAGAATTGAACGATAAATGCCTAATAGGAGAATTGCCAACTAGAGAAAAACACGAAACAGATGCAATGCTTAAGCTAAATACGCAAGATAAGTTAGATTTGCAGGATAAGATGAATGCGCAGGATAAATTTGATACGCAAGGTTTTAATACAGGGGAAAGACTAAGCATAGAAGCGTTCGTGGTAAAGAATTCAAACAAGGAGAAAGTAAAATTGGAAGACGTAGGAAAAGTGGAAAATACAAAATTGGAAGATGGAGGGAAAGTAGAAGAAAAATTGGAAGATGGAGGAAAAGTGAAAGAAGAACATTTGGAAGACGTAGAAAAAGAGAAGAAGACAAACGAGCGATTAGACGAAGATGGCAAAGGAAAAGGAAAGCTGGCAAAATGTTTACGAAACCTCTTCAAGCGATCCGATGGTGCCAAACCAGAAAAACCTCCCACCCGAAAACCCCTAACACTCCTGAAGAAACTGAAGGCTTGGTTCAAACATTTAAGTGACAGAAACGGTGATGGCCCTCCTAAATCGAAGGAAACATGTAGCAACGGTGATGGCCCTCCTAAACCAAAGGAAACATGTAGAAACGGTGATAGCCCTCCTAAACCGAAGAAAACATGTAACTGCTTCAGCATATTAGGGGCCCGATTTAGAAAAAACAAAAACAAGAACAACCCAAATTTAGCCAACTGATCACCTTCCTTAGTTTTCGACAAATGTAAAAAGGGGTTCAAGGGTGAGATGAATTCAATTTTCGAAGTTTGGGGAAAAGGTGCAATAGCATAGACTTCATGAGTAAGCTAAATTTTTCGGTTCTTCAAAAATCTTAATCTTTCTGTTGGGTTGTGGTTGTGAATCGGCTGTGGTTGTGACTCGGCTGTGGTTGTGACTCGGCTGTGGTTGTGTCTCGGCTGCGGTTGTGTCTCGGCTGCGGTTGTGACTCGGCTGCGGTTGTGTCTCGGCTGCGGTTGTGTCTCGGCTGCGGTTGTGGCTCGGCTGCGGTTGTGGCTCGGCTGCGATTGTGGCCTGGCTGCAGTTGTGATCCGGCTGCAATTGTGATCCGGCTGTGGTAGTGACAATTTGTATTTCTTTTATCATCATTATTTGGAATTGCTGTCCGCGTTTCTTGTGTCATTTTACTTTTCCATGTGTATTTGTTGCTGATAAAAGTGTATTACTATAGATATATTAACTATGCTGATGACACAAAATTAAGCAAGATAGTAAACACACAAGAGGACACGGGCCGACTGCAGGAAGACATGAATGTAGTGTTCCAGTGGACCAGGGAAAACAACATGCAATTCAATGAGGAAAAATTCCAATTAATACGGTACGGATATAATAATGGTGTTAAAGACATTACAAATTACTTAACAGAATCTAACCACATAATAGAACAGAAAGACAGTGTGAAAGACCTTGGGGTATTAATGTCTGAAAATATGGGTTTCAAAGTACATAACCAGGTCAAAGTGGCGGCTGCGAAACGTCTAACGGGTTGGATTCTGCGTACTTTTAAAACACGCGGTGAATTGCCTATGATAACGCTCTTCAAATCTCTAGTGCTACCGCGGCTTGAATACTGTAGCGTATTAACATCCCCATACAAAGCAGGTGAAATAAATAACGTAGAGAGTGTACAAAGAAATTTCACTTCGCATATAAGTTCGATAAAACATCTACACTATTGGGAGCGTTTAAGAGCACTGAATCTGTACTCACTGGAACGTAGAAGAGAACGTTACCTAATAATATACACGTGGAAAACCGCAGAGGGCTTAGTACCAAACCTACATACTCCGATAGTTATGAAATTCAGTGATAGGAGAGGCTGGGAATGCGAAATCCCCCGGATGAATAACAGGGGTGCTATGGGCTCTCTGCGAGAGGGCTGGTTATCACACAGAGGCCCACGTCTCTTCAACAAACTCCCACGGCGAGTAAGAGACATGAGGGACATCTCGTTAGACAACTTCAAGAGAGCCCTAGATGTCGAACTGCAAAAAGTGCCAGACGAGCCCATCCTCGCAAGGGAGCGAGCTGTCGCTTCAAACATTCTACTGCACCAAATCACCACCCATAACGAGGGGCGTCGCGCTCCTTGGTGCCGCTAGAGGAGCGGCGAACACATCCAAAGATAAGGTATGCATATTTCCAAGAATTCACTTTTTTTTAATGTGTATGTGTTCCTTATACAAAATCTATGAATATATACATATTAACTATGTATTTATCTAAGAATTTACCTTTTTTCTCATTTGTACCAGTATGTATTCTTTATAAAAAATGTATTATTATAGGCCCTACATAATATTATTTTTATATTAACCTTTTAAAGATTCGATTACGCATTTATCTATTTTCTGGCTCGCATTAGACGATTATATTCAGATTAGGAAGGGTATATGAAAGTCAGGGTTAATTGAGGCAGCCTTTTTACCCTTATATTTCCCACAGATCGTTCCTAAACTGTCTAAAATCGTCTAATGATAGGCAGAATAAACTTTCAAAATGCGTCATAATCTTCAAGGAGTTGAATATCTCACATGAACGATATATATATATATATATATATATATATATATATATATATATATATATATGTGTGTGTGTGTGAGTGTGTGTAATATATCAAATAGTGATAGTGAAAAGACTACGTAAGTATTTTGAATCTTAAGTGTAATCTAGTCCATTAAATATTTACCATGATAATAACAATAGTCTAAATTTTAGTCTGTGTTGTCCAGCTGATGATAAATTGTTATTTCGCCACCCTGAATACTTGGCTATAGTCCGTTCATTATAAGTTGGCCAGAAATATTAACTGCTATCCTCTGTAACTAAAAATGGGCTAGAGCAAATGGGCTGTGAATTCCCACACCTATTCCCTGGCTGAGTCGCCCAAAAGGGTTTACCTAGTAGCACGATTACTACAATCGTTTGTGAGTAAAATCCGGTATCACACGAGCGCTTTTTACCTCAACATTTATCCTCAACACTGGTCTGGCAGCATATGAGATCAACATTTATTATATTTCTGCCACTTAAAGTCCTCCATCATTAAGCCTAGTTTCTGATACCTTTGCGAAATATTCCTGAAATGTTGCCAGAACATTTTTGATCATCGAATGTTGACTATAAAAGCTCTCGTGTGATACCGGTTTTATGTAGGTTATTGGCGAATATTTTTGGTCTACTGATAACGAATGAACCAGAGTACTAAGATTTTGTAACTAAATATGTTGCTAATTGGGAAAAATTGGCAATCATGTGATGCAGAGACATAGCAGTATTCTATTTTTCCATAAAGAACAGAAAAATCAGATACTAAGGGATTCATTTTGCCATCAGCTGGAAAAAGAAACCACTATAGTCATTTTTCACCCTATTTGGGTGTTTCTCAGCCGTGTTGTTGGCTCCCGTTTTCTTTGCATCTGTGGTATTCTATAGTTCCCCTTTATATTTTCTCCGCCTCTATTTACTGTGCAGAAAACGAGCAAAGTGCATTAGTGTGTGTATGTGTATGTATGTATGTGAGTGTATATATATATATATATAATATATATATGAATGTTTACGTATGACTACTTGTTTTGTGTGTGTGTGTGTGAGAGAGAGAGAGAGTGTGTGTGTGTGTGTGTGTGTATGAATGTGTGGTGTGTGCGTATATACTGTATATGTGTGGACAGTATGACTATATGTGTATGTTTGGAGACTATGTGTGTATTTATGTGTGTGCGTTATGTGTGAAACTGTTTGAAGACTGCTCGTTCGTATATGAGCCAAGCAAAGATACATGATATTATTATGGTGTGTGGGTAATACCAGCTTGCGTCATTAGGAAGCTCTCTCTCTCTCTCTCTCTCTCTCTCTCTCTCTCTCTCTCTCTCTCTCTCTCTCTCTCTCTCTCTCTCTCTCTCTCTTATCTCTCTCATCTCTCTCTCTCGACGAAAAATATTTTGCATCCCAGGAGCTGGACTGGACGATATTGTGGAGCCTTCGAAGATACCACAAAGGATGCAAACGAAAATACCCTTTTTGTCATCCATGCTGGTTCAAATGACATCATGCACACCAGATCCGAAGAGTTGATGGAGAAATATCGCAAGATGATCCAGCACTACAAAAACAAGTCAAGGAATATCATCATCTCAGGCATTCTCACCCAAGATCGACGCACCTGACAAATTCTACGACAAGGCCTTCAGCACAAATAGCCGACTAAAATATTTGTGTCTGAAGGAAGAAGTTGAATTCATCAACCTCTGGGATAATTTCTATAACCAGGGTACTCTGTTCCGCAAGGATGGCACTCATCTAAACCCTGTGGGTTCAGCACGCATGGGTCGTCTCCTACACGAAGCAGTCCGCAGCCATGGATCAAAAAACGCCATCCGAGAAGAAGCAGCAGTGACATAAATCATCCAACGCCAAGCAAAAAACAGAGGAAACCAAGGACCACCAACGATAAGGACCGAGGACAGCCATGAACATACATGTAGATCCGACAAGAACCAACAATATTATTAAAGAGCGTTCCGTTCCGTGAGTTCTAAAATAAAAAAATTAAAGGTTTTCTATGCAAACGCTCATAGCATGCGCAATACATTTTCAGATTTAGAGGAGCTAGTGTTTACAGATAATTATGATGTGATTGGCATAACAGAATCTTGGCTCAATACAGAAGATAGAGACTTTTTAGCAGAGTATTCACTTCCCGGTTATGTAATGTTTGAGAAAAGCCGAATAAATCGAAATGGAGGTGGCGTTTTACTTTATATCAAAGAAAGTCTTAACCCTACCCTCTTGTCAAAACCTCAAATTGTGAACGTCGACACATCTTTTGTGCTAATAAAGAATAATAAAGGTACAAAATAATACTTGCGTTAATATACAGACCTCCAGCTCAATCAGTGCAAACTGACCGAGAAATTTACGAACAAATTGCAGATGTAAGTAACTCACAAGATACCGTAATTTTTGGCGACTTAAATTTACCTGTGACCAAGTTGGGCGATACTCTTACTTCACACTCCGGACATGACTTGTATACGAACTTGCAAGAGAGTTCGCTTTATCAATATGTTCGAACACTGACCCGTGGTAATAACGTTCTTGACATTGTACTTGCAACAAAAGAAGAATTAATAGAGAATTTGAATGTTGGTGATGAATTCAGAAACAGCGACCATCGTACGATAACTTTCACTTTAAAGTTTACTAGTAACGAACCAAATAGTAGCATCGAAAAAGTCCCTAATTTCAAGAAAGCAAACTTTCATAAACTTAGAGCTATGTTTAAAGAAAATGACTGGAGCTTTTTAATTAACAATAACGACATAAATACATCTTGGAAGTTATTCGAAACCACTTACCTAAAAGCAGTGCAAGACTGCATACCATCGAAAATACGGCGTCCAGGCCATAATAATAAGCCCAAATGGTGGAATAAAGATATTTCAAACTGTCTGCTTGCTAAGAAATGTGCTAATGATAGATTAAAATCCTCACAAAATGACGAAGAATGGGTGAAATTTGTAGAGCTACGACGCAAAGCCAAAAAGTTAATTAAGCAAAGTAAAAAGACCCTAGAGTTACATATTACGAATCAAAGTAAAACAAACCCGAAAGAATTCTATAGTTATATCAGAAAGAAAAAAGTAGTTACTTCAACTGTTAGACCGTTAGTCGATGAAAATGGAGAATACACCAAAGACGAAGTACAAAATATCAGTAATGCCCTCAATACCTTCTTTGCATCAGTTTTTACAACCGCAGACCTCAGTGATGTCCCTACACCATCGCCGATTCAGATTGATAATTCAGATGTTCTAAGCAATATCACCGTTACAGAGAGAGAAGTATTGAATTGTTTAGATAAACTCAAGGTAAATAAAACGCCTGGACCTGATACAATCTCGCCTAGAGTTTTAAAGGAAGCTAAGGATGAGCTCTCCAAACCACTGACATTACTATTCAATAAATCCTTGCAGTCTGGAACTATGCCTGACCAGTGGAAGATAGCCAACGTAACACCGATGTTCAAAAAAGGCAGCAAATCCCTACCCAGTAACTATCGTCCAATTAGCTTATCCTCAGCTGTATGTAAAATGCTAGAAACGGTCATAAGAGACAGACTCGTAAATCACTTAGAGGAAAATAACATACTTAAAGATACTCAACACGGCTTTCGTAAAAAACGTTCCTGTTTAACAAACCTTTTAGACTTCTTCCACGATATCCTCAACCTCTATGATGAGAGTAAAGCTGTAGATATTATATACCTTGATTTTCAAAAGGCCTTTGACAAAGTTCCCCACAAACGTTTACTGCTAAAACTAAAAGCGCATGGAATACAAGACGGTGTGTTGAAATGGATAGAAAATTGGCTCAGCGACAGAAAGCAAAGAGTAGTCATAAACGGTAAGGCATCTAAATGGGCCAATGTAAGTAGCGGGGTGCCCCAGGGATCGGTACTAGGACCAATTCTCTTTCTAATTTACATCAACGACATAGATGAGGGTCTTACCTGTACAATCTCAAAATTTGCTGACGATACAAAAGTTGCAAATAGCGTACTCTCAAAAGAACAAGTTGACGATATGCAACACAAACTAGATAAATTGTCACATTGGGCCCAAATTTGGCAAATTAATTTCAATGCGGATAAATGTAAAGTACTACATATCGGATACCTAAATGAGAAAGCAAACTATTCGATGAATGGCACTCAGCTTAAGAATGTAAACAGAGAAACCGATCTGGGAGTAACAATATCGAGTAACCTAAAGCCGAGTCAACAATGTTCAGAAGATGTTAAGAAGGCAAACAAAATAATTGTCTTTATAGGCAGGTCATTTGAGCATAAATCCAAAGACGTTATCCTAACACTTTACAATTCCTTAGTCCGCCCTCTTCTGGAATACTGCGTTCAATCCTGGTGCCCTTATTACCAAAAAGACATAAACAAGCTAGAACGAGTTCAACGTAGAGTTACCAAAATGATACCTAGCCTAAAGAACAAACCATACGAAGAGCGTCTTAGAGAATTAAATCTATTTCCTTTTACCCAGCGCAGATTAAGAGGTGACATAATTCAAGTGTTTAAAATCATCAAAGGCATCGACAATATGAACTGTAGTAAGTACTTCACTATCGACCAATCTAATTACACGCGGGGAAACGGTTGCAAAATTATTGGTAAATCTTTTAACTCACACGAATCTAAGAATTTCTTCTTCAATCGAGTTGTCAACTTGTGGAATGGTCTTCCCTGAGACGATATAGACTGCAGCACCGTTGATTCATTTAAACTCCGCCTAGATAAATATCTCGCATCAAACCCGCGACTGACTGCGTTTGTAAATGAATAACTTTATTTTATCCTCCCCTCAGTTACTAACCCCTATGTCCCCTACTAACTTCCTAGTCCTGCCACGGACATTAGTTCCAGGGCAGTATTTCCCTTTCCAATGTTCCCTTACCCACTTTAAACCACTGTTTGGACACTTGATCCTCAGTGTTTTGGAGCACAAGCAGCCTAGAAGGGTCACTAGAACTGTTGTTGCTTGATTTCCTTTGTACTCCTTTGTACTTTGTATTCTCTTATCTCTCTCTCTCTCTCTCTCTCTCTCTCTCTCTCTCTCTCTCTCTCTCTCTCAATGCATTTGTGTGTGTGTTTGTGTGTGTATCTATGTGAATGTGTATGTGTGATGATGGGCTAATTTGCCTCTTTAGTAGGCTTACCTTACATACAATTGCATTCACCTCTCTATCCATGCATTCCAATACCCCTTCATTAATTTAGCTATGTACTGTAGGATATATATACTGTATATATATATATATATATATATATATATATATATATATATATATATATATATATATTAGTAAAGCCAGGTAATAAATTTTCTTTAATACATACGAGGTTGAAAGAAATGGCAATTTCTGCGTTGGAAATTTTATTATTCAAAGTTTCCAGGTCTCTGATGAGTTTTCGCTGGGTGGCAGGAAGTAGATGAAGGAGATGAGCAAAATTCATGGTGGTACAGGGTTACATAAATGTACATGATGATACAGGATATACGACGCGTTTCACTGGACAACCAGCATTATCAAGTAAGGAAGGAATGATATAAAAGGTAAACAGGAAGGGTATATATAGAGGGTGGAGGATCAGAGGAGGCGGAAAACAGGAGGGCAAAAGTCTGCTATTGGTGGAAGCGTAAATTAGGAGAGCGAAAGGGGTTAACCGCTTCACGCATGCGCACTGGATGCGGGATGGTGGTCAGTAGGTGGGGTCGAAGCTGATTGGCTGCGTGTCGAGGGGCGTGGCCTAAGTTGTGTGGCGCCTGCAGAAGACGAAGCTGAAGGAGGTAGCGCGAGGGGCTGCGTCAAGGGCACCGGGGGGCGAGGAGGGGTGTTAGGTCCTGTAGGGTAGTGCCTTTTGGCAGAAGGAAGGATCTGAAGGTCCAGAGTTTGGTTGTTGATGTTGGGATGTAAGGCTTGGATATATAAAGCTTCGAGTATAGGTAATCTCCTTGGGTCACTTTCTTTATCGAGTATGGTGGTGTGTTTCTCTAACTCGTTGCGTGTGAGGTGAGGGTGGTTAGGGGTGAGATAGTGGTCTTTGATGGCTCCAGCCTGAAGGTGAAGAGTTAACCGACGTGAAAGACGAGTCTGCGTCATACCAATATAGGAATGAGGTCCACAGTCCTCATAAATACAGGTATGTTGGTAAATGACGTGATCGTCGGTCATCGGGCTCTTTATCTTGGTGGAGGCTGGTTTGTTGCGGAGAACGAGGTTGGAGGTCTTGGGGGATTTGTAATAAATTATTAATTTGATTTTGTTTTCCGGGTTGGTTGGGTGGACATGCTTGGAGATTATTTCTTTTAAGACGGCCTCGTCATTTTTGTGTTCAGAGGACATGTAATTGCGGGGGGACATGTAATTAATTTCATTGGGGGGGGTCAATGTTGGGAGGGCTTTGGGTGTACCATTTTTCAAGATGGTGGTTGATGGTGCTGGAGATGTCGGAGTTGGAGTATCCGTTATTTACTAAAACTTGGGATAGTCTTTCTAGTTCCTGGTGGGTGTCGGCCCAGGTAGAGCAGTGCGTGAGGGCTCTCCTAACTTAGGCGGAGATGGAGGATAGAAGATAACGGCGGGGGCATTCACTATCGCCGTTGAGGCATTGTCCTGTGTTAGTAGGTTTAATGTAGACGGTGGTTTTGAACCCATGGTCGTTCCGAGCTACGAGGATGTCGAGGAAGGGGAGTTGTCCATTGTTAGATTTTTCAAAGGTGAAGTTAAGTCCGGAGGAGGTCATGAAGCGACGCTGGAGTTCCTGTAGTTCGTGGAGGTCCTTGATTTGCACGAAGATGTCATCCACGTATCTACAGTAGATGGCTGGTCGTTGGGCAGCTATGGTATGACGCAGACTCGTCTTTCACGTCGGTTAACTCTTCACCTTCAGGCTGGAGCCATCAAAGACCACTATCTCACCCCTAACCACCCTCACCTCACACGCAACGAGTTAGAGAAACACACCACCATACTCGATAAAGAAAGTGACCCAAGGAGATTACCTATACTCGAAGCTTTATATATCCAAGCCTTACATCCCAACATCAACAACCAAACTCTGGACCTTCAGATCCTTCCTTCTGCCAAAAGGCACTACCCTACAGGACCTAACACCCCTCCTCGCCCCCCGGTGCCCTTGACGCAGCCCCCCGCGCTACCTCCTTCAGCTTCGTCTTCTGCAGGCGCCACACAACTTAGGCCACGCCCCTCGACACGCAGCCAATCAGCTTCGACCCAACCTACTGACCACCATCCCGCATCCAGTGCGCATGCGTGAAGCGGTTAACCCCTTTCTCTCTCCTAATTTACGCTTCCACCAATAGCAGACTTTTGCCCCCTGTTTTCCGCCTCCTCTGATCCTCCACCCTCTATATATACCCTTCCTGTTTACCTTTTATATCATTCCTTCCTTACTTGATAATGCTGGTTGTCCAGTGAAACGCGTCGTATATCCTGTATCATCATGTACATTTATGTAACCCTGTACCACCATGAATTTTGCTCATCTCCTTCATCTACTTCCTGCCACCCAGCGAAAACTCATCAGAGACCTGGAAACTTTGAATAATAACATTTCCAACGCAAAAATTGCCATTTCTTTCAACCTCGTATGTATTAAAGAAAATATATATATATATGTATGTTAATACCAGTACCATAGAGAAATTGTAAAAAACTAGTCGGTGACAATTTGTATATACGCACAGAACAGGTAAACACACACACAGTAATGCCACCCAAAGCGGCTTTACCATTCTAAAAATGGTCACATTAATCAAACACTGAAGAGAAATATATAATATATATTTATATGTCCCAGAAGTATACTGGTAGTTGACGAAAACTTAAATTAATATATCATTGAAAGGTTTCGCTAAATTCTAAAACCAGATTTCAATGTTTTTGTTTTTATGGCATTTGATGGATGACTCTCATAACGAAATACCATACGGGTTTTATGGAAATGTAGAAGAATAGGTAATTAATGAAAAAAGCGAATTTGAAGTGAAAATGAATAATGAGAGAGAGAGAGAGAGAGAGAAAAGAAAATTAAGTTGGGTTACAGAGAAAAAGATAATGATATTAAGATATTTACATAGATATACATAGATACACTGACCACACAGATCTTACGATCCTTACGAGGTGGCCAGGACGAATCCTAGTAGACATAGCACCCCTAAGAGTAAGAGAAAGTGGAAGGAAAGAATAGCAAAGATGAGAGAGAGTACAAAGGAGTACAAAGGAAATCAAGCAACAACAGGTATAGTGACCCTTCTAGGCTGCTTGTCCTCCAAAACACTGAGGATCAAGTGTCCAAACAGTGGTTTAGAGTGGGTAAGGGAACATTGGAGAGGGAACTACTGCCCTGGAACTAATGTCCATGGCAGGATTAGGAAGTTAGTAGGGGACAGATGGGTTAGTAACTGAGGGGGGGATAAAATAAAGTTATTAATTTACAAACGCAGTCAGTCGCGGGTTTGATGCGAGATATTTGTCTAAGCGGAGTTTAAATGAATCAACGGTGCTGCAGTCTATAACGTCTCAGGGAAGCCCATTCCACAAGTTGACAACTCGATTGAAGAAGAAATTCTTAGATTCGTGTGAGTTAAAAGATTTACCAATAATTTTGCAACCGTTTCCCCGCATGTAATTAGATTGGTCGATAGTGAAGTACTTACAACAGTTCATATTGTCGATGCCTTTGATGATTTTGAACACTTGAATTAAGTCACCTCTTAATCTGCGCTGGGTTACAGGAAATAGATTTAATTCTCTAAGACGCTCTTCGTATGGTTTGTTCTTTAGGCTAGGTATCATTTTGGTAACTCTACGTTGAACTCGTTCTAGCTTGTTTATATCTTTTTGGTAATAAGGGCACCAGGATTGAACGCAGTATTCCAGAAGAGGGCGGACTAAGGAATTGTAAAGGGTTAGGATAACTTCTTTGGATTTATGCTCAAATGACCTGCCTATAAAGCCAATTATTTTGTTTGCCTTCATAACAACATCTGAACATTGTTGACTCGGTTTTAGGTTATTCGATATTGTTACTCCCAGATCGGTTTCTCTGTTTACATTCTTAAGCTGAGTGCCATTCATCGAATAGTTTGCTTTCTCATTTAGGTATCCGATATGCAGTACTTTACATTGATCCGCATTGAAACTCATTTGCCAAATTTGGGCCCAACATGACAATTTATCTAGATTGTGTTGCATATCGTCATATTGTTCTTTTGAGAGTACGCTATTTGCAATTTTTGTATCGTCAGCAAATTTTGAGATTGTACAGGTGAGACCCTCATTTATGTCGTTGATGTAAATTAGAAAGAGAATTGGTCCTAGTACCGATCCCTGGGGTACCCCGCTACTTACATTGGTCCATTTAGATGCCTTACCATTTATGACTACTCTTTGCTTTCTGTCGCTGAGCCAATTTTCTATCCATTTCAACACACCGTCTTGTATTCCATGCGCTTTTAGTTTTAGCAGTAAACTTTTGTGGGGAACTTTGTCAAAGGCCTTTTGAAAATCAAGGTATATAATATCTACAGCTTTACTCTCATCGTAGAGGTTGAGGATATCGTGGAAGAAGTCTAAGAGGTTTGTTAAACAGGAACGTTTTTTACGAAAGCCGTGTTGAGTATCTTTAAGTATGTTATTTGCCTCTAAGTGATTTACGAGTCTGTCTCTTATGACCGTTTCTAGCATTGTACATACAACTGAGGTTAAGCTAATCGGACGATAGTTACTGGGTAGGGATTTGCTGCCTTTTTTTAATATCGGTGTTACGTTGGCTAGCTTCCACTGATCAGGCATAGTCCCAGACTGCAAGGATTCATTGAATAGCAATGTCAGTGGTTTGGAGAGCTCATCCTTAGCTTCCTTTAGAACTCTAGGCGAGATAGTATCAGGTCCAGGCGTTTTATTTACCTTGAGTTTATCTAAACAATTCAATACTTCTCTCTCTGTAACGGTGATATTGCTTAGAACATCTGAATTATCAATCTGAATCGGCGATGGTGTAGGGATATCACTGAGGTCTTCGGTTGTAAAAACTGATGCAAAGAAGGTATTGAGGGCATTACTCATTTGTACTTCGTCTTTGGTGTATTCTCCATTTTCATCGACTAACGGTCCAACAGTTGAAGTAACTACTTTTTTCTTTCTGATATAACTATAGAATTCTTTCGGGTTTGTTTTACTTTGATTCGCAACATGTAACTCCAGGGCCTTTTTACTTTGCTTAATTAACTTTTTGGCTTTGCGTCGTAGCTCTACAAATTTCACCCGTTCTTCGTCATTTTGTGAGGATTTTAATCTATCATTAGCAAATTTTTTAGCAAGCAGACAGTCTGAAATATCTTTATTCCACCATTTGGGCTTATCATTATGGCCTGGACGCCGTATTTTCGATGGTATGCAGTCTTGCACTGCATTAAGGTAAGTGGTTGTGAAACACTCCCAAGATGTATATATGTCGTTATTGTTAGTCAGAAAGCTCCAGTCAGTTTCTTTAAGCTTTGATTTAAGTTTATGAAAATTTGCTTTCTTGAAATTAGGGACTTTCTCAATGCTGCTATTTGATTTGTTACTAGTAAAGTTTAAAGTGAAAGTTATTGTACGATGGTCGCTGTTACTGAATAAATCACCAACATTCAAATTCTCTATTAATTCTTCTTTTGTTGCGAGTACATGGTCAAGCACATTATTACCAGCACATTATTACCACGGGTCGGAGAGTGTACAAATTGAAAAAGTGAACTCTCTTGCAAGTTAGCATACAGGTTGTGTCCAGAGTGTGAAGTAAGAATATCGCCCCATTTAGTCACAGGTAAGTTGAAATCGCCAAGAATTACGGTATCTTGTATGTTAGTTATTTCTGCAATTTGTTCATAAATTTCACTGTCAGTTTGCACTGATTGAGCTGGGGGTCTGTATAATAAAGCTAGTGTTATTTTAGTTCCTCGTTTATTATTTAATAGTACGTAAGATATGTCTATATTCGCAATTTGAGGTTTTGACATTAAGACGGGATTAAGACTTTCCTTTATAAAAAACAGAACTCCTCCTCCATTTCTATTGATCCGACTTTTCTCAAACATTGTATAACCAGGAAGCGTATATTCAGCTAAAAAGTCTCTGTCTTCGGTATTTAACCAAGATTATGTAATGCCGATTATATCATAATGTTCTGTAAACACGCTTTCCTCTAGATCTGAAAATTTATTGCATATGCTACGAGGATTTACATAAAACACCTTAAGAGTATTAGAGTTGGATGTTACTGATTGTGCATTGTCTGAATTTTCAGTTCGTATTTGACTTACACTACCCCCGGATACCCCCGGTTGACTCCGTTTTTTGAACGGAAATCCTTGACTGCATCGTTCAGCAGACGACCAAGACGTGTAGCTCCTACTTCATTGAGATGTACACCATCTCCTGAAAACAAAGATTTATCATAGTAAAAATGATCCCACATGTCGACAAAGCCGATGTCCTCCTCCCTGCAGAGTTTGGCTAGTCGGCGATTTGTACTGGTAGTTATGTTGTAGAATCGTTTTCTACATCAATCCGGGGAACAATTCCTGAAATTAAGATTCTATTAGATTTTTCCTTGAAGGACCTGATCAGCCGCCGGTACTTGCAAAGTAGTTCCTCTGACCGCGTCCGTTGGACATCGTTAGATCCAACGAGGATGACGTACGTGGTGCTTGCGGGGGCGAGCCTGGAAACCTCTTCCACAGCCGCAACAATGTCGTCCACGCCGCCACCTGGGATACAGAACAGATTAGATACAGAATTAGATAGATACAGAATTAGATACTGTATTAGAACAGATACAGAACAGAACAGAGGGAGAGAGAGAGAGAGTAGTGTGTGGGAAGTGTTCGAGTTTTAAGCAAGACAGATTGGGTACACATGTAAGCTGATGGACACACACACACACACACACACACACAGTATTATTATTTTATTTTATTTATTTATTTATTTTTAATATGTCACCCTTGGGACTGTGAGCTTTTCAGTAGCCTGTAACTCTTGTGAGGCCCCGAGATTATCGACTGAAGCTTGGAGATGTTGGGTGCTTCATATGTCGCTGTAGGTGATAACAGTGGAGCTTCAAGGTGTTGGTTGCTTCCTTTCTGCCACACTAGAGGACGACACCTTAGTTGTTGTTGTTGTTGTTGTTCCCCAAGCTGCCTGGCCGAACAACCCCAAGGCCCTGAGCAAGGCCAAGGCCACAACCGAGCGCCCCCACAGAACCCTCCCTGCCGACCACAATAAAGCCTGGGTGACCGAAGCCACTCCATGGCGGGGAGCTGAGGAGGGTGCGGAAACGCCCGGGAAACCAAAGCCCCATTCAGGACCCTGTGCCCCTCAGCAATTATGAAGAGAAAGTTGAGGGGCAAAGGAAAAATGTGATGCTTTGGCTTCCAATCTTGGTAGATTGGGAGGTCAATCCACGGAAAAGACGCCGTCACTTGAGATCTAGAAAACATATAAGTAAAAGGAACAGTCAGAGTAAGCTATTGGTATGGCAGAGATCGCTCAGTTCTCACTCTGATAGACCAGCCCATCACCACATGACTAGAACCCAATCCTCTCAGCATCAGCTAGGAAAGGCCCTAGAAAGCCGCCTTTGGCAGGGGGATAACTCCCCTATTTCAACCCCTTTCGGGGTTGGCCACCCGCCCTCGACACCTTAGTTATACACGTCACTTGATTTGGAGAGAGCAGCTATAGTCCGTTTATTCTAGGTTGGGCAGACATCGTAACCTCTAACCTCAGAATGGGCTAGAGCAAATGAGCTGTCAATTTCCACACCTATTCCCTAGCCAAGTCTTCCTATTTGGTAGAAATATTAGCTCGATTACTCTAGTCCTTTTTGGGTTATGAGAGGTTATAGGTTACGATTTCTGCCCAACCTAGAATGAACGGACTATATAGGCCTATTATGGTCGTTCACAGGTCTATGCTTGGAATTGGTGACGATATAGGGGGTATTTTCTTGACGTGTAGGAGTAGCCAGTACTTGTAGAACAGCAGGAACGATCAGATCACCTCACAAAAAACCCTGACGTTTTGCGTGGACTTGATCTGAGGTCCTTTTGGTCTGCAGTCCACGACGCTATCCACTGTGCTATCGCCTCCCCCAATACACACACTCTCTCTCTCTCTCTCTCTCTCACACACACACACGTACACACACACACCCGTACACACACACACACACCTTAATTCCACCCAAAGCGGATCAACAAATAAAAACTCCCGCATTAATCAAATTATTTAAAAAGGTGATTCCCAGAAGTAGATGTGCGGGTATTTGGTGAGAAGTGAAAAATGATACGCCATTGGGGAGGTGAGGACTAGAGACCCTATAGTAACGGAGATCGGCCAACCTATACCATTTGGGTGCCACTGGTGATCATTTCCTCTGGTGAAATATATGTGTGTGTGTGTGTGTGTGTGTGTGTGTTTTTTGTTTTTTTTTTTTTGTTTTTTATATATTCCAACTACTCCCTCTGGTATGTGTGTGTATGTTTGTGTGTCTGTGTTTATATGTGTGTGTGTGTGTGTGTGTGTGTCTGTGTTTATGTGTGTGTGTGTGCGTGCTATAATTTCCTCTCCTGCCACTCACATATTTCCACACCCATAATATATATTTGGGAATTTTGATACAGGATATATGATTTGGTCTGGGGAGATACATTCTACATGATCAAAACTAAAAATTAATTAACCCTCTTTCTTTGATAATTTGAGATACGTACTACATGATCAAAAATGACATAATTATATCCTCGATCTTTGACAATTGACCACTTGCGAGTTTCAGGCTATAAGGAAGTTGGAATTTGTTTACATTGATATTTAGCAGAATTACCAGCTAAAATGCCGTTGTAGTACATTTATAAATACATACAACTAAATTCAACATACATTTTATCCATTAGACATCTACTTTATTATAGTATTTCTGTTTAATACCGATGTTTACGGCACCAACTTCCTTATAGCCTGAAACTCGCAAGTGGTCAATTGAGGTACCAAAATGGGGTCCAAAGAGATAGATGGCCATAATCGAATACACCGGATTTCTGAGTGGGTTTTTGTGGCATTTGTTGAAAGATTACCATAATGAAATGCCGGGGAATTTATGGTTGTGCTTTGGCGTTTGGGAAGAACGAATTATTGAGAGATTTGTATTATATCGGTGAAATAAGAATTGACAAGTGAATAATATAGTGTTATATATTTATATACTGTATAATTATATAATATATACATACATATATTCTGACATACGGAGCCCTGTATGTTAATTTAAGAGTTAGAATTAGAGTTGAAGGAGTGTCAAACTACCCAAGCGGCGAAGCAGACTAGCGAGCGAACTAGCAAGTGGGAAACCAGCTCGCCCGCATACCAGCAAACAAGCCTTCACACCTGCGTGCGTCATAGGGGCCCTGCAAACTACTTCGATGACCCGACGCTATGACGTATGATCGACGCCAGGAGCTGTGATTGGACCAGGCACCTGTTATGCAACTCGAGGAGCTATGATAGGAGCGCGCACCATCACTCGCCTCCTGATTCGTTCCTACACCATCATTGTTTAGTATATAAGACCCGAGTAGTAGGCATTCAAGTCAGTCTCATTTGGAGTTGGGGAAGGTGAACTTGCAGCTGGAGGAAGACAGGGTGAAGTATTATAATGGGATTGTGACTGTCAGTCAGATTATATAAGTGTGTGTTAAGTGTGTTCGGTGTAAACACTTACGTTATGTTGGTTAGTGAGATATGTGATTGCGAATTAACGTTAACGCTATTATTATGTACTTAACTATTTTAGTTGACTAACTTGTGGACTAAAGCAACTCTTTAAGTAATTGGGTTATGATGAAAGTAATACTATTGTTTTATATTAATACTTACAAGTTCTTTCATTTTCTTTTAATTAAGCTTACATTGCTTAACGGTGCTTAGTACGGTGATGCTATTGTCTCATATTAGTAATATCGCCTTAGACTAACATGGCTGTGTTAATATTACTTATAGTGATTTCCTAAGCTGAAGAAAATTCTTTTAGCTTCAAAATATTATTTTTGCTTTTCATATTATTTGAGTGAGACCTGAATCGAATCTATGAAGCGATCCTGTAACTTAATTTACTCATAATCAAACCTCAATGTTACGTGGTTAAGAAATACATTTAACTAATTATTAAATATATCTAATTTTTTATGTGACTTTGATATTAATCCTGATGATAATAATAATATAATACTATTAACGTAAGACAAGAACCAAGAATAATTACATTAAATATAAATAAAAGGACATATAAGAAAACTAGCTATTCATTTAAAAAAGGGTAAGAAACAGAAATATTCTTACCTCAATATTTATCTTTCAAGACTTTTTATAGAATTAATAGTCCTTCTTTAGATATAACTTCTTCGGTTCATAACCATAGCCTACTAAGCTTCGGTTAAATAATAATTCTTTATAAATACTACCTGACTTTAATTAGTTTCAGTATTTTTCATAATTAAAGAGTATCAGTCAATAAAGGATACTAAGTCCTAAGATCCAAAAGGAAAGGAAGCAACAACAGGAAATAATTTTATTAGATTTTATTTTTGTTTTGCCTTCAGCTGACTGATACCTTAATATATATCTCTGTGCTATCTAGATTCATCAAGTTAACCACTTGAGGATCAAGATACGTAACAGAAGAGTGGCGACCTCGCCAGGATTCGTTTCATACAGTTTCACTCAGTTTCATTACCGTTTCACTACTTAACAATCAAATATTAATCATGCCTCAACTAATTAATGACGAAGATGCTCGAGTTTTCATAGATTCAGACCCCACAGCTCCTGATATTGACTGTCTGTCAAAATCCGAACTGAAAGTGCTTGCCTCACATCTCCAGTTAACTGTCTCAAACATGTCTAAAGTAGAGGTGGCTCAGACCATAAAAACCCACCTGTTCCCTGTAGAAGGCGGGGAGGGTGACGGAGCAGTTGGTGGGATCCCGAGTAAACCTAGCCAACTTGATATACAATTGCCACCTGGTTTGACCGGTGATCAAATATTCGAACTAGAACAAGCCAAATTAAAAATAGAACTAGCCAGAATAAATACCGAAGAAGCTAGCATAAAAGCCAGAGCAAATACCGAAGAAGCCAGCATAAAAGTCAAAGCAACGACCGAACAAGCCAACGCAAGTATAGAACTAGCCAGAATAAATGCCAGTGCAACGACCGAACAATGTGAATATCAATATCGTACGGCTCAACTAAATGTCAATACAAATGCTCCCTTAATTGCTCCCCCTCTGGGATTGACTATGACTAGTGTCATTCCACCTTTCACTGAGGATAATGTGCAGGATTTCTTTGTTTTATTTGAGGAAGTTGCTGGAGGTATGAAGTGGAAAAGAGATCAATGGCCTTTTATGTTACAAACCGTTTTGACAGGGCAGGCTCGAGCCACGTATTTGTCAGAAGTAGCAGAAGTTAGGCAGGATAATGACAATCTCAAAAAAGCTATCCTAAAAACCTATCAATTGCAGCCTGAGGCTTACAGGCAATCTTTCCGTAAAAACCAGAAGAAAGTCGAAGAAACCCATAAGGTATTTGCCAGGACCATGACTAAAACTTTCAATCATTGGGTCAAGAGTAAGAAAGTCACAAGCTACAACGATCTGAAGGAGTTGGTCCTGTTAGAAAATTTCCTATGGAAAATTGCTTCTTCTGTATCCTATCATTTAAAGGGGAAAAAGGTAGATTGTCTTGCCGACGCCGCTGACATGGCTGACACATACGTGCTCAACAACAAATTTCGTGGAAAGAAGCCCTACGATAATTCTAGTTCTAATTTTAAGTATCCCAATCACAAATCTGACAGACCCAGTCACAAGCCTATAACGTCTTCCCCAGCTAGCCAAAATAGAATTGTTCCCCCAACTAAAAATGAGACTCAGGACAATGGTAACAGAGGTGGGCCCCAAAGTAATAGTAATGCTCAAAGTGGGAACGTTCCCGTATCCCCTAAAGTATGTACTTTTTGTGGCATGAGAGGCCACCTAGCTTATCAGTGCTGGGCCAAGTAGAAAACTGAGAGATCGGGGCAGACAGTTGCCGCCGTATCTCAAACTCCATATGTTCCCTTAACCCTTAATTAGCGGCTCACCACATAAGTCGAGTTAAATAAAGCTGGACTATGTGGCGGCGCTCGACATAGGTCGAGTGGCAATTTCAGCACGTAATGTTGCTGAGAGAGAGAGACAAGTGGTGGCAGGAGAGTAGCGAGCGTATGACTGCTCCAGACCACCGCGGCGAACATACTGACACGAATCCCAGCTCCCTCCTCCCTCTCTCACTCGCTATATAAGGAATTGTATCGGGAAAGTGGCTAATTACATGCTTTTTGCACTCGCGTTGCACGGTTATTGCAAGAAAACTAGCCATCATAAAAGGATCGTTATGGTGTCATTCGAAAGCTCTGTTTATGCCCTTTCAGGGATAGGTTCTTGTTTTACGTTCTGGGTCTTATTTAGGCATGAAAATGATCACGTAAACAGCCCTATTTGGGCTAAAAACACCCCGCTGGGCGGTACATATAAATAAACCGCATAGGCCGCTCGTAAGGTGTTAATGCAGGACTCCTGACAGAAGGAGTACCTAGCACCAAAAGTTCCTTTAATGCAGGACTCCCGACAGAAGGAGTACCTAGCACCAAAAGTTCCTTTAATGCAGGACTCCCGACAGAAGGAGTACCTAGCAGCTAATGTAAATCATCTAGACAGGGGTGTAGTAGCATGTATGGTGCAACCCACTAGGGTTAAGCCAATAATTATTTCACCATCAGTGCAGGACAGTTACCGTCCCTTTATTTCATCTGGCAACGTGAGATTAAATGGTTGTATGCATGAGGTAAAAATTCTTTGAGACACCGGTTCTACTAGCACCCTCATTGTGAATCCTTACACTGAGTGCCCACCTGGCGAACCAGTTGTAATGAGAGGTGCTGGAGGCCAATTTTATGCACACTTGGTAAAAGGCCAAATTGAATGTGAGTTACTACAGGGTGAGGCCACCATAGCGTTGTGTAGGTCCCAAGATATCTCTGTGCCTGGGGTAACACTCCTTTTGGGGAATGATGTAGCAGGTGAGAAGGTCCGACCAGACCCCATTTTGTCACTTTCCACTGTTAACGAGCCACTAAGCGGTGAGCTCGAAAAGGAGATGCCAACTGTTTTCCCTGTGTGTGCTGTCACACGTTCAATGTCTCAAGTAGCAGTTCCCTCAGACAAAAATGTACCGAATGTCAGAGTTGATGAAAGGGATGACAAGAGTGTGAATGACGCTCCAACTGTGCCTGATGATGTGACTGAGGTGGATTTATCTGACACCTTTATGGCTCATCTTGACCCTAACGATGACCATGAAACCCCTCCAAATTGTCCTAGTGGCCTGGTAGAGCTACAGAGATATGATAGTGAATGCAAGGAGTTAGCTGCCAGGTCCATGAGTGAAGAGGAATGTGAGAAGGAGGGTGGTGAATGCTTCTACCTCAAAGGAGGAATATTGTGGCGTAGATGGAGACAGCCACACAGACAGACCAATCGATGACGGGGCTTGGGACGTCCATCAAGTAGTAGTCCCCAAACCTTGTCGTAGAGATATCATGGAAATGGCACATTGTATACCATTGGCAGGACACCTAGGTGTGAGAAAAACTCTAGACAGAATCAGAGCCCACTTTTACTGGCCAGGAATGCGCGCAAATCTAGTGGAGTTTTGTAGAGTGTGTCACACTTGCCAGATGACAGGAAAACCCAATCAGAAGGTGCCTGTACATCCTCTGGTGCCCTTGCCCGTTTTCGAGAATCCTTTTACTCGGGTGGTAGTGGACATTGTAGGCCCATTGCCTAAGACTTCCCAAGGTAACAATTATTTATTAACTATCATGGACATGGCAACTCGCTACCCAGAGGCTATACCCTTAAGGACTACCTCTGCTCCAACTGTCATCAAGGAACTGCTCAAATTCTTCACCAGAATGGGTTTCCTCCATGAGGTGCAAAGTGATCAAGGAACTAATTTTACCTCTAACATTTTTCAGCAGTCCCTGAAGGAGTTGGGTATTGAGCATGTTAAGTCTAGCACCTACCACCCAGAGAGTCAAGGGGTTCTCGAACGATATCATCAGACATTCAAAGGAATGTTACGTAAGTATTGTACAGAGACCGGAGTTGAGTGGGATAAGGGGGTACCTTTTCTTTTATTTGCTACTCGTGAGGTTCCAACTGAATCCCTGGGTTTTTCCCCTAATGAGCTAGTTTTCGGTCACCAGGTAAGAGGTCCTTTGCAACTATTGCAGGATAGCCTAGTTGGCCAGGAAGGGAACCAAAACCTCCTCAAGTATGTTTCAGATTTCAAAACCCGGCTGAGATCCTCATGTGAGTTTGCCGCTCAAAACTTGACAGTGGCTAAAAGCTCCATAAAGACCTGGTATGACAGAAAAGCCCGTGAGAGGGAGTTTCAGCCCGGTGATGAGGTTTTGGTCCTGCTCCCCCTTTTTGGCCAACCTTTATCTGCCAAGTTCAGGGGCCCATATAAGATCATTCGGAGGGTGAGCATTACCGATTATCTAGTAACTACCCCAGACTGGAGAAAGCCCATGCAAGTATTCCATATAAATATGTTGAAACCCTACCATAGGTCCCCTGATTCCTCTCTTCCAGATTCTCCCACTGTGGCAGTGACCTGTGGGCAGCCTGGTGCGGACAAAGTCTTCAGTTCTCTTACTGACCCGCAACAGACTGTTCCAGAGCCTGAAGGTATCCATGCAGACTTTGACTTGTTATGTAGCCTATCCAACTTTCAGAATAATTCAGTAGCTTGGGGGGAATTACCATCTAAACTATGTCATCTTCCCTCTGATCAAGCGAACCAACTAATCTCTGTTTTATCTCAGTCTCCCAGTGTATTCCGTGATACTCCAGGGCTCACTTCTTTGGCCTTGCACGGCATCGACGTAGGGGATGTAACTCCCATTAAACTATCCCCCTACCGTGTCTCACCACAACGCAGGAGTATACTGCAGGTCAAGCTTGACTACATGTTGTCAAACAAGCTGATCAAAAGGGCCTTAAGCCAGTGGAGTAGTCAGTGGAGTACTTGTGCCAAAGCCAGACGGGAGCCATAGGTTATGTATGGACTATAGGCAAGTTAATGCTGTCACAAAGAACGATACCTACCCACTGCCACGGATCAAAGATTACATTTACCAGGTTGGCCTCATACAGCAGTAAGAATAATTTAATGAGAGGATTTTGGCAATTAGCTCTCCCTTGTAGCGAGGTAAATATCATGCTTTAGTAGTGCGCTGTCAAGCCTTCAGCTGTGAGATGCCTTGCAGTTCGAATAACGCTCCAGCTACGTTCCGGCTATGTTCTGATGTGGTACCTGGTGACGTTGCCTACTTTGGGTGATATCCTTATTATATCCTCATTATAATCTTGCTGTTGCCAATCTGGTGGTGAATCTATTTATGTATTATGTTTAATATTATGTACTATACTCCTTAAACTCTTTTCTAGGGGGGAGGTCTGACATACGGAGCCCTGTATGTTAATTTAAGAGTTAGAATTAGAGTTGAAGGAGTGTCAAACTACCCAAGCGGCGAAGCAGACTAGCGAGCGAACTAGCGAGTGGGAAACCAGCTCGCCCGCACACCAGCAAACAAGCCTTCACACCTGCGTGCGTCATAGGGGACCCTGCAAACTACTTCGATGACCCGACGCTATGACGTATGATCGACGCCAGGAGCTGTGATTGGACCAGGCACCTGTTATGCAACTCGAGGAGCTATGATAGGAGCACGCACCATCACTCGCCTCCTGATTCGTTCCTACACCATCATTGTTTAGTATATAAGACCCGAGTAGTAGGCATTCAAGTCAGTCTCATTTGGAGTTGGGGAAGGTGAACTTGCAGCTGGAGGAAGACGGGGTGAAGTATTATAATGGGATTGTGACTGTCAGTCAGATTATATAAGTGTGTTCGGTGTAAACACTTACGTTATGTTGGTTAGTGAGATATGTGATTGCGAATTAACGTTAACGCTATTATTATGTACTTAACTATTTTAGTTGACTAACTTGTGGACTAAAGCAACTCTTTAAGTAATTGGGTTATGATGAAAGTAATACTATTGTTTTATATTAATACTTACGAGTTCTTTCATTTTCTTTTAATTAAGCTTACATTGCTTAACGGTGCTTAGTACGGTGATGCTATTGTCTCATATTAGTAATATCGCCTTAGACTAACATGGCTGTGTTAATATTACTTATAGTGATTTCCTAAGCTGAAGAAAAATCTTTTAGCTTCAAAATATTATTTTTGCTTTTCATATTATTTGAGTGAGACCTGAATCGAATCTATGAAGCGATCCTGTAATTAATTTACTCATAATCAAACCTCAATGTTACGTGGTTAAGAAATACATTTAACTAATTATTAAATATATATCTAACTTTTTATGTGACTTTGATATTAATCCTGATGATAATAATAATATAATACTATTAACGTAAGACAAGAACCAAGAATAATTACATTAAATATAAATAAAAGGACATATAAGAAAACTAGCTATTCATTTAAAAAAGGGTAAGAAACAGAAATATTCTTACCTCAATATTTATCTTTCAAGACTTTTTATAGAATTAATAGTCCTTCTTTAGATATAACTTATTCGGTTCATAACCATAGCCTACTAAGCTTCGGTTAAATAATAATTCTTTATAAATACTACATGACTTTAATTAGTTTCAGTATTTTTCATAATTAAAGAGTATCAGTCAATAAAGGCTACTAAGTCCTAAGATCCAAAAGGAAAGGAAGCAACAACAGGAAATAATTTTATTAGATTTTATTTTTGTTTTGCCTTCAGCAGACTGATACCTTAATATATATCTCTGTGCTATCTAGATTCATCAAGTTAACCACTTGAGGATCAAGATACGTAACAGAAGAGTGGCGACCTCGCCAGGATTCGTTTCATACAGTTTCACTCAGTTTCATTACCGTTTCACTACTTAACCTGACAAGCGCGATATAGACGTAGGTGCTATGGTAGTTATTTGTGCATTTCTAGCCCTGGATTCTGACAGAATTCGTTATATTTACAATATAAACCATTTTTTGTTTTCGGTATGCTTTTATTTTACATATATGATGTATATATGAACCTTCAAGAGTGCTAAAATAAGTGGGAAAAGCATTTGGGTGGTGAAAAACGAAGATATTGGCCACCCGGTCATAATCTCAGGCGAGAGAGAGAGACAGGCAGCCTTCCCCTCTCCCTGTCTGGGAGTCAACTGAGAAGAGCGGGGCGGTGTGTGCCGGTGTCTGGGTGTTGCATAACGATCTTTTATGCAACCCACTTGTGCTACATTATCGCGGGAGAGAAAAATAACCGATAAATGATGATAATAAGAGGAAAAATAGGTGATAATTGAGGAGGGGAGGGAGGGGGGAATAAGGTGGGGAAGGAGGGGAGGGGGGTGGGTGAGATTTACATGGAAGAGTACTGGAGGGGAATTATCTCACCTAGAGACAAATTCCTTTGTTTTGATAGGCCCTTTTTTTTTATGGAAGGCTTTTTTTATGGTCCTGCTTCCGTGAGGCCTATCGCGTTCCCTATAGGAAGCCTTCCATGAGGCCTATCGCGCTTGCCGGGTTAACAATCAAATATTAATCATGCCTCAACTAATTAATGACGAAGATGCTCGAGTTTACATAGAATCAGACCCCACAGCTCCTGATATTGACTGTCTGTCAAAATCCGAACTGAAAGTGCTTGCCTCACATCTCCAGTTAACTGTCTCAAACATGTCTAAAGTAGAGGTGGCTCAGACCATAAAAACCCACCTGTTCCCTGTAGAAGGCGGGGAGGGTGACGGAGCAGTTGGTGGGATCCCGAGTAAACCTAGCCAACTTGATATACAATTGCCACCTGGTTTGACCGGTGATCAAATATTCGAACTAGAACAAGCCAAATTAAACATAGAACTAGCCAGAATAAATACCGAAGAAGCTAGCATAAAAGCCAGAGCAAATACCGAAGAAGCCAGCATAAAAGCCAAAGCAACGACCGAACAAGCCAACGCAAGTATAGAACTAGCCAGAATAAATGCCAGTGCAACGACCGAACAATGTGAATATCAATATCGTACGGCTCAACTAAATGTCAATACAAATGCTCCCTTAATTGCTCCCCCTCTGGGATTGACTATGACTAGTGTCATTCCACCTTTCACTGAGGATAATGTGCAGGATTTCTTTGTTTTGTTTGAGGAAGTTGCTGGAGGTATGAAGTGGACAAGAGATCAATGGCCTTTTATGTTACAAACCGTTTTGACAGGGCAGGCTCGAGCCACGTATTTGTCAGAAGTAGCAGAAGTTAGGCAGGATAATGACAATCTCAAAGAAGCTATCCTAAAAACCTATCAATTGCAGCCTGAGGCTTACAGGCAATCTTTCCGTAAAAACCAGAAGAAAGTCGAAGAAACCCATAAGGTATTTGCCAGGACCATGACTAAAACTTTCAATCATTGGGTCAAGAGTAAGAAAGTCACAAGCTACAACGATCTGAAGGAGTTGGTCCTGTTAGAAAATTTCCTATGGAAAATTGCTTCTTCTGTATCCTATCATTTAAAGGGGAAAAAGGTAGATTGTCTTGCCGACGCCGCTGACATGGCTGACACATACGTGCTCAACAACAAATTTCGTGGAAAGAAGCCCTACGATAATTCTAGTTCTAATTTTAAGTATCCCAATCACAAATCTGACAGACCCAGTCACAAGCCTATAATGTCTTCCCCAGCTAGCCAAAATAGAATTGTTCCCCCAACTAAAAATGCGCCTCAGGGCAATGGTAACAGAGGTGGGCCCCAAAGTAATAGTAATGCTCAAAGTGGGAACGTTCCCGTATCCCCTAAAGTATGTACTTTTTGTGGCATGAGAGGCCACCTAGCTTATCAGTGCTGGGCCAAGGAGAAAACTGAGAGATCGGGGCAGACAGTTGCCGCCGTATCTCAAACTCCATATGTTCCCTTAATGCAGGACTCCTGACAGAAGGAGTACCTAGCACCAAAAGTTCCTTTAATGCAGGACTCCCGACAGAAGGAGTACCTAGCACCAAAAGTTCCTTTAATGCAGGACTCCCGACAGAAGGAGTACCTAGCAGCTAACGTAAATCATCTAGACAGGGGTGTAGTAGCATGTGTGGTGCAACTCACTAGGGTTAAGCCAATAATTATTTCACCATCAGTGCAGGACAGTTACCGTCCCTTTATTTCATCTGGCAACGTGAGATTAAATGGTTGTATGCATGAGGTAAAAATTCTGAGAGACACCGGTTCTACTAGCACCCTCATGGTGAATCCTTACACTGAGTGCCCACCTGGCGAACCAGTTGTAATGAGAGGTGCTGGAGGCCAATTTTATGCACACTTGGTAAAAGGCCAAATTGAATGTGAGTTACTACAGGGTGAGGCCACCATAGCGTTGTGTAGGTCCCAAGATATCCCTGTGCCTGGGGTAACACTCCTTTTGGGGAATGATGTAGCAGGTGAGAAGGTCCGACCAGACCCCATTTTGTCACTTTCCCCTGTTAACGAGCCACTAAGCGGTGAGCTCGAAAAGGAGATGCCAACTGTTTTCCCTGTGTGTGCTGTCACACGTTCAATGTCTCAAGTAGCAGTTCTCTCAGACAAAAATGTACCGAATGTCAGAGTTGATGAAAGGGATGACGAGAGTGTGAATGACGCTCCAACTGTGCCTGATGATGTGACTGAGGTGGATTTATCTGACACCTTTATGGCTCATCTTGACCCTAACGATGACAATGAAACCCCTCCAAATTGTCCTAGTGGCCTGGTAGAGCTACAGAGATATGATAGTGAATGCAAGGAGTTAGCTGCCAGGTCCATGAGTGAAGAGGAATGTGAGAAGGAGGGTGGTGAATGCTTCTACCTCAAAGGAGGAATATTGTGGCGTAGATGGAGACAGCCACACAGACCAATCGATGACGGGGCTTGGGACGTCCATCAAGTAGTAGTCCCCAAACCTTGTCGTAAAGATATCATGGAAATGGCACATTGTATACCATTGGCAGGACACCTAGGTGTGAGAAAAAATCTAGACAGAATCAGAGCCCACTTTTACTGGCCAGGAATGCGTGCAGATGTAGTGGAGTTTTGTAGAGTGTGTCACACTTGCCAGATGACAGGAAAACCCAATCAGAAGGTGCCTGTACATCCTCTGGTGCCCTTGCCCGTTTTCGAGAATCCTTTTACTCGGGTGGTAGTGGACATTGTAGGCGCATTGCCTAAGACTTCCCAAGGTAACAATTATTTATTAACTATCATGGACATGGCAACTCGCTACCCAGAGGCTATACCCTTAAGGACTACCTCTGCTCCAACTGTCATCAAGGAACTGCTCAAATTCTTCACCAGAATGGGTTTCCCCCATGAGGTGCAAAGTGATCAAGGAACTCATTTTACCTCTAACATTTTTCAGCAGTCCCTGAAGGAGTTGGGTATTGAGCATGTTAAGTCTAGCTCCTACCACCCAGAGAGTCAAGGGGTTCTCGAACGATATCATCAGACATTAAAAGGAATGTTACGTAAGTATTGTACAGAGACCGGAGTTGAGTGGGATAAGGGGGTACCTTTTCTTTTATTTGCTACTCGTGAGGTTCCAACTGAATCCCTGGGTTTTTCCCCTAATGAGCTAGTTTTCGGTCACCAGGTAAGAGGTCCTTTGCAACTATTGCAGGATAGCCTAGTTGGCCAGGAGGGGAACCAAAACCTCCTCAAGTATGTTTCAGATTTCAAAACCCGGCTGAGATCCTAATGTGAGTTTGCCGCTCAAAACTTGACAGTGGCTAAAAGCTCCATAAAGACCTGGTATGACAGAAAAGCCCGTGAGAGGGAGTTTCAGCCCGGTGATGAGGTTTTGGTCCTGCTCCCCCTTTTTGGCCAACCTTTATCTGCCAAGTTCAGGGGCCCATATAAGATCATTCGGAGGGTGAGCATTACCGATTATCTAGTAACTACCCCAGACCGGAGAAAGCCCATGCAAGTATTCCATATAAATATGTTGAAACCCTACCATAGGTCCCCTGATTCCTCTCTTCCAGATTCTCCCACTGTGGCAGTGAATGTCAGGACCTGTGGGCAGCCTGGTGCGGACAAAGTCTTCAGTTCTCTTACTGACCCGCAACAGACTGTTCCAGAGCCTGAAGGTATCCATGCAGACTTTGACTTGTTATGTAGCCTATCCAACTTTCAGAATAATTCAGTAGCTTGGGGGGAATTACCATCTAAACTATGTCATCTTCCCTCTGATCAAGCGAACCAACTAATCTCTGTTTTATCTCAGTCTCCCAGTGTATTCCGTGATACTCCAGGGCTCACTTCTTTGGCCTTGCACGACATCGACATAGGGGATGTAACTCCCATTAAACTATCCCCCTACCGTGTCTCACCACAACGCAGGAGTATACTGCAGGTCAAGCTTGACTACATGTTGTCAAACAAGCTGATCAAAAGGGCCTTAAGCCAGTGGAGTAGTTAGTGGAGTACTTGTGCCAAAGCCAGACGGGAGCCATAGGTTATGTATGGACTATAGGCAAGTTAATGCTGTCACAAAGAACGATACCTACCCACTGCCACGGATCAAAGATTACATTTACCAGGTTGGCCTCATACAGCAGTAAGAATAATTTAATGAGAGGATTTTGGCAATTAGCTCTCCCTTGTAGCAAGGTAAATATCATGCTTTTGTAGTGCGCTGTCAAGCCTTCAGCTGTGAGATGCCTTGCAGTTCGAATAACGCTCCATCTACGTTCCGGCTATGTTCTGATGTGGTACCTGGTGACGTTGCCTACTTTGGGTGATATCCTTATTATATCCTCATTATAATCTTGCTGTTGCCAATCTGGTGGTGAATCTATTTATGTATTATGTTTAATATTATGTACTATACTCCTTAAACTCTTTTCTAGGGGGGAGGTCTGACATACGGAGCCCTTTATGTTAATTTAAGAGTTAGAATTAGAGTTGAAGGAGTGTCAAACTACCCAAGCGGCGAAGCAGACTAGCGAGCGAACTAGCGAGTGGGAAACCAGCTCGCCCGCACACCAGCAAACAAGCCTTCACACCTGCGTGCGTCGTAGGGGACCCTGCAAACTACTTCGATGACCCGACGCTATGACGTATGATCGACGCCAGGAGCTGTGATTGGACCAGGCACCTGTTATGCAACTCGAGGAGCTATGATAGGAGCGCGCACCATCACTCGCCTCCTGATTCGTTCCTACACCATCATTGTTTAGTATATAAGACCCGAGTAGTAGGCATTCAAGTCAGTCTCATTTGGAGTTGGGGAAGGTGAACTTGCAGCTGGAGGAAGACGGGGTGAAGTATTATAATGGGATTGTGACTGTCAGTCAGATTATATAAGTGTGTGTTACGTGTGTT
>CM064522.1:8654433-8734603 GCA_032716605.1 Paralithodes platypus | reverse complement strand
AGAATTTTGAAAAAACAACCGTTTATCAGTCCACACCTAACATTACAATGTCATGGCAAGGACATGGCATGGTGGCAGTAAAGTGATAGGATTAGAGAGAGAGAGAGAGAGTAAGGCTGTGAGAGAAAGGAGGAGGGAGGTGATAATGGTGGCAGTAAAGTGAAGGACTAGAGAGAGGAGAGAGAGTAAGGCTGTGAGAGAAAGGAGGAGGGAGGTGATAACGGTGGCAGAACAGTTGAAGGACTAGAGAGAGAGAGCAAGGCTGTGAGAGAAAGGAGGAGGGAGGTGATAACGGTGGCAGTAAAGTGAAGGACTAGAGAGAGAGAGAGTAAGGCTGTGAGAGAAAGGAGAAGGGAGGTACAAAGTACAAAGGAGTACAAAGGAAATCAAGCAACAACATCTCTAGTGCCCCGTCTAGGTTGCTTGTCTGCCAAACCACTGAGGATCAAGTGTCCAAACAGTGGTTTAGAGTGGGTAAGGGAACATTGGAAAGGGAACTACTGCCCTGCCACTAACGTGGCAGGACTAGGAAGTTAGTAGGGAGACATATGGGTTTAGTAACTGAGGGGAGGATAAAGTTATTTCATTTACAAACGCAGTCAGTCGCGGGTTTGATGCGAGATATTTGTCTAGGCGGAATTTAGACTGACATCAACGGGTTGTGCTTGCAGTCTATAACGTCTCGGGGAAGCCCATTTCCACAATGTTGACAAACTCGATTGAAGAATAAATTCTTATATTCGTTGCGAGTTAAAAGTTTCTACCAATAAGTTGCAAAACCGTTTCCCCGCGTGTAATTAGATTGGTTCGATTAGTGGAAGTACTTACTTACGTTCATATTGTCGATGCCTTTGGATGATTTTGCAACACTTGAATTAGTCGCCTCTTAATCTGGCGCTGGGTTAAAGGAAATAGATTGAATTGCTCTAAGACTCTCTTACGTATGGTTTGTTCTGTTTAGGCTAGGTATTCATTTTGGTAACGTCTACGTTGAACTCGTTCTAGCTTGTTTTTATATCTTTTGGTAATAATGGCACCAGGATTGAACGCAGTATTCCAGAAGAGGGCGGACTAAGGAATTGTAAAGGGGTTAGGATAACTTCTTTGGGATTTATGCTCAGATGACCTTGCCCGGATTAAAGGCCAATTAATTATTGTGTTGCCCTTCTTAACAACTTCTGAACATTGCTTGACTCGGTTTTAGGTTACTGGATATTGTTACGTCCCAGTATCAGCTTCTCTGTTTACATTCTTAGCTGAGTGCCATTCATCGAATGGTTAGTTTGCTTTCTCATTTAGGTATCCGACATGTAGTACGTTACATAAACAGTGATAACAGTGGCAGTAAAGTGACGGACTGAGAGAAGAGCAGGAGTAGTAGCTGTGAGAGAAAGGCAGGAGGGAGGTGATAAACGGTGAGTGTAAAGTGACGGACTAGAGAGAGAGAGAGATTAAGGCTGTGAGGAGAAAGGAGGAGTGAGGTGATAACGGTGTCAGTAAAGTGAAGGACTAGAGAGAGAGAGTAGAGAGTAATGGGGCTGTGAGAGAAAGGAGGAGGAGGTGATAACGGTGGCAGTAAAGTGAAGGACTAGAAGGGGAGAGAGAAGAGTAAGGCTGTGAAAGAGAAGGAGGAGGGAGGTGATAACGGTGGCAGTAGTAAACGTGAAGGGGAATAAGAAGAGAGAGAGAGAGTAAGGCTTCGGTGAGATATAAAGGGAGGGATTGATAACGGTGGCAGTAAAGTGAAGGACTAGAGAGAGAGCAGAGTAAGGCTGTGGAGAGAAAGCTGAGGAGGGAGAGGTGATAATGGTGGCAGTAAAGTGAAGGACTAAGAGAGAGAGAGCTGATCGAGAGAAAGAGAGTAAGGCAAGAGAGTTAAAGCGGATGGTGAGAGGAAAGGCGTAGGGATGGTGATAACGTTGGCAGTGAACGTTAAGGACTAGAGAGAGAGAGAGAGAAGAGGTAAGGTTTGTTGAGAGAAGGAGGATGGGAGATGAATAACGGTAGCAGTAAAGTGAAGGACGAGAGAGAGAGAGGGAGCAGTAAGGCTGTGAGAGCAAGGAGGAGGGAGGTGATAAAAAACCGGTTTTTTGGCAAAGTTTTTAAAAAAAAAAACAACAAAAAAAAAAAAAATTTGGACAGGACTAGAGAGGGAGATGGAGAGAGAGAGTAAGGCTGAATGTGGAGAAGAAAGGAGGAGGGAGGTGATAACGGTGGCAGTAAAGTGAAGGACTAGAGAGAGAGAGAGAGAGTAAGGCTGTGAGAGAAAGGAGAAGGGAGGTAATAATGGTGGCAGTAAAGTGAAGGACTAGAGAGAGAGAGAGAGAGAGTAAGGCTGTGAGAGAAAGGAGGAGGGAGGTGATAACGGTGGCAGTAAAGTGAAGGACTAGAGAGAGAGAGAGAGAGGGAGTAAGGCTGTGAGAGAAAGGAGGAGGGAGGTGATAACGTGGCAGGTAAAAGGTGAAGGACTAGAGAGAGAGAGCGAGAGAGAGAGACGATGATGTAAGGCTTGTGAGAGGAAAGGAGGAGGGAAGGGTGATAACAGTGGCAGTAAAAGTGAAAGCCTAGAGAGAGAGAGAGAGAGTAAGGTTGGGGAGAGACAGGAGGTAGGGAGGTGATAACGTGTGGGACTAAAGGTGAAGGACTAGAACATAAGAACATAAGAAAATGGGAGTCTGCAGAAGGCGATTGGCCTAGGCAAGGCAGATCCCTGTCCCACACAACCCCAAATCAATTACAAAGCCCAATTATAGGCTCAAAAACTTCTAATAGCCCTGAGGATTCATCTTAACCAAAACGGTTACGCGATTACGCAGGTATTTGGGGGTCTGCCCGAGCGCTGATTGCCCAACCCGGCTGATCCCCCTTCGACACCCAACCCTTCTCGTCATATGATGATCAGCCATTTTATCTTTAAAGGCTCCCATACAGTTAGATTCCCACTATAGCACTTGGTAGTCCATTCCACCCATCTACAACTCTGTTACCAAACCAATATTTGCCTATATCTTTCTGAAACGACATTTAATCTAAGTGAAACCATTTGGTGACGAGTTCTTTCGCTCTCACTGCAGCTTTAGTACATTTGTCATGTCCCCTTTGTTTATCCCACTAACAAACTTGACACACCTATATAATCATCCCCTCTAACTCTGCGTCTCTCTAACGAATGTAACCTAATTTCTTCAACCTTTCTTCATACGGCAAGATTTCTAAGCTTATGGGATCATTTTTGTCATTCTACGCTGTACTCTCTCCAATGAATCTATGTCCATTCCTGTAATAGGACAACCAAAATTGGACAGCATAATCCATATGGGGTCTCACTAATGACAAGTAAAGTTTTAAGATAACTACTCAGCAGTTCTGTTACTCACACTCCTTGAGATGAACCCTAGAGATCCTGTTTGCCGTATACGAACGGCCTATACACTGTTTTCTAGGCTTCGAAATCATTGCTAACAAAACACCTAGATCTTTCTCGCAGTCTGAATTTTCTAATTCTAAAAAATTAGCCTATTTTATATTTAACATTTGTTTGCATCTTCCCTATCTTTAATACCTTGCATTTGTCAATGTTACACTTCATCTGCCAATTTACTGACCATTCATGTAAGGTATCTAGACCCCTTTGGAGGAACTCTATGTGCGCTATTCTGAATCAATTGATTCCCCTCCCCATTTAGTGTATGTCTGCGAATTTACTTATCCTACTAGTTATACCTAAATTCCCTAGGTCATTTTATGATATATAAGAACAACAGGGGACCTAATACTCGATCCCTGGGGGGACAACCACTTATTGGACTGCTCCCCACTCTGACTTGGAACCATTTATGCGGACTCTCTGTTTCCTACCAATTAGCAATGCCCTAATCCATACCAAACAACGCCCCACCTATTCCATGTTGGCCTTCCAACCTTTCTCAATACAATCTCTCATGAGGAGCTCTGTTTCTCGAAAGCTTTACGGAAATCTAAATATATAATATCGTAAATGCCTTGTCATTATCGCTACTGCTTCAGATATACCCTCTGAGAAAAACTAAGCAAATTAGTAGGGCAAGAACGTCCGTGGTGATCCCATGCTGAGGAAGAATGAATTAGTTAAATGTTTCTAAGTGGTTTGTTCACAGTTTTGGTCGCTAGCACTAATAATGGACTCTAGTAGTCTTTCCTATGATTGAAGTGGAGACTAATGGGACGGTAATTGGATGCTATTGATTTATCCAACCTTTGTGTGAAATCGGAACTACATTTGGACAAGCTTCCAAGCTTCTGGAACATATACCTGTTTTCTAAGACTTCTTGGAGAGAGAGAGAGAGAGTAAGGCTGTGCAGAAATGAAGGGGGAGGGAGGGGTGATACCGGTGGCCAGTAGTAAATGAGGACAAGTAGAGAGAGAGGTAGGCTGTTCTGTGAGAGAAAGGAGGAGGGAGTGTGAGAACGGTGGGCTAGTAAACGTGAATAAGTACTATAGAGAGAGAGAGCAGGAGAGACATGCGGAGAGAGAAGGAGGAGTAGGTGATAACGGTGGCAGTAAAGTTAGACGGACCTAGAGGAGAGGAGGATTAGTACGGCGGTGCGTGAAGAGGAAGGAGGAGGAGGTGATAACGGTGGTGTAAAGTGAAGGATCTAGAGAGAGGAGAGAGAGAGAGTGAAGGCTGTGAAGAGAAGGAGGAAGGAGGTGATAACGGTGGCAGTAAAGTTGAACGGACTAGGAGGCGAGAGAGAGAGTAAGGCTGTGAGAGAATAATGAGGAGGGAGGAGAGGGTGATAACTGTTGGCCAGTAAACGTGAAGGAACTAGAGAGAGAGAGAGATAAGAGAGGGAGGTGATAACGGTGGCCAGTAAAGTTCAAGGACTAGACAGAGAGAGAGAAAGGAGGTAGGGAGGTGATAACGGTGGAGGTACAAGTGAAGGACTAGAGTAGAGAGAGAGAGCGAGAGGAGAAAGAGAGTAAGGCTGTTCAGAGGAAAAGGCAGGAGGGAGGTGTATAACGGTTCAGTAAGTGAAGGCTAGAGAGAGAGAGAGAGAGAGTAAGGTTGTGAGAGAGAGAGAGGAGGAGGTGATAACGGTGGCAAAGTAAAGTGAAGGACTAGAGAGAGAGAGAGAGAGTAAGGCTGTGAGAAGAAAGAGACTTGCGGGAGTGTGATGATAACATTTGGGCAGTAAAATGAAGGACTAGAGATGAGAATGAGAGGAGAGAGAGTAAGGCTGTGAGAAGAAAGGAGAGGAGGTGATAACGGTTGGCAGTAAAGTGAAGGACTAGAGAGAGTATAGAGAGAGGAAGGTGCTGGTGAGAGAAAGGGAAGGGGGTGATAGAACGGTGGCAGTAACAGTGAAGGACTAAGAGAGAGAGAGAGAGGTAAGGCTGTGAGAGAAAGGAGAGGGAGGGATAACGGTGGCAGTAAAGTGAAGGACTAGAGAGAACGAGAGAGTATAGGTACTGTGAGAGAAGGGAGGAGGAGGGAGGGGATTAATGGTTTGGCATTAAAGTAAGTGAATTACTGATAGAGAGAGCGAGAGAGAGATGGATTAAGGACCTGGTGAGAGAAAGGGGAGGAGGGAGGTGTCTATACGGTGGTGCAGTAAATTGAAGGACTAGATAGAGAGAGGGAGAGGTAGAGAGAATATTAAGGCTTTGTGAAGCGAAAGGAAAGGAGATTAGGAGGTTTGAAACATGGCGTAAGTGGAACGGACTTTATAAGAGAGAGAGAAAGAGTAAGGTTGTTGAGAGAGAGGAGGAGGAGGTGATGATAACAGGTGGCTATACCGTTTACGAAAGTGAGAAGTAGAGGGAGAGGAGAGAGAGATTAAGGTGTGAGAGAACGCTTAGGAGGGGGAGGTGATAACGGTGGCAGTAAAAAATGAAGGGACTAGATGAGAGAGTTAGTAGCTGCTGGAGAGAAAGGAGTATCGGATTGTGATAAACGGGGGTGCAGTAAAGTGAAGTAAACTAGAGCAGAGAGAGCGAGTAAGGGCTGTGAGAGAAAGGAGGAGGAGTTATGTGATAACGGTGGCAGTTAAAGTGAAGGACATAGAGAGAGGAGAGAGGTAAGTTTGTTGAGAGAATGAGGCGGTAGGAGGGGTGTGATAACGGTGGCAAGTAAAGTGAAGGACTATATATAGGAGTAAGGCTAGTGAGTGAAAGTAGGAGAGAGAGGGATAACGGGTGGCAGAGTACAAGTGAAAGGACTACGAGAGAGAGAGATGAGAGAGTAAGTCTGTGAGGGAAAATTAGATGGAGGAGGTGATAACGGTGGCAGTAGTAAATTTAATGGAGCTAGATATAGAGATCGAGAGAGAGGAGAGATATAGTCAGGGGGGGGGGCTGTGAGATGAAGGAGGAGGGAGGTGATACAGTGGTTGGCACTAAAGGGGAGACTAGAGACGAGAGAGAGTCAAGATCGTAAGGCTTGTTAGGGGGGGGGGAAAAGGTAAAAAAAAAAAAGGGGGGGGAAGGGGGAAAGGGGGGAAGTTTGTGATAACTTTTCCAATTGGCAGTGTGAAGACCTAGAGAGAGAGGAGACGGAGAAGTAAGGCTTGTGAGAGAAAGGCGGTGATGTGAGGTGATAACGGTTGACAATAAGTTGAAGGACTAGCGCGAGCGTAGAGAGAGAAAGTAAGGCTATTAGAGAAAGGATAATTGGGAGGTGATAACGTTGCTGCAGTAACGTGAAGGAGGGGGACTAGTAGAGAGAGAGAGAGAGTTAAGCCTGTGAGAGGAAAGGAGGTGATGGGGTGATAGGTGATAACGGTGGCACAGTAAAGTACAAAGTACAAAGGAAATCAAGCAACAACAGGTCTAGTGACCCTTCTAGGCTGCTTGTCCTCCAAAACACTGAGGATCAAGTGTCCAAACAGTGGTTTAGAGTGGGTAAGGGAACATTGGAAAGGGAACTACTGCCCTGGAACTAATGTCCGTGGCTGGATTAGGAAGTTAGTAGGGGACAGATGGGTTAGTAACTGAGGGGGGATAAAATAAAGTTATTCATTTACAAACGCAGTCAGTCGCGGGTTTGATACGAGATATTTGTCTAAGCGGAGTTTAAATGAATCAACGGTGATGCAGTCTATAACGTCTCGGGGAAGCCCATTCCACAAGTTGACAACTCGATTGAAGAAGAAATTCTTAGATTCGTGTGAGTTAAAAGATTTACCAATAATTTTGCAACCGTTTCCCCGCGTGTAATTAGATTGGTCGATAGTGAAGTACTTAATACAGTTCATATTGTCGATGCCTTTGATGATTTTGAACACTTGAATTAAGTCACCTCTTAATCTGCGCTGGGTTAAAGGAAATAGATTTAATTCTCTAAGACGCTCTTCGTATGGTTTGTTCTTTAGGCTAGGTATCATTTTGGTAACTCTACGTTGAACTCGTTCTAGCTTGTTTATATCTTTTTGGTAATAAGGGCACCAGCATTGAACGCAGTATTCCAGAAGAGGGCGGACTAAGGAATTGTAAAGGGTTAGGATAACTTCTTTGGATTTATGCTCAAATGACCTGCCTATAAAGCCAATTATTTTGTTTGCCTTCTTAACAACTTCTGAACATTGTTGACTCGGTTTTAGGTTACTCGATATTGTTACTCCCAGATCGGTTTCTCTGTGTACATTCTTAAGCTGAGTGCCATTCATCGAATAGTTTGCTTTCTCATTTAGGTATCCGATATGTAGTACTTTACATTTATCCGCATTGAAACTCATTTGCCAAATTTGGGCCCAACATGACAATTTATCTAGATTGTGTTGCATATCGTCAACTTGTTCTTTTGAGAGTACGCTATTTGCAATTTTTGTATCGTCAGCAAATGTTGAGATTGTACAGGTGAGACCCTCATCTATGTCGTTGATGTAAATTAGAAAGAGAATTGGTCCTAGTACCGATCCCTGGGGTACCCCGCTACTTACATTGGTCCATTTAGATGCCTTACCGTTTATGACTACTCTTTGCTTTCTGTCGCTGAGCCAATTTTCTATCCATTTCAACACACCGTCTTGTATTCCATGCGCTTTTAGTTTTAGCAGTAAACATTTGTGGGGAACTTTGTCAAAGGCCTTTTGAAAATCAAGGTATATAATATTTAAAGCTTTACTCTCATCATAGAGGTTGAGGATATCGTGGAAGAAGTCTAAGAGGTTTGTTAAACAGGAACGTTTTTTACGAAAGCCGTGTTGACTATCTTTAAGTAAGTTATTTGCCTCTAAGTGATTTACGAGTCTGTCTCTTATGACCGTTTCTAGCATTTTACATACAATTGAGGTTAAGCTAATTGGACGATAGTTACAGGGTAGGAATTTGCTGCCTTTTTTGAATATCGGTGTTACGTTGGCTATCTTCCACTGATCAGGCATAGTCCCAGACTGCAAGGATTCATTGAATAACAATGTCAGTGGTTTGGAGAGCTCATCCTTAGCTTCCTTTAGAACTCTAGGCGAGATTGTATCAGGTCCAGGCGTTTTATTTACCTTGAGTTTATCTAAACAATTCAATACTTCTCTCTCTGTAACGGTGATATTGTTTAGAACATCTGAATTATCAATCTGAATCGGCGATGGTGTAGGGATATCACTCAGGTCTTCGGTTGTAAAAACTGATGCAAAGAAGGTATTGAGGGCATTACTCATTTGTATTTCGTCTTTGGTGTATTCTCCATTTTCATCGACTAACGGTCCAACAGTTGAAGTAACTACTTTTTTCTTTCTGATATAACTATAGAATTCTTTCGGGTTTGTTTTACTTTGATTCGCAACATGTAACTCCAGGGTCTTTTTACTTTGCTTAATTAACTTTTTGGCTTTGCGTCGTAGCTCTACAAATTTTACCCGTTCTTCGTCATTTTGTGAGGATTTTAATCTATCATTAGCAAATTTTTTAGCAGACAGTCTGAAATATCTTTGTTCCACAATTTGGGCTTATCATTATGGCCTGGACGCCGTATTTTCGATGGTATGCAGTCTTGCACTGCCTTAAGGTAAGTGGGTGTGAAACACTCCCAAGATGTATTTATGTCGTTATTGTTAGTCAGAAAGCTCCAGTCAGTTTCTTTAAGCTTTGATTTAAGTTTATGAAAATTTGCTTTCTTGAAATTAGGGACTTTCTCAATGCTGCTATTTGATTTGTTACTAGTAAACTTTAAAGTGAAAGTTATCGTACGATGGTCGCTGTTACTGAATTCATCACCAACATTCAAATTCTCTATTAATTCTTCTTTAGTTGCGAGTACAAGGTCAAGCACATTATTACCACGGGTCGGAGATTGTACAAATTGAAAAAGTGAACTCTCTTGCAAGTTAGCATAGAGGTCGTGTCCAGAGTGTGAAGTAAGAATATCGCCCCATTTAGTCACGGGTAAGTTGAAATCGCCAAGAATTAGGGTATCTTGTATGTTAGTTATTTCTGCAATTTGTTCATAAATTTCACTGTCAGTTTGCACTGATTGAGCTGGGGTCTGTATAATAAAGCTAGTGTTATTTTAGTTCCTCGTTTATTTTTTAATAGTACGTAAGATATGTCTATATTCGCAATTTGAGGTTTTGACATTAAGACGGGATTAAGACTTTCCTTTATAAAAAACAGAACTCCTCCTCCATTTCTATTGATCCGACTTTTCTCAAACATTGTATAACCAGGAAGCGTATATTCGGCTAAAAAGTCTCTGTCTTCCGTATTTAACCATGATTCTGTAATGCCGATTATATCATAATGTTCTGTAAACACGATTTCCTCTAGATCTGAAAATTTATTGCGTATGCTACGAGCATTTACATAAAACACCTTAAGAGTATTAGAGTTGGATGTTACTGATTGTGCATTGTCTGAATTTTCAGTTCGCATTTGACTTACACTACCCTCGGATACCCCGGGTTGACCCCGTTTTTTGAACGGAAATCCTTGACTGCATCGTTCAGCAGACGACCAAGACGTGCAGCTCCTACTTCATTGAGATGTACACCATCTCCTGAAAACAAAGATTTATCATAGTAAAAATGGTACCACGTGTCGACAAAGCCGATGTCCTCCTCCCTGCAAAGTTTGGCTAGTCGGCGATTTGTACTGGTAGCTATGTTGTAGAATCGGTTTTCTACATCAATCCGGGGAACAATTCCTGAAATTAAGATTCTATTAGATTTTTCCTTGAAGGACCTGATCAGCCGCCGGTACTTGCAAAGTAGTTCCTCTGACCGCGTCCGTTGGACATCGTTAGATCCAACGTGGATGACGTACGTAGTGCTTGCGGGCGCGAGCCTGGAAACCTCTTCCACAGCCGCAACAATGTCGTCCACGCCGCCACCTGGGATACAGAATCGCTTTCTGGTCCTGGGTGCCCTGGCGCAGAACTCGGTTAATTGGCCACGGACCATGGAGTCGCCCACAAGCCGAACTTCTTCCGTTTCCTCTTCCTCATCAATAGCAAGAATTTTGAAGCGGTTTTGGCATGTTGTCGGGATGACCTTCCTGGTACTGGTACTGGGATGCACATTGTTTCTCACTAACTGAAAGTTGTCCTGGGGGGGAGTGAGAGTAGAGTCATTATTATTTTCTGCAACATCTAAGGTAGCTGGTACCGGTACCGGTACTGTATGCACTGGAATAGCGGTTGACATCGTAGTGGTTTCTTGGGCCGAGGGCACTCCTACGTTGAGTGTGGCAAATTCTTGAAGGGATTCAAGCTTCGTAGTCAGGGCATCAATCTTGCGGTGAGCTGCATTCAATTCATCCGCAATCTTCTCTCGGAGCTGGCAAAATCTACAAATTTGGACATCAGTATCAACAAACATTGTAGGGCCAAATTTACCGGAACAACTCGTGCAGGTTCGTTGCGGCGCCATGACGATATAATCACAATATGCCTGAAAATCGCACAAATTTATGTCAGCAAAATGGTACAATTAAAGCCTGAAAATCACAAAAAAATTTATGTTAGCAATGTGATACAATTAATTCCTGAAAATCACAAAAAAATTTGTTAGCAATATGATAAAATTAATATGCCTGTAAATCACAAAAAAAATGTTAGCAATAGAACACAATTTATGCCTGAAAATAAAACAAAAATTTATGTTAGCAGTATGACACAGTTAAAGCCTGAAAATCACAAATGGACTAGAAATTTGTTACAAAATATACTGGAAAAAACAAAAAGTGGGAGAGGGTTAATGTAGCCTAGTGAGAAAACTGGAAAACTCCCATGGCTTGGATTGGTCAATAGCTGTGCGGACTATTTTTGCGCATTTGAGTATTGTAGTAATCTCTTCTTTGTCATTCAAAGTTGAAGTTTGCCGTATTGCGGCGTCAGCAACACCGGAAGAATGGATCAAATCTGATTTTGCTGGATTGGCAGAACTTGTGAAGGCAACACCGTCAACATGCTGTCGGATCTTTTCCTTCAGGCACTGACGAGAAACTGTATGTGGGAGATTATGCTGATGCATGATTTGTTGATAGTCATTCTGTGCTTCACTGACTGGAATAAATTCTCCAGAAGATGTCCGGTCCTGCAGCTGACTGAAAAAATGTACCTCTGCAGCAATAAACTTTCTGTCACCTTCAATATCTGGAATTTCAGCATCAAATTCCAGTGTTGTTTCCTGCTTTCTGCGAGTTGTTAGCTTCTGCCATTCAATGGTCATACATAACTTATGATATAGTAAGTCTCTCGACAAAGCATCTTTCTCATTCAGCAGTTCCGAATAGTTTATTTTCCAGGTTGTGTTGTCACTTTCTTTTACCACAGCTACTATTTCCTCCCCAATGTTTTCGGTTTGGCACATGTGAGTATTTTCGGCTGTCGCTCTTTGACAGAAGAAACACAATTCTTTTCGCACCTTTGGAATGGACGAACGTGTTACTTTCCGTTGTGATCCTGTATGTGACGTAGATGGAACACTTGGTGTACGACTGCTCGGTGGCCAACCTTTACGTCTGATCAGTACTGTGGTATCACCCTTCTCGAGGGCTTTGCTGTGGCGGGTCTTGGCTCGCTGTATGTCTGTTTTGTTCGTGGCCTCAGCATAGCATTTCTGGTGCCACACTGCACTGTTAGTTTGAAGATCTTGCGGCTCCAGATTAACCAGACGTTGCGACATAGATATGTATTTTTGTTCTCCATAGTCTGACCTTTCTCTGACACACTCCAGGAAACGAATATAGCTGCCTGGCTTTGGTGTACTGACTGTTTCATTTGTATTTTCTTGACATACGATGCACTGTCTGTAGTTGTTTTCTATCTTGCGTCGCTTGGTTTCCATGTTCTGTGAACAAAGAAAAAACAATTAGAAAAAACAAAATAGCAAATGAAAAAATTCTCGTAAAATTAGCCGCCATCTTGGATTTAGAGGTCTGTATATGTCCTGTCATTCAAAATATTGAATGCCATGACTTTATTTCATGATACAAACATCTTAGTCATCATTTGTGTTAATAATTAAACAAAATATAATGTATAAAGGGCTTAGAATTTGCACAGATGGTCAAAATATCCATATTTTATGCCGAAAATTCAAGATGGCCGCCATTATTCCAAGATGGCATCCAAAAAAATGCCAAACACGATTTTTGTAGATAATGGATCATAATTATTAAAAAAAAATACATTGGCAAAAATCTATATGAAATTTCCACGAAATTACATAACACCATATACTATTAGGCCTACAGTACATATCAAGATCAATAATTAATGATCCATCATTTCGATATTATCTTGATCTAGTTGAATTTGTAAAAAAATGGGATGACTATTCCTATAATATAATCGCTTACTTTGAGGTATTATATATAATAACTCCGGTAGGTTATCGGCCTTCTATAGGATTATGACGCTTCTTTTGGAGATTCTGAGGATATAGCTAGGTACATTTATAATTATGACATCCAAATCGATTATTTATATATGGATATATACAAAAAGTCTTAAAACTGTTATCAAGTTCCGAAAGTCTGAATCGGGTTGAGTTTAGACCCTGTGGAGGAGCAGGGTTGAGTTGGCTTGATATTGGACACCCTTTTATGGCATTTGGGTGTGAAATACGACACCATTTCCAGTCTATCGGAGATAGTGATGGTAAAGGAAAATGCGGTACAAGTCAAGGTGAGGGTGAGGTCAGAGATGATGATGATGATGATGATGATCAGTGGTGGTATAGTACAGATTCAGTTGGATGGTAATTTTATATGCTTGTGATTTTGTTTGTTGTTCTGATGTAGGTTCCTAGGACTGATGCGATGACATGTTTACTGTGCTGTGGTAGGTCTCCTCCACCTAGGATATGCTTGATGTTGAATGTTCCTCCTTGTTGGGTTACTACACTTCTGAGGTGGGTGCGGGCACCGTAATGTCTGTGGCAGTGGAGTAGATAATGCTCCACTGTCTCAGGTGTGAGGCAGTACGGACAATTTTCATTTTCTTGCAGTCCCATCCTGTACATATGCCCTCCCAGTCTGGTGTGTCCTGTTCTGAGGCGGAGAGCCGCGGTGTTTAAGGCTTTGTTCTTGTAGATGGAGTGTTTCCACACTGACCACTCTGACTTGATGTTACTGTATTGTGTGCCAGCTATGGTTATTTTCCACTCTTCCTTGAAGTCTTGGAGGACATTCTTCTCTGAGGATGTTTGTCCGGTCGGTTGTGGTGTAGGGCATGACTGTTGTTAGGTGGAAGGAGTGCATCGCTTTGGCTAGTCCATCCACTATTTCATTATGGAGGATGTCAATGTGGCTGGGTACCCATTGGAGGGATATTGTATATCCTTGAGAGTGGAGGGTGGTGAGGAGTTGGATCATAGGGTATACTATTTCTTTGTGTTATAGTTGATGGCTTGTATGGCACTTTTGGAGTCACAGCAAATGGTGTAGGCACTTACTGGGAGGGTGTTGATGATCTCAAGTGCACGGAGGAATCCATAGAGCTCTGCTGTAAACACTGTGGTTTGTATGGGTAGTTTCCATCCCATGGTAAGGTGAAATTTTGGGATCCATAATGCTGAAGACACAGATTTGCTGTTGTTATTACTGGTACTGATGCGTGATCCATCTGTGTATACGTGGGTGGAATTTTGGTGCTGGGTGTGGAGGACTTCGAGGAACTCTTGCTTGAGCTCAGCCGAGTTGTTTTTCTTGGTTGTTGAGTTGATGAGGTCTGTGTGGACTGTGGGTGGGATGTATTCCCATGGTGGGACTGGTGGTATCATGGGGATTGAGTGGCAACCAAGGAATATGCGTGATTTTCTATGTATAATTTGCCCTACGCGCTCTCGGAAGGGTGCTTTATGGATGGGAGCTCCTTGAGGCTGTACTGGTACATTGCGGAGAGATGCAGAGAATGGGTGGGAAGGTGGGGCAGCATAGATTTTTGAGAAGTAGGTGGTACACTGTATATCCCTTCTGGTGTGGAGTGGGATTAGATTTGCTTCACACTGAAGGCTGGCCACCGGGGTTGATTTAACCCTTCCAACCCGGAAGGGCTCTTGAACGCCCATAACAAACTCGGCCCGCGCAACCCGGAAGGGCTCTTGAACGCCCATTGCGTGCGTACGTGCTTTCGAATGCCGCGCGTAAATTTTTGGTATCGTGGGAGGGTAGGTGGCGCCACCAGACGTAAACTATGCCACAGCAACAGTATCTACCCCGACGCCATCATGGATAGTACGCCAAATAGTGATTCCGCTGTGTCCGATACCGTGCTTCCTACGACGCCCGTCCTAGTTCGTCGCGCCTTACCCCGACGCCATCGCCTAAATGTGTTATCTCCCGGAGGTATTGAGACGCCATTAAGACTTTATGAGCGTGCTGATGCCAAGCATAATGTTGATGATGAAGGCAGTGATCACTCCACTAATTATAAGTCGAGTGATTATGGCGACGAGAGTGACAAAGAAGAGCAATTCCTGGGATTTGCGAGAGAACATGAGAGTGATGAAGGTGATGTACCAGCTTTTGAGGAAGCTGTTTTACCTCAAGACGGTTATTATGTATGTAAGGATTAATAGTAGTTCCACAGATGATCAGTATTATGTATGTAATGATTAATAGCATTTTCCATTGATGACCCCTTTTATATGTTTTGACTCTAGGGTCCCTTACGATTAGATTCAGAGTAAACATGGCTGCCACCCATCCACACAGGTGTTTCCTTGTCCTGCCTTTATTGCATAGCTGAGGGTCTGATACACTACATATTGGCGACGAGGATAAATGGACAACTTGAGGCAAGCACCTTAGTTATTACAGAAGACTGAAGAGTGATGCAACATGGCGGCTTTCGGTAAAATAGAGGAATTCAGCCCAGAAACTGGAGACTGGGCCCAGTACACAGAACGGCTTGCCCAGTACTTTATCGCAAATTACATCACAGAGGCAGTAAAGAAGAGAGCCATCTTGTTGAGTGTTTGTGGATCTACAACTTACAGTTTGATGAGGAGTTTAGTGGCCCCAGAAAAACCAGCAGCAAAAACATTTGAGGAACTCTGCAAACTAGTGCAAGATCACCACCACCCCAAGCCCTCGCTTATTGTGTCTCGTTTTAAATTCAATTCGCACTATCAAAAACAGGGTCAGTCTATATTGTCATTCATTGCTGACCTGAGAGAGTTAACAGAACATTGTGAGTATTGGTCAACCTTGGAAGACATGTTAAGGGATAGGCTAGTGGTTGGAGTTAGAGATGAACACATACAGAGATGGCTGTTATCAGAAAAAGTGTTAACCTTAAACAAATCAGTAGAACTTGCACATGGTATGGAAGTGGCTATGAAAAATTCATTAGATATCCAAGCTGCTAAAGGATCTACATTTCCCCCGCAAGACAATATTTCCCAGGCATCAGTAAATAAAATTCAAAGGCAGCAGAGTGTAAAGAAACCTGAAGGTTGGGTGCAAGTTAAGAAAACTCCAGATACAAGCTCTCGACCAAGATCTTGTTATAGGTGTTCTGCTTCGTCACACACTGCAGATACTTGTTGGTTTAAAGAAGCAGAATGTCACTACTGCCACAAGAAGGGTCACATAACAAGGGCATGTATGAAAAAATCACAGTCCAGGAGGCAACAAAACTTAAATTCTGCCAACTTGGTGGAGGAAGCAGAAGGAGCCGAAAATTTTGAAGAAGAAGACAGCCCTATTTATACTATGTTTAATGTGGCAGCTTCCAAAGTAGGTACACGTCCCATCATGGCCAACTTTGAAATTGAAGGCAAGTCAGTCGAGATGCAGGTCGACACAGGGGCTTCCGTCTCCATTATCACTAAGAAGATGCACAAGAGTTTGTTTCCAGACAGTTCACTCAAGAAATCTAAAGCAGTGCTGCGTACTTACACAGGAGAGGAGATTAAAGTAGTTGGAAAACTGGAGGTACAGGCAAAATATGATGACCAAGAAGCTAATGTTCCACTCATTGTGGTAGAAGGAAATGGACCAAATTTGGTTGGAAGGGATTGGTTAAGCAAATTTAGGTTAAATTGGAGTGCAATATGCCATATAGTCTCACATTCCTCTGCTTGAACAATATGGGGAAGTATTTCAAGATGGTTTGGGCACAGTGAAGAATGTAAAAGCCAAGTTACATGTGGATCCAACAGTACAGCCAAAGTTGTTTAAGGCCCGGCCAGTACCTTTTGCCATGAGGGAGAAAGTAGAAACTGAACTGAAGCATTTACAGCAAGAGGGAATAATTGAACCTGTGGAATTCTCTGACTGGGCTACTCCCATCGTTCCAGTGCTAAAAGGAAATGGGAATGTTCGGATTTGTGGCGATTACAAAATTACCATAAACCGTGCCATTAAATGTGATGTTTATCCTATTCCTCGAATTGAAGACTTGTATGCAACTTTGAGTGGGGGTCAAACCTTTACTAAAATTGATCTGTCCAACGCATACCTCCAACTTCCTCTTGATGAAGTTTCAAAGGATTAAAGCACCATCAACACACACAAGGGTCTATTCAGATACACTCGCTTACCATTCGGAATCTCCTCTTCACCTGCTATCTTTCAACGGTGTATGGATAGTTTACTTCAGGGTATTCCTAATGTGTGTGTCTACTTGGATGACATTTTGATAACTGGTGAATCAGAAGCTGAACATCTAAAAAATCTGGAAGCAGTTCTCAAGAAACTCTCGGAGGTTGGGTTTCGTGCAAAGCCATATAAGTGTGTGTTCCAAGCCAAGGAAGTCAGCTATTTGGGTCATCGCATTGATGCGGAAGGATTACATCCCCTTGAAGAAAAAGTTTGAGCCGTAATGGATGCTCCAAAACCCTGTGACATGATGGAACTCAAATCATATCTAGGTCTCCTGAACTATTATGGACGCTTTCTACCAAACATTTCTACAGTCTTGGCACCTTTGCATTTGTTGTTAACTAAGAATTCTCCTTGGAAGTGGGGTGAAGACCAAGATGATGCATTTAGAAAATCAAAGATGTTACTTCAGTCATCAACAGTGTTGGTCCACTATGATCCACAGAAAGAAAGAGTATTAACATGTGATGCTTCCCCCTATGGTGTTGGAGCAGTGCTTTCTCATCGATTTGGTTACGGATCAGACAAGCCCATTGCATTTGCTTCAAGAACCTTGGCCCCTGCTGAAAGAAGATATGCTCACATTGAGAGGGAAGGACTGGCGATAGTGTTTGGAGTTAAGAAATTTCACAACTATTTGTTTGGGCGACACTTTCAGATATTCAATGATCACAAGCCTCTGAAAGCCCTATTTGGAGAACACAAAGCAGTATCATCTATAGCCTCTGCCAGGATCCAGCTTTGGGCTTTGACACTTTCAGCATATGACTACTCGTTCTCGTATAAGCCTGGCAAAGAAATTAGTAATGCTGATGCACTAAGCAGACTCCCATTACCGGAATTCCCAACCAAGGTACCAAGCCCACAAGATGCAGTGTTGCTGTTGGAGTTCATGGATGCTTCACCTATAACTGCAAATGAAATACAGAACTGGACTAGACATGACCCAACTCTTTTACATGTCTTACGTTTTGTACTCCAAGGTTGGCCCCATACTGTAAACACTGACCTGAAACCCTACTGGGCAAGGAGAAGTGAGTTCAGTGTAGAAGACGGTGTGTTATTGTGGGGCTGTAGAGTTGTAGTGCCACCACCAGGAAGACCACAAGTCTTGGAGATGCTTCACCAATCACATCCAGGAATAGTGAGGATGACAAATTTTGCTCGGAGCTATGTGTGGTGGCCTAACATGGACCAAGATATTGAAACTTGTGCATCAGTGCCACTTATGTCAAGAAAATATGAACTTACCTCCTGCTGTACCGATGCATCCCTGGGAATGGCCTACACATCCTTGGGAAAGAGTGCACATTGATCATGCTGGACCATTCATGAACCGTATGTTTCTCCTGGTAACTGATGCCTACTCCAAGTGGATGGAAATCTTCCCAGTTTCGTCCACTTCTACAGAAGTAACCATAAGCAAACTTAGAACAGCTTTCTCTTCCCATGGGTTACCGTCAGTTTTAGTTTCAGATAATGGGACATCTTTCACCAGTGTAGAATTCCAGGAATTCATGAAGGCAAATGGTATAAGACACTTAACCTCTGCACCTTACCATCCAGGATCAAATGGACTAGCAGAGCGTTCAGTGCAAACTTTCAAGAGTGGTATGAAGAAACTTCAAGTGGGTAGCATTGAAACCAGAGTCTTAAGGTTTCTTTTCAAGTACCGCGTAACACCACATTCAACAACTGGGAAGTCACCAACAGAACTTTTAATGGGTCGCAAATTGAAAACCCATTTGGATTTGTTGCAACCAGATCTCTCCAAGAAAGTGCGTCATGCTCAAGAGAAACAAAAGAGGAGGCATGATACCCATACACAAGACAGGTATTTTGAAATAGGTGACAGGGTTGGTGTTTATAATGTTGGATCTGGACCTCGGTGGTGGTTTGGAATTATAGAAGGACATGAGGGAGGAGCCTACATAGTGAAACTGAAGGATGGACGCAGCATTATACGCCATGCAGATCATCTCCGAATGTCCAGAAAGGGTGATTTTGTTGACAATATGATGCCATCTCAGGTTGCAGAAAGTGAAGGGCCTTATCCTGCATCACTAAACAAGTTGGGAATACCAAGTTACAACTCCGCTCCAGTATCGGTATATGAAAAGGAATCTACACAAACGCCTTTCTACCAACAGGAGGGGAGGCCTACCAGACTGTCACCACTTGTTCACCCAGAAAAAGAGACACCAGTACCATTAAGTCCTCAGTTAAGACGCTCCGACAGGTTACGGAGGCACCTGAACGACTAAACCTGTGAACCTGATAAGCCTTAGGATAGCAAATGCATTTAATATTTTTTTCTTTTCATGGTTAATAAAATAATTGTTATGATTAGTTTCTTGAAAACAATTATATATATACAGTATGTCTAATTATCTAGTCTGTAATGTATAATCTTTTACTTCCTTATACTGTACATGTATTAGTATCCATAATGTTGATATAGAAAGAATTAAAATCCTTTCATTAACAAACTTTACTTTATATATAAAGGAAGCGTAACACTGGTTTTTGTTCAAAATATACCGGTATTCTGTTAGGATCAACTTTAATTTTGTTTTCTTTAAGATCTAATACAAATACCTGTAAATGAATGAGATAGGTATAAGTTCTAATTGAGATTACAAATATCTCTGATACTGACATATTACTGCGAGTAGTAGGCTACCAGTAAATTTTGTAATGTACATATGAACTTGCATGGATTTATTTATTTTCATCCATATTGTTAAGAAACTAAGAGCAGCCTATATGTAAACCCATCATAAATGTTGGTATATCATTATTTTTTTTTTATGTTGTAGGCCTATGTTACTTTCAATTAATCATACTTAGTTTAGAGTACAATATTATATCTATCAGTCATCATCAAACTTTAATACTGTATTTATTTGTTAATGCTTTAAAGTTACTGTACTGATATTTTTCAACTTAAAGGGGAAGGAGTATTATGTATGTAAGGATTAATAGTAGTTCCACAGATGATCAGTATTATGTATGTAATGATTAATAGCATTTTCCATTGATGACCCCTTTTATATGTTATGACTCTAGGGTCCCTTAAGATTAGATTCAGAGTAAACATGGCTGCCACCCATCCACACAGGTGTTTCCTTGTCCTGCCTTTATTGCATAGCTGAGGGTCTGATACACTACAACGGTGAACTTGAGAGAGTGAGTGAGTGGGAGAGTTCAAGATCACTCTCCAAGTTTCGCATGAGTGATACGACCCCAAGCCCTTCGCCAGCTAAATCGCCTTTCAAGCTACACTTATATAAGAAGCAAATACTTGAAAAGGCGGCCGCGGCAGCTAGGGAACGAGCCAAAATACTTGGTGAGGATGAGGCTGTGAGTGAGGGTGAGCGTGGTGACTCCTCTCGCCCGCCATTGTCTCCCTTATCTACCCAAGCCACCCAAGATGACCCGGGTGCCCCGCATTCTTCCCCACCACTGCCAAGGGATGAGGATCCCCACTTTCGGCCTATTTGCCTCCTAGGTCCCCTGACAGGCGACATACTGCTGCCAAAAAGGGGAAAGGCAGCAAATATACCAAAAAAGGAAAGAAAAGTAAGCGGGTTTTGTTCGAGGCTCCCGCGGCGTCCACTCCTGCCCGCCCCAGCCATACACCCCCGCAACTTTCCCCACGGTCCTCCCCACCTCTCCAGCCGTCAACATATGTTTCTGACGAAGTCTTTGAGCTCGCATCACCAATACCTGGGCCTAGTGACAGTGAAGCATTGCTTTCTGTCACTCGTCGCAGGCCAAGGAGCCCAGGACCTCGGGGGGACATAGCCTCACCTGCCACTCCTTCCCCACCTCGCCCACCCGCACGCCGCCCACGCATCATTCGTTCCCCGCCAGATTATGTGGGGACCACTGATGATGAAGGGCACCTCTCAGAAGACTCTCGCCATGATTACATAGGTCCACCGTCAGGGCAAGATGACCACTCTGACGATGACTATATGGACATCGACGACCCTCGACCCATCCGCTTGGCCCGGTGTCGTGCTGCCCGTCGTGCTGGCCGCCGCCCTCACCGCCCTAGGGCGCGCGCTTCCCGATTTGGCCGTGGGCCTGCTGGGCCACCAGCTGGAGCTCCTCGTCAGCGTAGACAAGACCCATTCTACATATTTCAGTGGCAAGACGTAGTTGACGGGGATGGGTACAACCCTAATGTGCCAGCTTTTGATGAGGTACAGGAGGGTTCAGGCATTACCCCCAATTTTCCTGCAGGCCCCAATGCTCCACCACACGAACTATTTGAGGCCTTCTTTGATGAGGAGGTGGTAGGGTATGTTGTCAAAGAGACAAATAAGCAGTACCAATTCCAGGTCCACTTTTTGGGCAAGGTGACCAAGGGCCACATGAGGCAGTGGACCCCAGTGATTCATCACGAGTTCATGGTGTTCCTGGCACTCACCATGCTAATGCCTCATGTCAAGAAGCATAGGTTGCCTGACTATTGGATCACCAATGATCTCATATCCACCCCTGCCTTCGGGAAATATATGTCTCGCGACCGGTACCTTGATATCCTCGCAGCGCTCCATCTTGTCACCAACACCGACGTCCACCTCCCAGACAAGCTGTGGAAGATTAGGACGTTGTACGAGATGATGCGAGAACGCTTCACCTCTTACTTCAAGCCCTTCCGCAAGGTCGTCATTGACGAGTCTCTTGTGCTGTTCCGGGGAAAACTCAGCTTCCGGCAGTACATCCCCTCAAAAAGACATCGCTTTGGCATAAAAAAATTTGTGCTGTGCGACTGCCAAACTGGCTATGTCCTGGACTTCCTGGTCTACAGCGGGAAGGAAGGGGACGTGCTTGTGGACCCCCTCCTTGGCTTTGGCGGAGCAGTGGTGCAAGCCATGGTGGACCGCTATTTCCACAAGAATCACGTCCGCTTCACGGACAATGACTACACGTCCCCCACTCTCAAAGTACCTGCATGAGCGCAAGACGGGGAATGTAGGCACAGTACGAGGGAAAAGGAAGGGCATGCCAGCTTTCCCTCCAAAGACCAAAAAAGGTGATGTGTTCAGGAAGAAGTCGGGGCCCATTCTGGCTATCCACTGGCACGACCAGCGGAAGGTCAACCTCCTGAGCACCATCCACAAGGGGAAAATGGTGGAGACTGGCAAGTTGGATCGCCGCACCCAGGCCAGGGTGACCAAGCCCGATGCTGTCCTGGACTACAACATCAACATGAGGCTGGTGGACAAGTCCGACATGCAGATAGGCTTCATTGACTGCCTGCGTACCTCGTGCAGATGGTACAAAAAGTTCTTTCTGCATATGGTAGACATGTCAATTCTGAATGCCTACATTATATACAAGCTTTGGAATGTGAACACACCCATGAAGTTCAATAGCCTGAGGAGGTTCCAAAAGCAGGTGTTGACGGAGCTCCTGGAGAAGTATGCTACGCCACAGAGGGCAGTGGCACATACTGGGCCCGCCGCTACTGACCGCTTGTACTGTGCATATTACATGAATATGCACAGGCTTGTTCCCCTGCCTCAGAATGAATCAGGAAGAACGCAGCAGAAGCGGTGCCATGTCTGCTACAACACCAGGCTGAGGGCGAGGTCAGGTAAAAAGTCCACCCTGGAGTGTGTGGAGTGCAAGGTGGCACTCTGTGCTGTAGGGTGCTTCTTTGATTACCACTCCAAGCAGGAGTTCTAATAATCATAGTGAAAGTGCCAAAGATAATGACAATATGTACAGTACTATATATATAGGCAAAAAGTGGAAGTAAACCAATTTATTGTTATACAAAAGTCGTGTATTATGAGAACATTTATACAAATACAATTACACCATAGTAATATGTGAAAGTGACACATATGTATATAATAAGTGACATTCATATGATTACAACCTATAGAAATATATAAATCAGTGAAAAAAGACAATAAATTGTATATAAAACGTTTACAAAGCATATAACTAAGTGAAAGTGACACAAGACCTAATATTTGATGGCCAAACTATAATAAACACCTGTGATAACGAATAATCAGTGGCTAATATAACAATAACCTACCTCAATTTCTAATAAAATGTACGGTATCGAGTGAAAATGAGCATTATCAGTGACAGTGACACTCTCTAAAGCATATTTATCAAAGTGAAAGTGACACAAGACCCAATATTTGATGGCCAAAGTATAATAAACACCTGTGATAACGAATAATCAGTGCCTAATATAACAATAACCTACCTCAATTACTAATAAAATGTACCGTATCGAGTGAAAATGAGCATTATCAGTGACAGTGACACTCTCTAAAGCATATTTATCAAAGTGAAAGTGACACAAGACCCAATACTTGATGGCCAAAGTATAATAAATACCTGTGATAACGAATAATCAGTGCCTAATATAACAATAACCTACCTCAATTACTAATAAAATGTACGGTATCGAGTGAAAATGAGCAATATTAGTGACAGTGATACCCTAATAAACATACTTTATATAATTGGCCTCAAAATAACTATAAAAATATCAAATAAACATCACATTCTTAATATCAAACACTAAAATCGTCTAAGGGAGATAAACACTTTGGCGCGACGAGCGGCTAGGTGCGTGGTAGCCGTGGCCGGGGCGACGCATCCGAACGTGGGAAGAATTTTCCGCCGAAAAGCAGTCGTCTTCCCGCGCTCACCATTATGCAACCAGTGGGGCTAGAGACCTCTACTCAACGGCATTCTACAAAGGAAGGTTTGTGGAACATTTTACTTTTTTATTCATAACATTACATGCCATATTCATTGAATTACAGATGAGTTAACATAGCCCAAAGATCGTCAAAACCCCCGGTACCACAGCACAGTCGTGAGCTAGAGTGCCCGGGGCTGGAGGGTTAAGGGCCCCCATTATGATCCTCATTGCTGAATTCTGTACCACCTCCAGTTTATGAAGATGGGTCGGTGCGGCTGAGGCGAATGCTTGGGCACAGTAGTCAAGTTTACTTCTGATGTATGCTATGTAGAATGTTCGGAGGGTTGTGGCGTCTGCACCCCATGTTGTGCCTGCGATTGCTTTCATGATGTTCAGTCTTTGGTTGGTGTTGTATATCAGGTAGTCTATGTGGTCTTTCCAAGTGAGGAGTGGAGCATCAAAAATTACTCCGAGATATCTGTGGCTCTGTGTAGGAAGCAAATCTTCTCCATTAAGCGTGAATCTTGGAGGTCTGTAGTTTTTCTTTCTTGTGAAGATCTGGTATAGCGATTTGGTTGGGTTGATACTTAGTTTTGATTCATTAGTCCAGTTCCCTAGGATGTTGAGGGCGTCCTGAATCCTTTGTTCGGCTATTTGGGGATTATGGTCTGAGGCGTATATTGTTATGTCGTCGGCGTATTGTATTGTTTTTGCTGGGTTTATGTCTGGCATGTCCGACTGGTACGCGTCGAATAAGGGGGGGCTGAGTGAGGATCCTTGTGGTAATCCTTTTTTTGTTGTTATGGTCTTAGACATCTGGCCTTGGATGAATACTTGGTTTGTTCTGTTGGGGAGGGAAGACTTTAACCATTGCAGCATGTGTCCTTTTATTCCCATTCTGGATAGTTTCAGCAGTAAGAGATCGTGGGGAACGGTGTTGAAAGCAGAGGAGAGATCTAAATATACTACGATACAGGTCTTTTGGCTTGAAAGGGCTGATAGTATTACCTGTTCCAGGTTAGGGGAGGTGTGGTGGAGTGGTCTTGCCACTGGCCTGGTAATCCAAAGGTCCCGGGTTCAAATCCCGATGTATCAATGGGAAGACATTATTAGGATGGAATTTGTGCTGTACCTAGTATCAGTGCATTACCACAAGCCCACCGAAACGTCAATAAAATACCCTCATTGTTCCCTGATTAAATTGCACTGTATGAATATTCCCATATTCAAAATATGCTATAGGGGTGCAATGCCTGGTGAGTTATCTGCTCAACAGGTGGCGTTGTGTGTGTGTAAGCGTGAGAGTCCGAGTGTAGGGGATGAGACAGTGAAGCACGGGAACGAGGTGGCTTCAGAGATGGGGTCGTTTCGGGCCATGAGTGAGCACCGTGCCTCATGTGAAGGCAAGATGGCAGGTGCTCGTTGTACTCTACGTGCTTCACATGTCTTACTCCCTAGACTGGAACAAGACCTCACGGGCTTCACTGTGCATTATAAAGCGGTGAATGTTAAGGCTCTCAGCCTATGCCCGAGAGGAAGTAAGTTGGAATATTAAAAAAAAAAAAAAAAACAAAAAAAAAAAACAAAAAAAAAATACCTGGTCTACTGTAGAACAGGTAGGTCTGAAGCCGGCTTGTGAGGAGGGGATGAGGTTATTGTTTTCAAGGTGCCAGGAGAGTCTTGTCTGGACCATTCTTTCTGCCAGCTTGCTTATGCTAGGCAGGAGGCTGATTGGTCGGTATGATGATGACAGGCAGGGGTCCTTTCCTGGTTTAATGAAGGGCAGGATGATACCGTTTTTCCAGTCCTTGGGGACGTTGCCTTGTGTCCATGTTGTGTTGATAAGGTGAAGCAGTTGGGTGTGCATTGTTGGTGGTAGGTATATGATAAACTCGTATGGTATGCGGTCATGTCCTGCTGTTTTGCCTGTTGGGAGGTGGGCTATTGCGGTTTGCATTTCAGAAGTGGTGAAGGGCTTGTTCATTTGTGTAGGACGATGTATAGCTATGGTGATCTCATTACTGATCATGTTGGCTTCTTCTTGGTCATCTGGGGGTTTCTGGTGTTGGTTATTTTGTATGCGGGTAGCTATTGCATCGGCTCTGTCTTTGGGTAAAAGGCACATCTCTCCATCTATTGTGAAGGGGAATGATGGGAAGGAGGGTCGTCCTGTGATGCTGCAGAATCTATTCCAGACTTCTGAAATTGGGGTGTCATGGTTTATGTTGCTACAGTATTCTCTCCAGGAGGATTTGCAGGTTGATCGGATTGTTTTTGTGGCAAAAGCTGTAGTTTTTTTAACTTGGATCCAATTCAACAGTGATTTAGACCTTCGTTGTTTTTGGATAGCCCTTCTTCGTGTCGCTACAGCTCTGGAGCATTCCTCGGTCCACCAGGGTCTCAGAATTTTGTTGGATGGGAGTCTTGACGTGAGTTTGAAGTGTTGTGAGGCTGCTGTATCTATTGCTTCGGTCATTTTTGTATGCATGACGTTGGGGTCTGTATGGTTGCCATCTGGATTTTGTACAGTATTTTCCCAGGTCTTCCAGTTGAACTTTGGGGGGATATGCCATTTGGGTAGGGTAAAGGGGTATATAGGTGGGCTGAAGTTTGTGAACTCTATGTGTAGGGGCCAGTGGTCTGTGCCCAGGTCTGGCCCTACTTTGGATCTTACCTCTGGGGAAAGGATTCCCGAGCCAAGGCATATGTCGATGGTGGAGCTGTAGTTCGTTTGTAGGTTGAAGTATGTTGGGATGAAAGCTTTCTGATAGTAGGCTATAGTTGCTGTTTTGGATGTAGCTAAATATGTCGTTCCCTGCTGTATTGGCTGTGCCTCTGCTCCAGGAGGGGTGGTTGTCATTTAGGTCGCCTATCACCATGAAGGGTGTGGGTACTTGTTGGATATAATGAGTCAGCTCCTGATGTGATATAGAACCCCCTGGATTATATGTTCCAATGATGGATAGTTGTGTTTTTTTATATGGGAGTGAGACAGCTAGGATTTCTAGTGTTCCATTAGGGAATGGTCTGAGTTTTATTTCTTTTGCGGAGAGTTCGTGTTTGGTTAGCACAAGATTCCTCCTCCTGGTCTCCCTACTCTGTCTTTCCTTATGCTGATGTAGGGTTTTAAGTTGGGTTTATACTTGTCAGTTAGCCAGGTTTCTGTTATAATTGCTACATGTGGGGATTTTGTTCTTAAGTAGTTTTTTAGTTCTGACAATGATGTTTTAAGGCACTTAGTGTTCCATGTCATTACTTGGAGTGGAACCATAGTTACTAACGTTTTTTGTTGGTGTTTCTGAGGTTTCTGTAGCGGTTATCCTGAGGTGGTGATGATGGATGTTTGGTCTGGGTATGGGTGGTGTGGTTTTGGGGTTTTTTGGGGTGCTGAAAATCTGCCGTTTTGATGGTGGGGTTTGGTTGGCCTTGGCTTTTACTGTCGCTTGTATTTGTTTGTGTTTTGTTACTTTCATTTAGGCTTTTTTCAGTTGGGATGCTCTTGAGTTTGCTGGTATTCCCAGTACTGGTACCAGTGTCAGTTATTATTATTTGTTGTTGTTGTTGTTCCGTGGGCTGTTGCTCTGTTGAGTTGACTTGGGTCATCGTGCACTCTGGTGACTCTGGTGATGGTTGTGGGGTGGGTGAAGCTGTATGTGCTGATGTATTTGGTGCCAGTACTGGTGGTGCTGTGGTATCGGTAGTTGTATCTACCGGTACTGGAGGTGTTGTGCAACTTGTGCTAGTTGCATCTACCGTTACTGGTGGTGTTGTGATAGCTGTAGCTACTGGTGCTGGTGGTGTTGTGGCTGTTGCAGTTGTAGCCTCCAGTATTGATGGTGCTGTGACTGTTGTAGCTACTGGTACTGTAGGTGTTGTGTTAGTTGTGGTTGCAGGTGTTGATGATGTTGTTATAGTTATGGCTGTAGTATGTGATGAGTGTGGTAGGGGGGGTTTTGGGCCTGGTGGAGGGACTTGGCAAGGCATATGTGGGGGGTCTGGTTGTTGTGAGGGTGGCGGTATGCTTATGTTGGTGGAAGATGGTCCACCATCTGTATCAGTGCGATTATTTTTTGTTTGTACAGCATGTTGGAGGTTGCTGATGATGGAGGCCATTATATGTAGCTGCTCCTCCATTGGCAATGATGTTATGGTGTTAATTATGTTTATGTGCTTGCCTTGGTCTTTGGGGTTTGGTGCTTGTGGCCTAGTGTTTGAGTTGTGTTGTGGGAGGGTGGGAAAGTTTGTTAGACAATTGTGGGATGTCCTAGTTGTGGGTTTCTGATTTTGTAAGAAATGGGAGTATGATGTGCTGGGGTGAGGGCTAGGCTTGTTTCCCACTAGCGGACGGTATTCTGATTGCACAGTTTGCACTGATGCACCTTGTTCCCTTGCTAGTGGTACTGATGCAACTTGTTCCTGGATTTTATTCGTAGTACTGGCTCCCTGAGGGTTATTTTGGTGTTTTGCCTTTACAAATTCTGGGCAGGTGTTTGAGGTGGATTGGTGGTCTCCGCCGCAGTTTGGACATCTGAATTCTGTGCTCGTGCATTCACTGGTTGGATGTAGTTGAGCGCATTTGGCGCAACGGATCGATGATGCTCGGCAGTTTTTGGTCATGTGGCCCCATCTTTTGCACTTCCTGCAGCTGAGGGGTGGTGGGGTGTAGGGGGTGACAGTGCGCTGGAAAGTGGCAACTTTGATCATTGTGGGGAGGGGGGATCGATAAGTGATCCGCACTCTTTTTGAGGGGCACAGCTCCCCAGTAGTATAATCTTTATCCGTAAATCTAATGACATTGACTATATTGCTATCTAGGCCTATTTCTGTTTCTAGTAGATTGCTGGTGATTTCCTCTACAGTTATGTAGGTGGGGATGCTTATGATACTGTGGGAAAGTTGCTGGTTATCCCTAGGTAAGGACACTGTAACTTCCCATTGTCCGATGTTGGTGGTTTGTAAAGCATTGTCTATTACTGAGGTGCTAAGTTCAGTGTCAGTGTCCACTGCCAGTATGCCCTTATCTTTGTTTAATCGTACGTTCAGGGCAGTAATGTGGAGGTGTTGTTCAATGTTTTTGAAGAACTTGAGGTACTTTGTGTCCTTGGAGAAGAATGCTGCATCTTTGGGTTTGACTAGTATGGTATGAAAAGTTCGTGAGGGGTACTTACCAGCGATGTTTGGGCTTACCGCTGGGGTTTGTTGGTCACCATGCCGCCTATGTATTTTGGATGATTTTGCGTTATTACGAGAATGGAAGGCACTATCTAACCATTGATCGTTGTCTGTGGGGCAGTCAGAGTTTGTGGGGTAATTTGGGGGGGTTACATGCATGATAGGTGAGGTAGAAGAGGTGTTAGTAGCGGGAGAAGCTAGTGGGACTTCCCCCCCAGAAGCGATCTTCTTCTTCTCTTTTCGAGTCACTGACCACCCTCCATCCCGAAGAATTATTACAGACGACGCTGTGACACACATATTATTATTATGTAGTTTTATTATTGCCTGCATTTAAAGTTATTTTAAGATATGCTATTATATTCTATATAATTTTCATACATTTTGGTACAATCTTGACTAGAAAAGAAGCTGAATAAGCGAAATTAAGATCATTACACTTATATCCTCCCCCCCCCTCCCCCCCCCCCCCCCCTTTATGGTGACTGGACGACTCGGCCCATGGGACAACTCGGCTCGGACAGCTCGGCCCACTTTTGGACAACTCGGCCACGACGGCGAGACAACTCGGCCCATTATTTGAGACAGCTCGGCCGCATGTTTTGCTATGGGGCAATTTGACGAGACCAGTCAGGATTAGGATGGGGAGAGCTAAGTGGAGGGTTTATGGGTGAGGCCATGTATGCAGCACCAAATCCTGTCCTCTGCGTATGCGCGGCCTTTTCCCTAATATTTTTATTATGTTATTTAGGCTCAACTGCTAGATTAATTTAAGTTAGGTTAGGTTAGGTTAGGTTAAGATAATATAATAGTATAAAGGAAAAAAAAATCGTGCCAAGGGGCCTAAGATTCTCACGCATGTGCAGAGGACAGGATTTGCAGGATTTGGTGCTGCATACATGGCCTCCCGTTTATGGCGTGTGTGTAATGTGGGCGAAATGTTCGTTTATTGTATAATTATGTCATAGGCTAGTTCTCTCGATTCATAATGTGTAGGTTAGGTTAGGTTAATTAAGAGATCTCTCGTAATTAACACGGGGCCGAGCTGTCTCGTTTTTACTGGACCGAGGGAAGGGAGGGAGGTAGCTGTAGAAGGGAGGGACGGTAGCTGTAGAAGGGAGGGAGGGGTGGGAGGTAGAACACTATCAAACCCAATATAGAAAACTTATCAGAGTTTTAACAATCCATTAGAATATTTCATTATCCAGAAGAGAGAGACACAAAACCCAATTCCGAAAATATATCAAAGTTATAAAAATCCAGTGGAGTATGTCATTATGTGTAAGAAAGGTATACAAAACCCAATATAAAAAACTGATCAAACCCAATATTGAAAACTTATCAAACCCAATATTGAAAACTTATCAAACCCAATATTATCATAGTTATACAAATCCATTGGAGTATGGCATTATGCATAAGAAAGTGTAATGCCCTCGCAAAAATCCCGCCACCCAAATACTCTGCTACCCGAGTTGACGTTTGGGTTAGTGTAAAATAGTCATGATGGTGAAGTCTAAGAAACCCATCACGTGCTGATATCATCGAGACTATCAACCTGGTTCTTTCAAGGAGGCCTAAGGTTACTATCCTATTAATACAATGACAAAGTTATCACACCGTCATAAAAATATCTAAATAAACAAATATTTAACCCTTTCTGTACCTGCGACGTCTTTTCTGTTTTATTCTAGCTATATTTAGAGGATTTTGTGCAGTTTAAGAAAGATCTGTGGTAGTACATAGGGTTAAGGGGGGTGACCTGCTTTTTGTTATTTCTGTCCTTTTCTCTCTTTCTCTGGCTTGTATCCATTCGGCCCCATTCAGTCAACTATTTTAAGACGTTTATCCCCATCTAGGTGTCGATTTCTTCCTGGCGAGCGATAGCGAGCCAGCATTATATGAAGAAATCCGGCTTCGCCGGAGACATTTTTCTATCGAAAAATGTAAAAATTTAGCCTGCTGTCAAACAAAAATTAAAAATATGCTGGCTCGCTACCGCTCACCAGTAAAAAATTGACACCTGGAGGGGGACAAACGTCTTAAAACAGTAGGCTGAATGGGGCCAAATGGATACAAGCCAGAGAAAGATAGAAAAGGACAGAACAAAAACAGGTCACCCCCCTTAAGACTTCTTTTCTTTTTTATTCTAGCTATATTTAGAGGATTTTGTGTAGTTTAGGAAAGATCTGTGGTAGTACACATAGGGTTAAGGGAGATAGTTCGAAGCCTTTTAAACCCCTTCTGTACCGGCAGCGTCTTTTCAATTTTTAAACCTGAATGAAGGTCTAGGGAGGAACCTAATAAAATAATAAAAACAAATACATAAATGAGCAAACAAATTTTTTTTTTTTTTTTTTTTTAAGAGACAATGAACGGAGGAAGGAAAAACACAGATAAAACAAAAAGGTCCATGTGCCTAAAGGCATCCTCCATTCATAAAATGTTTGTAACAACTGGATTTAAACATTTGTAGATTGTAAGTTTGTGGAAAGCAATTCGAGGGAAGTGAATTCCAAAGAGTAGTAGCTCTGGGGATAAATTAATTCTGATAAGCAGAAGTTCTGCATTGTGGAGGAGAAAGTGTAAATTCATGGGCGCTCTCAGCTGCCCTAGTTCTACGGGGAAAGATGTGGAGAGGCGGCACAATTGAAGCAAGTTCCTCGGAACAATTGCTGTAAAAATATCTGTAGAATAATGCAAGGGATGCAACGTTTCTTCGTATGAATAATGTAGGAAGGTCCTGTGTGATTGCAGGGTTATTGATTAATCTAATAGCTTTATTTTGAATTTTGTCCAACTGCCTCAATGCAACCACTCCACTTCCACCCCACAGAGGTGAACAGTAATCCATCTGAGAGCGCACATGACTTTTATATATTACGGCCAACTGCTCGTCAGTGAAGAATTCTCGAACTCTGTACAGGAGTCCCAGTTTTTTAGAGGCATTCTTAGCAATGCTTCTAACATAATGTGTCCAGCTCAAGTTAGTAGTTAATGTTACACCGAGAATGTCAATACTAGGGGAAGTGGGAATATTTACATCATTAAAAAATATATGGGAGTCAGTGAGATTCTGTCGGTTAGAAAATTGAATGTACTTGGTTTTCTGTGCATTAAAGGAAACTAGATTCTTTTGTCCCCATTCATTAATTCTAGAAAGGTCCTGGTTCAGAGAAATTGCAGTGTTTATTTTTGAATTTATAAGATCGGGTTGGGTGAAAGAATTGGTAAATGTGAAGGAACTGTGGAGTGTTGAGTCATCTGCGTAGGAATGTATTGGATTATGAGTGGTAGATATGAGATCATTGATATGAATGAGGAACAGAGTTGGGGCCAAAACTGATCCCTGGGGAACACCAGCATTTATTGAGTGAAATTGAGAATAAAGGCCATCTACCATTACACATATTTTTCTGTTATGAAGATAAGAAGAAATTAGTGGAACTAATGATGCAAGGCCGTAGTGTGACATCTTCGACAATAAGGATTGATGCCAGACTCTATCAAATGCCTTTGATATATCCAGTGCTATTGTATGTGTTTCACCATGTTGGTCTGTAGCTTGGTTGATTTGATGCGTAAGAAGGCAAAGAATGTCTGCAGTTGATCGACATCGTCTAAAACCATATTGCCTATCACTGATTAATTTATTATTCTCCAGATGCTTAATTATGTGATTATTTAATATAATTTCAAAGACTTTACCAAGAGTGGAAGTTATAGCTATTTACGCCCACCTCCCCGTAAGCATATTGGTGATGATGAAACCCTGCCAACACAATACACATTAGTTATTACTCCACCGTTATGTACTCTAATAAATCATGCAAATACGCCCATCCCCCCTTAAGCATATTCCTATAATCTATTCACTGTAAGTAGGCGATAAATCATGACCTCTAACCTTTGTAAATCAAAAACGACTAGAGTAATCGAGCTAATATTTCTACCATTAGGGAAGAGTCAGTCAAGGAATGGATGTGGAAACTTACAGCCCATTTGCTCTAGCCCTTTTTTAGTTATAGAGGATAGAGGTCATGATTCCTCGCCTACTTACAGCGAATAGACTATCGCGTATTGGTGATGATGAAACTCTGTCAACACAATAACCAATTAGTTATTACTCCACCGTCATGCACTCTAATAAATCATGCAAATAACAACACAATATTCAAGGGGAGATAGGCCGTTTGTCTGGTCCACATTCTTCCTTGTGTTTAGTCCCATTTGTGTTGACTTTTTTTACACGTTCGGCCCATTAGTTTGGCGATTTAAACACCTTTCGCCCCATTTCGTTGTCAATTTCAAGAACTTTCGTGCCATTTAGGTGTCTATATTTTCCTGGCGAGCGATAGCGAGCCTGTAATTTTAATAGGAACCGGCCTTCGGCCGGGAATTTTTTCTACCGAAAAATTTACACATTTATTTTGAAGGGGGGTCTAGGGGGTGTTTTTAAAGCTTGATAGAGGTTTAGGAAGGAAACTAGAACAATGATATATACTGTAAGTATATTAGATTAAGTATATATTAAGTATTATTAATATATATATATATATTATATTAAGTATATAGATTATACTGTATATATATATATGAAAAAATCGACCAAAAAGTAAACCATCCCCCCTTAACGGACAGTAAAATATATTAGCATCGATAACTCTTAAGATTGCTTGAACATGACAATCCTCTATGTTATAATCAGGATCCACACACATACTGTTAAGGGCAGATTTCCACTTGAGGGATTTTTTTCTTTACCCCTTTCTCCCTCATGTTTAGCCCCATTGTTTTTGAGATTGTAAGACGTTCGCCCCATTCGTTTGGCGATTTTAAGAACTTTCACTCCATTTATGTCACTTTTAAGACCATTCCTCCCATTTAGGTGTCGATTTTTTCCTGGCGAGCGATAGCGAGCCTGTAATTTAAGAGGAACCGGCCTTCGGCAGGGACATTTTTCTACCGAAAAATGTACAAATTTATCTTGAAAGGGGGTCGTGGGGGTGTAATTTCAAGCTTGATGGAAGTCTAGGAAACACACTAAAAACCTCCCCTTAAGCCGGTATCACACGAGCGCTTTTTCCCTCAACATTTATCCTCAACACTGGTCTGGCAGCTTATGAGGTCAACATTTACAATATTTACTTTACCAATATTAATCTATCATCAGTCTAGTTTCTGATACCATCACAAAATATTCCAGAAATGTTGCCAGAAAAATTTTGATCATCGAATGTTGACTATACAAAGTACAAAGGAGTACAAAGGAAATCAAGCAACAACAGATCTAGTGACCCTTCTAGGTTGCTTGTCCTCCAAAACACTGAGGATCAAGTGTCCAAACAGTGGTTTAGAGTGAGTAAGGGAACATTAGAAAGGGAATTACTGCCCTGGAACTAATGTCCGTGGCAGGATTAGGAAGTTAGTAGGGGACAGATGGGTTAGTAACTGAGGGGGGGATAAAATAAAGTTATTCATTTACAAACGCAGTCAGTCGCGGGTTTGATGCGAGATATTTGTCTAGGCGGAGTTAAAATGAATCAACGGTGATGCAGTCTATAACGTTTCGGGGAAGCCCATTCCACAAGTTGACAACTTGATTGAAGAAGAAATTCTTAGATTCGTGTGAGTTAAAAGATTTACCAATAATTTTGCAACCGTTTCCCCGCGTGTAATTAGATTGGTTGATAGTGAAGTACTTACTAGAGTTCATATTGTCGATGCCTTTGATGATTTTGAACACTTGAATTAAGTCACCTCTTAATCTGCGCTGGGTTAAAGGAAATAGATTTAATTCTCTAAGACGCTCTTCGTATGGTTTGTTCTTTAGGCTAGGTATCATTTTGGTAACTCTACGTTGAACTCGTTCTAGCTTGTTTATATCTTTTTTGGTAATAAGGGCACCAGGATTGAACGCAGTATTCCAGAAGAGGGCGGACTAAGGAATTGTAAAGGGTTAGGATAACTTCTTTGGATTTATGCTCAAATGATCTGCCTATAAAGCCAATGATTTTGTTTGCCTTCTTAACAACTTCTGAACATTGTTGACTCGGTTTTAGGTTACTCGATATTGTTACTCCCAGATCGGTTTCTCTGTTTACATTCTTAATCTGAGTGCCATTCATCGATTAGTTTGCTTTCTCATTTAGGTATCCGATATGTAGTACTTTACATTTATCCGCATTGAAACTCATTTGCCAAATTTGGGCCCAACATGACAATTTATCTAGATTGTGTTGCATATCGTCAACTTGTTCTTTTGAGAGTACGCTATTTGCAATTTTTGTATCGTCAGCAAATTTTGAGATTGTACAGGTGAGACCCTCATCTATGTCGTTGATGTAAATTAGAAAGAGAATTGGTCCTAGTACCGATCCCTGGGGTACCCCGCTACTTAAATTGGTCCATTTAGATGCCTTACCGTTTATGACTACTCTTTGCTTTCTGTCGCTGAGCCAATTTTCTATCCATTTCAACCCACCGTCTTGTATTCCATGCGCTTTTAGTTTTAGCAGTAAACGTTTGTGGGGAACTTTGTCAAAGGCCTATTGAAAATCAAGGTATATAATATCTACAGCTTTACTCTCATCGTAGAGGTTGAGGATATCGTGGAAGAAGTCTAAGAGGTTTGTTAAACAGGAACGTTTTTTACGAAAGCCGTGTTGAGTATCTTTAAGTATGTTATTTTCCTCTAAGTGATTTACGAGTCTGTCTCTTATGACCGTTTCTAGCATTTTACATACAACTGAGGTTAAGCTAATTGGACGATAGTTACTGGGTAGGGATTTGCTGCCTTTTTTTAATATCGGTGTTACGTTGCCTAGCTTCCACTGATCGGGCATAGTTCCAGACTGCAAGGATTTATTGAATAGTAATGTCAGTGGTTTGGAGAGCTCATCCTTAGCTTCCTTTAGAACTCTAGGCGAGATTGTATCAGGTCCAGGCGTTTTATTTACCTTGAGTTTATCTAAACAATTCAATACTTCTCTCTCTGTAACGGTGATATTGCTTAGAACATCTGAATTATCAATCTGAATCGGCGATGGTGTAGGGATATCACTGAGGTCTTCTGTTGTAAAAACTGATGCAAAGAAGGTATTGAGGGCATTACTCATTTGTACTTCGTCTTTGGTGTATTCTCCATTTTCATCGACTAACGGTCCAACAGTTGAAGTAACTACTTTTTTCTTTCTGATATAACTATAGAATTCTTTCGGGTTTGTTTTACTTTGATTCGCAATATGTAACTCTAAGGTCTTTTTACTTTGCTTAATTAACTTTTTGGCTTTGCGTCGTAGTTCTACAAATTTCAGCCGTTCTTCGTCATTTTGTGAGGATTTTAATCTATCATTAGCAAATTTTTTAGCAAGCAGGCAGTTTGAAATATCTTTATTCCACCATTTGGCCTTATTATTATGGCCTGGACGCCGTATTTTCGATGGTATGCAGTCTTGCACTGCTTTTAGGTAAGTGGCTTCGAATAACTTCCAAGATGTATTTATGTCGTTATTGTGAATTAAAAAGCTCCAGTCAGTTTCTTTAAACATAGCTCTAAGTTTATGGAAGTTTGCTTTTTTGAAATTAGGGACTTTTTCGATGCTACTATTTGGTTCATTACTAGTAAACTTCAAAGTGAAAGTTATCGTACGATGGTCGCTGTTACTGAATTCATCACCAACATTCAAATTCTCTATTAATTCTTCTTTTGTTGCAAGTACAATGTCAAGAACGTTATTACCACGGGTTGGCGTTCGAACAAATTGATAAAGGGAACTCTCTTGGAAGTTCGTATACAAGTCATGTCCGGAGTGTGAAGTAAGAGTATCGCCCCACTTGGTCACCGGTAAATTAAAGTCGCCAAAAATTACGGTATCTTGTGAGTTACTTACATCTGCAATTTGTTCGTAAATTTCTCGGTCAGTTTGCACTGATTGAGCTGGAGGTCTGTATATTAATGCAAGTATTATTTTTGTACCTTTATTATTCTTTATTAGCACAAAAGATGCGTCGACGTTCACAATTTGAGGTTTTGACAAGAGGGTAGGGTTAAGACTTTCTTTGATATAAAGTAAAACGCCACCTCCATTTCGATTTATTCGGCTTTTCTCAAACATTACATAACCGGGAAGTGAATACTCTGCTAAAAAGTCTCTATCTTCTGTATTGAGCCAAGATTCTGTTATGCCAATCACATCATTATTTTCTGTAAACACTAGCCTAGCTCATCTAAATCTGAAAATTTATTGCGTATGCTACGAGCGTTTGCATAGAAAACCTTTACATTTTGTATTTTAGAACTCACGGAACGCTCTTTAATAATATTTTTGGTTCTTGTCGGATCTACATTTATGTTCATGGCTGTCCTCGGTCCTCGCTGTCTTCGGTCCTTATCGCTGGTGGTCCTCGGTTGCCTCTGTTTTTTTCTTGGCGTTGGATGATTTATGTCACTGCTGCTTCTTCTCGGATGGCGTTTTTTGATCCATGGCTGCGGACTGCTTCGTGTAGGAGACGACCCATGCGTGCTGAACCCACAGGGTTTAGATGAGTGCCATCCTTGCGGAACAGAGTAGGCTGGTTGTAGAAGTTGTCCCAGAGGTTGATGAATTCAACTTCTTCCCTCAGACACAAATATTTTAGTCGGCTATTTGTGCTGAAGGCCTTGTCGTAGAATTTGTCAGGTGCGTCGATCTTGGGGAGAATGCTTGAGATGATGATATTCCTTGACTATAAACGCTCTCGTGTGATACCGGCTTTAGTGTGTGGATCCTGATGTTAACCCTTTTAGTACCGGTGACGACGTCTTTTTAAGGGGGGATGGTGCCGTTTTTCTGGCCCCCTTTCTCCCTCGTGTTAAGCCCCATTTGTTTTTGAGATTATAAGATGTTCGGCCCATTAGTTTGGCGCCAAACTAATGGGCCGAACGTCTTAAAATCTGAAAACTAACGGGGTAAGCATGAGGAAGAAGGGGGCCAAAAAATTTACCCATCTCCCCCTAATTGACCATGGTATTATCCGCTTTCTACAATACATCAACATAATTATAACCTTGCCAGTATGTTCTCAGCCACAGAGGGGTATGGACGTCTGCCCCATCTCGCTGTAGCTTTCCAGAATCCACCTACACCAATTGTGACCCATAAGACCTTGCCAGTATATTCTCTCAGCTACGGAGGAGTGTGGACGTCTGCCCCACCTCGCTGCTGCCATGGACTACACCAGATACCTCAATGACGTGACCAAGGCGAGGAAGAGCTTCAGCATCTTAGACCTAAGTGGGTTTGTCACTATAGTATGTTCATGATAATTAGGCCAGATCTCGAACACAATCCTCTATCACTCGATTAAGTGTGGAGTAATTGAGCTAATGTTTATACCATTTGGGTTGATAATTAGGCCAGAAATTTCGAACACTATAGTCTCTATCACTCGAATAATCCTGTTTGTTTATACCATACCATTTTAAGAACATAAGAACATAAGAACATAAGAAAATGGGAGTCTGCAGAAAGCCGATTGGCCTAAGCAAGGCAGATCCCTGTCCCACACAACCCCAATTACAAAGCCCAATTATAGGCTCAACACTCTAATACCCTGAGGATCATCTTACCAAAACGGTTAGAGATTAACGCAGGATTACGGGGGTCTGCAGAGCGCTGATTGGCCCAACCCTGCTGATCCCCCTTCACACCCAACCCTTCTCGTCCATATGCTTATCCAATTTTATCTTAAAGCTCCCTATCGTTTTTAATCCCACTATAGCACTTGGTAGTCCATTCCACCCATCTACAACTCTGTTACCAAACCAATATTTGCCTATATCTTTTCTGAAACGAAATTTATCTAATTTGAAACCATTGGTACGAGTTCTTTCGCTATCACTGAGCTTTAGTACATTTGTCATGTCCCCTTTGTTAATCCCACTAACCCACTTGAACACCTCTATCATATCCCCTCTAACTCTGCGTCTCTCTAACGAATGTAAGCCTAATTTCTTCAACCTTTCTTTATACGGAAGATTTCTAATATTATGGATCATTTTTGTCATTCTACGTTGTACTCTCTCCAATGAATCTATGTCCATTCTGTAATAAGGACACCAAAATTGAACAGCATAATCCATATGGGGTCTCACTAATGACAAGTAAAGTTTTAAGATAACATCAGCAGTTCTGTTACTCACTCCTTGAGATGAACCCGAGAATCCTGTTTGCCTTGTTTCGAACGCTTATACACTGTTGTCTAGGCTTCAAATCATTGCTAACAAACACACCTAGATCTTTCTCACAATTCGAGTTTTCTAATTCCACATTAGCTAGTTTATATTTAACATTTGTATGCATCTTCCCTATCTTTAATACCTTGCATTTGTCAATGTTAAACTTCATCTGCCAATTTACTGACCATTCGTGTAAGGTATCTAGATCCCTTTGGAGGCACTCTATATCTCTATCTGAATCAATTGTTCTCCCCATTTTGGTATCGTCTGCAAATTTACTTATCCTACTAGTTATACCTAAATCAAGGTCATTTATGTATATAACAAACAACAGAGGACCTAATACAGATCCCTGGGGGACACCACTTTTGACTGCTCCCCATTCTGACTTCGTACCATTTATGCTGACCCTCTGCTTCCTACCAATTAGCCATGACCTAATCCATCCCAACAACGCCCCACCTATTCCATGCGCCTCAACCTTTCTCATCAATCTCTCATGGGGGACTCTGTCGAAAGCTTTACTGAAATCTAAATATATTATATCATATGACTTGTCATTATCTACTGCTTCATATACCTCTGAGAAAAAACTAAGCAAATTAGTAAGGCAAGAACGTCCCTGAGTGAATCCATGCTGAGAAGAATTTATTAAATTAAATGTATCTAAGTGGTTTCTAATTTTACTAGCAATAATTGTCTCTAGTAACTTTCCTATGATTGATGTAAGACTAATGGGACGGTAATTGGATGCTATTGATTTGTCACCTTTTTTGAAGATCGGAACTACGTTTGCAAGCTTCCAAGCTTCTGGAACTATACCTGTCTCCAATGACTTGTTAAATAAAAATGTTAATGGGTAACTTAACTCATTCCTACATTCTTTTAATACTCTAGCATATACCTCATCAGGACCAGGCGATTTATGAGGTTTCAGTCTGTCAATTTCCTTAAGCACACCATTTCTACTTATAGTAACCGTACTTAACCTATATTCTATAATATCGCTATATACCTTACGGACTTCTGGAAACTGTGCCAAATTTTCATTAGTGAAAACGGAAAGAAATTGACTATTTAATGTACTGCACATTTCTAAATAATTTTCTGTCATTTCTCCTATCGAAGTTTTAAGGGGACCAATTACATCTCTAACCTTGGATTTATATAGTTGGTAAAAAGCTTTAGGATTATTTTTTGAGTCATTGGCAACCTTAATTTCATAATTTCTTTTTTCTTTCCTAATATCCTTTTTTACCTGTCTTGATAGATTCTGATAGTAAGCAAGTAGGTGAATTTCGCCTTTTCTAATTTTTCTATATATTCCTCTTTTTTCCTAGAAGATCTAATAGTCTATTATTCATCCATTTGGGTTGGTTCTGTGTTGATCTAAATTTTCTTTTGGGGATGTATTTATTTTGTGCATTGAATACTGACTTGATAAAATTATCGTATGTATCTACCAAGGTTGACGTCTCTTCCTGACTTAAAATGACAGGTGCCTGAGAAGGGGTACACTCATTTGGACACCTGGATCGACTTAATTTTTTGACCATAGGGTCCGCTAATAGGGTTCTTCTTAACCCACCATAATTGGCTTTTCTAAAGTCAGGTATTAATGTTGTATTCTCTCTGGTATTACCTTTCCATTGTATATTAAAATACACAGAATTGTGGTCACTATTTCCTAGGTGGTCCCCTATCTCTACATTATTTACCATATGTTCATTGTTACTGAAAACTAAATCGAGAATATTATTACCTCTAGTCGGCGTATCTATGAATTGAAATAAAAAACTATCTTGTACTACCTCTATAAACTCCTCAGAATCAGAGTCTCCTATTTGATGCTGCCAATCTATATTCGGAAAATTAAAATCCCCCATAATGCACACATTGCTAAACCTTGATGCCATTTTAATTTCCTCCCATAATGACGTTCCGTCATTTCTACTCATATTTGGCGGTCTATACATAACTCCAATAACTATGGTCTCACTACCTTCGTTAACCTCTACCCAAACACTTTCATTATCGTTATTTAGTCTAATACCTGATTTAATACAGCTTTTTAATGTATTCCTGACAAACACTGCTATACCGCCACCCCTCTTACTTGTTCGGTCATATTTAAACAAACTATATCCTGGTATATCAAATTCTGCTAAAAAATGCCTGGTTTCTGTATTAATCCACGTTTCAGTTAGCGCTATTATGTCTATATTTTCTTTGCTAACAAGGGCTCTAAGTTCGTTAATTTTGTTACATAGACTCCTACAGTTTGTGTAATATACTCTCAATTTACTTATTTTCTTTATACCTAATTTACCTTTGTTTTTAGCGACATTTCCATCTTCCGTTGCACCATCACTACTATCATTTGCATTATAGTCATCATTTTTAGCATGAGACTGAATATCCTTATCGCTTTCGCCTGACGCTAAAATTGTTCCATTTAACCTCTCATTTACACTCTCAATATTTCTGTTCAAAACCCCACAACCACCCTATCTAAAGAGCTAGCTAATGTAGAAACCCCTAACCGTGAAAGATGAACCCCATCCCTTGCGTACATCCCATCTCTCCCATAGAAACTATCCCAGTTATCAATGAATGGTATTGCTTTTTCTTTGCAATATTTCTCAAACGGCAATTGACACCAATCGCCCTGGATGTCCATTCCTTGGGAACTCCTCTTCTGGGTAGGATACAATGTACTACAGGGATCCCTCCCTTCATCCTAACTTTATCTAACACATCCCGATACTGCTGCAGCAGTTCCTCACTTCTACCCTTACCAACATCGTTACTCCCGGCACTGAGACAGATAATGGGGTTATCTCCACTATCTTCCAAGATGTGGTCCATCTTCTCTAAAACCCTCCCAACTCCATGGCCAGGCAGACACACAACCTTCCTAAGTTTAGTGCGGGTAGCCCTAACTAAATGTCTTACCATGGAGTCGCCCACAATCGACACAGACTTACCTTCTCGGGACACAGACTTACCTTTCCCTCGGGAGGATCCAGCAGCTGCAGTTGGAGAACCCCCGGTGATGGCAGAAGCTCCCTGGGTGGTGGTGGGGGTAGTGGTGGTGTTAGGTAGCACAGCGTCAGAGGTTGGAGCTGAGTCGGCGGCAGGCACTTCGGTTATCCCTCCCTTATCCTGACTATCTTTTCCCTCACATTCGTCTCGCAAAGGAGAGAATGTATTTGTCACACTCATACCTATTCTACTATCCTGCTTCTTGAGTGTGACTTTCCCACCCGTATTTTTAACAACCTGCCATGAATACAATTTTTCATCAACTTCCTCCCTTTTCCCCTTACTTGACTTTATTTCCTCTTGGCTAAGCTTGAAAGCTAGATTTTCGTCTTTAATCAAATCCACTTCCCTCTGAAGTTTAACATTAACCTCCCTTAGAGCCAAGACCTCTTCCTTCACCACAACCATCTCCTCTCTTACCTGGAGAATAAGATGATGCAGATCAGTTAGAGACTCGCACTCCATACCTGCCATGATCCCAATAAGCTTAGCGAGGAGCAAGAAACTAAGTACAGAAAAACAAAAACAAGTAAACTAACAACTTATACCATTTTATACCAGTTTATACCAGTTTATACCATTTTGGGTTGAGTCAGCCAGGGATTAGGTGTGGAAATTTACAGCCCATTTGCTCTAGCACTTTTTAAGTTGCAGGGGATAGAGGTCACGATTTCTGTCCTCCCTATAATGGACAGGGTATAGGTCAAAATACATCAAGCCGATTGGCCCACACAAGGCAGATCCCTCTCACACCCAACCCTAATTATAGGCCCAACTCACTAATACTATGAGGCCTGACCTCACCAATATGGTCAGAGGTCAACATAAGAAAACAGGAGTCTGCAGAGAGCCGATTGGACCACACCCGACAGATCAACCTCACACCCAACCCATTCTACATCCTTCCCAACCCCCTCTCCTTTCATAAGAACATAAGAACTAAGACAATGTATATGTTTTCTTCATCCTACCGGGCAAGCTCCAACACTGCAGAATATTGTTGCTGATGGAGTGTCTGACCAAAGAAATATAATAACTCCTGCTTCATTTGCCTGGCTTCCCCCACGTTTTCTATAATGTGCCTCACCTACACAGAGTAATCCAGCTAACTCTCACAAACACCTATTAATTTCACTACACTTAAGGGGAGATCCTTCACTTTTTGTTTTTTTGTTTTTTTTATTTATGATGTTTCTAGTTTCCTCGCTAGACCTCCATCAAGCTTAAAATGAAATCCCCTAGACCCCCTTTCAAGATAAATTTGTACATTTTTCTGTAAAAAAAATCCTGGCCGAAGGCGGATTCCTCTTAAATTACAGGCTCGCTATCGCTCGCCAGGACAAAAATTGAGACCTAATTGGCAGGAAAGGTCTTAAAATTGACAGAAATGGGGCAAAAGTTCTTAAAATCGCCAAATTAAAGGGGGTGAGCGTCTTAAAATCTAAAAAACAATGAGGCTAAACATGAGAGAGAAAGGGGTCCAGAAAAGAATCCCTCAAGTGGAAATCTCCCCAGGGAGACTCCAGGTTTTTTCCTAACTCAGCTTAAATTTCTAATGTTTCTGTTTTTGTTCTATAATGCTTCTTTCAACATAGGAGAATAGCATAGGAAGGAACAAAAAAAATATCACATCCATAACCCCCCGGGCCGGGGGTTCGGCCTCGACCTCCGAATTTATTTTTTATTTTTTTTCAGCCACCCAAAAATTTGTTTGGTGTCTGTAGTCTAAAGGGCTGCTGAAAGCAATAGAAATGATCATATGAGGGCATAAACACCCATAGGATATCCCTAGGGCCCCCTTGGGGGGGGGCCCAAAAATCATGGATTTTGGTAAAATTTCACTTATAAATAATAATACAAAATACTTTAGTCCCCCAAATAATCAAGTTTTCTTTGCGAGCGGGTGGCACTATACATGACGAACCTATAATAGGAGTAACTGAAGGAAAATGTCTCGCGGACTCTAACTGGAAAAAGTTTTCGTTACGAGTAAATTTCAATCTCTCTTCATGAATAAAGCATGTTTATTCACCTTATATGATGGTGAGTCAACCATTTACTGTCCGATTGTCTCTATTTTCTCCACATAATTAGAACAAGTATACATAACAATTCCCTCAGAAGCTTTTTGAGTTTGGGAAATATTTTCCATACTCAAATTATTTATTTATGATAGGAAATTGGGCCCAATTATTTATATTGATAATTTACCTGCGGTTTTCAACATGATCACGTATCAAGTTGACAATAAGCTTCCAAGGTGTTGTAGACAGTCTATATAAGGTACCTCATACACAATATAAAAACATTTTGCAAAGTGGTTTTTGGATCACCAGAAATTTAGTAAAAAAAACTAAAAATGCGCTCACGCTCGCACGCGCGGACATAGAACGATGAAAATTTCAGCGAGTTACCGTTACACCATTAGCATATATATGGCTAAAGGCCAGCAATGAGTCTCTTATAGAAGTTGAGTTAAGCATGAATCCTGGAGTCTCCCTTAACAGGCACACCACACTTCTTTCCAACACACCTACATTATCTCTGTCTAACATACCTTTATTTTGAAAACAATATATTTAGCATTAATTGCAATCTGTAATTCTACATTAGCTGTTCCCTTTATTCTACATTAGCTGTTCCCTTTATTCTACATTAGCTGTAACCTTTATTCTACATTAGCTGTTCCCTTTATTCTACATTAGCTGTTCACTTTATTCTACATTAGATGTTCCCTTTATTCTACAGTAGCTGTTTCCTTTATTCTACATTAGCTGTTCCCTTTATTCTACATTAGCTGTTCCCTTTTTCTACATTAGCTGTTACCTGTATTCTACATTAGATGTTCCCTTTATTCTCTTTCTGTTTTATAAGTTGGCCAAAAATGAACTCTTCTTAACCCTTTCAAGATCCGATTCTGCAATTTTTTTTATCTGTTTTCTGGGTATTATGAGACGATTTTATTCAGATTAGGCAGGGCATATGGAAGTCTGAGGGTTAATTAGGCAGGGCATATGGAAGTCTGAGGGTTAATTAGGCAGGGCATATTATGGAAGTCTGAGGGTTAATTAGGCAGGGCATAATGGAAGTCTGAGGGTTAATTAGGCAGGGCATATGGAAGTCTGAGGGTTAATTGGGCAGGGCATATGGAAGTCTGAGGGTTAATTAGGCAGGGCATATGGAAGTCTGAGGGTCAATTAGGCAGGGCATAATGGAAGTCTGAGGGTTAATTAGGCAGGGCATATGGAAGTCTGAGGGTTAATTGGGCAGGGCATATGGAAGTCTGAGGGTTAATTAGGCGGGGCATATGGAAGTCTGAGGGTTAATTAGGCAGGGCATATGGAAGTCTGAGGGTTAATTAGGCAGGGCATATGGAAGTCTGAGGGTTAATTAGGCAGGGCATATGGAAGTCTGAGGGTTAATTAGGCAGGGCATATGGAAGTCTGAGGGTTAATTGAGATCGTTTTTACCCTCATAACTCCCACAGATCCATCCTAAACTGCATAAAATCGTCTAATAATAGCCAGAACAAACGTCAAAAATCATCATAATCTTCAAAGGGTTCATCTTGATTACTCGGCTATATGACATTGAGATAGATATAGGTTATCGTAGGTAGCTTTAAGGAGAGGCAGTTGGTTTTTGGAGTCCTCCTCCCTCATGTTTAGCCCTATTAGTTATGAGATTTCAAGACATTCGCCTCATTAGTTTGGCGATTTTCAGACCTTTTGCCCCATTCCTTTGCCAATATTAAGACCTTTCGTGCCATCTAGGTGTCGATTTTTTTCCTGGCGAGCGATAGCAAGCCTGTATTTGAAGAGGAATCGGCCTTCGGCCGGGACATTTTTCTACCGAAAAATTTACAAATTTATATCGAAGGGGGGTCTTGTGGGTGTTTTTTTTTTAAAGTTTGATAGAGCTTTAGAGAGCAAACTAAACCCCCTCCTTAAACCATTGAGCCAAACCAGTAAATTATGCTGCACAATACCGTCTGAGCTCCCTGAACTCCTCTACCGGTGACGTCTTTGTAATTTTATTCCAGCTATATCTAGACGATTTTGTGCAGTTTAAGAAGGATCTGTGGTAGTAAAAAGGGTCAAGTGAGATAGTTCGAACCCTTTTCATTTCTGGAGGCCCTTTTTAAATTGAATAAAATCGTCTAATTGCAGCCAGAATCAAGTAAAATAGATGTCCCGGTACAGAAGGGGTTAAGATAGATGAGATATGTAGGGGATACTGTATTATTATAGGCTGTAGTGGGATAACTTCAGAACGTAGGTAAGAATTAAGGGGGTACTACTCGCTTTTTCTGGACCTCCTTTCTCCCTCATGTTTAGCATATTAATTTTGAGATTTCATGACGTTCGTTCCATTAGTTTGGCGACTTTGAGACCTTTCGCCCAATTTGTTGTCAATATTAAGACCTACCGTGCCATTTAGGTGTCGATTTTTTCCTGGCGAGCGAAAGCGAGCCTGTAAGTTTAGAGGGAATCGGCCTTCAGCCAGGACATTTTTCTAACGAAAAATGTACAAATTTATCTTGACGGGTCTAGAGAGTGTGTTTTTTTAAGCTAGATGGAAGTCTAGCGAGGAAACTAAAAAATACATAAATAATGAATACATACACCAAAAAACAAGCATCCTTAATAGGGATGTAGAGAAAAAGGGGTCTGCCTCGTATGGGCCAGTAGGCCTTTTGCAGATTTCTAATTTCCTTATATTCATATAATCTTAAACCTGTATCAGTTACCCATATGAATACATTTTCTTTCAAGGCCATTACTAGAAAACTTATAATCTAAGGGGTAGCTTAGCTTTTTTAAGGGGGTTGACCTGCTTTTTGTTATTTCTGTCCTTTTCTCTCTTTCTCTGGCTTGTATCCATTCGGCCCCATTCAGCCAACTATTTTAAGACGTCGTAATTGTTTAGTTTATGTCCTCTTTTTCTAGTTATTAAAAACGTATTATATGGTGTATGATATATAGTAGCAATAGAACTGTTCAAATGACCTGGGAAGTGTATATTAAACCAAATACAAAACTTTGAGTAGTGCGCGGTATTGGAGTAAGTCCACGGATGTGTTGTTTACATTTTGGGTTTGGAGCGACCTGTTGCCTACTCTAAATGCTCCGTTGTATACGTATTTCCTTAATTGACCGACAGGTGGCGTGCGGGTGGTAGCGGTCGTTGGATTTTAGGCCACTAGAGGGCCGGTGGTAGGTGTGAAATTACAAACCAATGTTCTAGTTAATTAGGCTACTTTAACAATATTTATAGGTTTTTATTAATACCAATAAGTATTATTTGTGATTTTTGAGGTTGCAGATATTATATTTTATCTAAAATATGCATAATTGTTAATTCAATTTGAATTTATTGTTCTCGAACTTTCGGTGACCCTAGAGGACCCGCATGGGGTCAAGGGGTCATTCTCAGTGTTCTAGTTTCCAGCCAGCGATTAACATGTCTAACTTGTCTTGTGAAAAGTGCGATGGTGGAATCCATAATTTCTATCATCGATACAAAGATGCAGCCGACGACCTCTACAACCTTTGTGTGAGCCATGGTCTTATTTTAGACCAGCGGTAGCCAAGTTGTATAATCCTGCTGAGGTAAGAGATATGTGTTTTTTATCATTTTTCAATACAATTTTTAGGTTAGGTTAGGTTAGGTTAGGTTAAGGACCATCTATGTAATTAGTGTATTTTTGGTTTAGTCTGTGCTCAAAAATCCATGTTCTTTAATACTCAATTTTTTATTTTCAGTCTCGATTACGAAAACATGTAAATTCATAGGGTCTCAAAAATTACAAAAAGGGGTTTTTAAGCATTTCCCTTTTCTTAAACTGCATAAAACAACAGGGGGTTGTAGGGGGTTGGTGGGAGGGGGGTGGGGGAAGGGGGGAGAGGAGGACATAAACTAAACAATTACCTAAGACGTTTATCCCCATCTAGGTGTCGATTTCTTCCTGGCGAGCGATAGCGAGCCAGCATTATATGAAGAAATCCGGCTTCGCCGGAGACATTTTTCTATCAAAAAATGTACAAATTTAGCCTGCTGTCAAACAAAAATAAAATATATGCTGGCTCGCTACCGCTCACCAGTAAATTTTTTACACCTGGATGGGGATAAACATCTTAAAACAGTAGGCTGAATGGGGCCAAATGGATACAAGCCAGAGAAAGATAGAAAAGGACAGAACAAAAACAGGTCACCCCCCTTAACTAGAAACACTGACCCATGGTAAATAAAGAATATGACAAAAACACCAACCCACAACTCTCGCAATCCCTTATATACATATACAGTACATGCACAACATTATAATATATATATATATATATATACAGTACATGCACAACATTATAATATATATATATATATATATATACAGTACATGCACAACATTATAATATATATATACATATATACAGTACATGCACAACATTATAATATATATATATATATATGTATATATACAGTACATGCACAACATTATAATATATATATATATATATACAGTACATGCACAACATTATAATATATATATATATATATATACAGTACATGCACAACATTATAATATATATATATATATATATATACAGTACATGCACAACATTATAATATATATATATATATATATATATACAGTACATGCACAACATTATAATATATATATATATATATACAGTACATGCACAACATTAACAATTATGCACACATAATATTACCCCACTGTTTCTATGTGTGCCTCACCTACACAGAGAGTAATCCAGCTAACTATTACAAACACCTCCTCGTATTAATTTCACTACACCTAAAAAGCACACCACACTGCGTCCCAACATATATATATACAGTATATATATATATATATATATATATATATATATATATATATATATATATATATACATATATATATATATATATATATATATATATATATATATATATATATATATACAGTATATATATATATATATATATATATATATATATATATATATATACAGTATATATATTATATATATATATATATATATATATATATATATATATATATATATATATATATATATATATATATATATATATAATTGTTTTGGATTTTTTACACTTTCCTTTGCTGTATAACTTTCATATTAACGTTTCTCTGGTCCTAATTAATTCGGCTCACCAGCCGGGAACTGTGAGAGGACGGTGTGATTAGACTCCAGTTTTCACCTCACATTTTCCACATAAGGGGCCATCCAGCAAGTACTCTACCTGTCACATAGGTGCATGAACATAAGAACATAAGAAAATGGGAGTCTGCAGAAAGCCGATTGGCCTAAGCAAGGCAGATCCCTGTCCCACACAACCCCAATTACAAAGCCCAGTTATAGGCTCAAAACTCTAATACCCTGAGGATCATCTTACCAAAACGGTTAGAGATTAACGTAGGATTACATATTTTACATATATTTTGTCTGCAGAGCGCTGATTGGCCACACCCGGCTGATCCCCCTTCACACCCAACCCTTCTCGTCCATATGCTTATCCAATTTTATCTTAAAGCTCCCTACCGTTTTTAATCCCACTATAGCACTTGGTAGTCCATTCCACCCATCTACAACTCTGTTACCAAACCAATATTTGCCTATATCTTTTCTGAAACTAAATTTATCTAATTTGAAACCATTGGTACGAGTTCTTTCGCTATCACTGAGCTTTAGTACATTTGTCATGTCCCCTTTGTTAATCCCACTAACCCACTTGAACACCTCTATCACATCCCCTCTATCTCTGCTTCTCTCTAACGAATGTAAGCCTAATTTCTTCAACCTTTCTTTATACGGAAGATTTCTAATATTATGGATAATTGTTGTCATTCTACGTTGTACTCTCTCCAATGAATCTATGTCCATTCTGTAATAAGGACACCAAAATTGAACAGCATAATCCATATGGATACGTCCCTTGATTTTGGCCCTGTCACTCTTTCAACTATGGGGGAGGCACTCGCTATAGGCAGTTATGCCTTTTGCCTGCCTCAATCACATAGAAAAAAAAAAAAAAAAAAAAAAAAAAATGGGGTCCCACTAATGACAAGTAAAGTTTTAAGATAACATCAGCAGTTCTGTTACTCACACTCCTAGAGATGAACCCGAGAATCCTGTTTGGCTTGTTTCGAACGCTTATACACTGTTTTCTAGGCTTCAAATCATTGCTAATAAACACACCTAGATCTTTCTCACAATTCGAGTTTTCTAATTCCATATTAGCTAGTTTATATTTAACATTTGTATGCATCTTCCCTATCTTTAATACCTTGCATTTGTCAATGTTAAATTTCATCTGCCAATTTACTGACCATTCGTGTAAGGTATCTAGATCCCTTTGGAGGCACTCTATATCTCTATCTGAATCAATTGTTCTCCCCATTTTGGTATCGTCTGCAAATTTACTTATCCTACTAGTTATACCTAAATCAAGGTCATTTATGTATATATATAACAAACAACAGAGGACCTAATACAGATCCCTGGGGAACACCAATTTTGACTGCTCCCCATTCTCACTTCGTACCATTTATGCTGACTCTCTGCTTCCTACCAATTAGCCATGACCTAATCCATCCCAACAACGCCCCACCTACTGTATTCCATGCGCCTCAACCTTTCTCATCAATCTCTCATGGGGGACTCGTCGAAAGCTTTACTGAAATCTAAATATATTATATCATATGACTTGTCATTATCTACTGCTTCATATACCTCTGAGAAAAAACTAAGCAAATTAGTAAGGCAAGAACGTCCCTGAGTGAATCCATGCTGAGAAGAATTTATTAAATTAAATGTATCTAAGTGGTTTCTAATTTTACTAGCAATAATTGACTCTAGTACCTTTCCTATGATTGATGTAAGACTAATGGGACGGTAATTGGATGCTATTGATTTGTCACCTTTTTTGAAGATCGGAACTACGTTTGCAAGCTTCCAAGCTTCTGGAACTATACCTGTCTCTAATGACTTGTTAAATAGAAATGTTAATGGGTAACTTAACTCATCTCTGCATTCTTTTAATACTCTAGCATATACCTCATCAGGACCAGGTGATTTACGAGGTTTCAGTCTGTCAATTTCCTTAAGCACATCATTTCTACTTATAGTAACCGTACTTAACCTATTTTCTATACTATCGCTATATACCTTACGGACTTCTGGAAACTGTGCCAAATTTTCATTAGTGAAAACGGAAAGAAATTGACTATTTAATGTACTGCACATTTCTAAATCATTTTCTGTCATTTCTCCTATCTAAGTTTTAAGGGGACCAATTACATCTCTAACCTTATATTTATATAGTTGGTAAAAAGCTTTAGGATTATTTTTTGGAGTCATTGGCAACCTTAATTTCATAATTTATTTTTTCTTTCCTAATATCCTTTGTTACCTCTCTTGATAGATTCTGATAGTAAGCAAGTAGGTGAATTTCGCCTTTCCTAATTTTTCTATATATTCCTCTCTTTTGTCCTAGAAGATCTAATCATCTTAAGTCATCTTAAGTCAGGAAGAGACGTCTACCTTGGTAGATACATACGATAATTTTATCGAGTCAGTATTCAATGCACAAAATAAACACATCCCCAAAAGAAAATTTAGATCAACACAGAACCAACCCAAATGGATGAATAATAGACTGTGTTGATCTAAATTTTCTTTTGGGGATGTGTTTATTTTGTGCATTGAATACTGACTCGATAAAATTATCGTATGTATCTACCAAGGTAGACGTCTCTTCCTGACTTAAGATGACAGGTGCCTGAGAAGAGGTACACTCATTTGGACACCTGGATCGACTTAATTTTTTTACCATTAGGTCCGCTAATAGGGCTCTTCTTAACCCACCATAATTGGGTTTTCTGAAGTCAGGTATTAATGTTGTATTTTCTCTGGTCCTTTCCATTGTATATTAAAATACACAGAATTGTGGTCACTATTTCTTAGGTGGTCCCCTATCTCTATATTATTTACCATATGTGACGCTCCTGCATAGTAGCCACGTTCGGGCATGCGCGCGCGTCGGCTGCCCAGCCGTTTAGAAACCGGCTGGTGGCAGCCGGCCGGCCGGCTTTTCCTTAGTATATATCCTACGACAATGTAACTAATGTCTGGGATATTCTTATGTTGTTTCACAGCTTGAAGCTGCCCTTATTCTTAACCAAAGCATCTTAGTATATTTTATTCTCGATAGTTGATTGTTTCATTATAATATATAAGATGTAAGTCTAGTGAGAGTGGGAGGAGACGAGCGGGAGAGAGAGACCGGCTGGGGGACGTTGCTTCGCGCGGAGAGGCCAGCTTGGGACGAGCCTGATGTTGCCACGTGCATTTGATAGCAACGTTAGGCTTAGTTTCGACTCACGTCAGGGGTAGAGGATTTTGACCCGGCAACTGTGTTGAGTGTTGCCAAGCATGGGATGTATTTTGCATGCCTAGGGTGGGGTCCAGACAGATTCAAGACTCAGAGCTCACCTCACTGTCGTACCCTTCGGACCCCCTTGATATCTATCCCTCTCAACCCCACTTAGAAACTTTCTCTCTTACTTTGTATACCTTCTTTCCACTACTTCACCAATCTATTTAATTACCCCATCCCCTTGATAGACCTTATATCTATTATTGTATTAACGACGAGCTCTCAGATAACTAGATAGGATTTTGGGCCTTATGCAGAGATGTAATTGTTAATGAGACCTAGGAAGCTTTTTTGTTGTCTCATATTTGGTGGTTTCATGCTTGCTAGTGTGTTCTTGTGTCAGGTTAGCAGGGGCTAGACCGGAGGGGAGGCTTTTTGCGATCCTTTAAGTAAAGTCTGCTGGTGCGAGTCCTGTGGACCCGCACGACTTTACTAGGATACCCGTGGGACTCGGGGGGCATTTTCTTGTCTGTGTCTCTGTGTGTCTAGCGTTGTGTTGTGTGAGGGCCCTTGCCTAGTCCAATCAGCACTGTGCTAGCACGTCTTGCTTTTGTTTTAGGGTCGCCAGGAGAGAGTCAGATACTTGCGATCTGAGTCTCTCAAGAGAGCACCCTTTCAATTAGAGTAATTTGGCGCACAGACTTGGGAACATCCCTAGGCTAGAGCAGGTGGCTCAGCCCGGGTATCCAAAGCCTATATCCTTCCAGCTAGACCTCTGCCACCTGGCAGATTAACAGCTAGGGGCTTATCATCTCTGTATGCTTGTTATTGTGCCACAGTATACCGTTTTTGTGAGCATTGTGAGTCAGGGTGTGGCTTAGAGACTCTGTCCGAGCAGGCTTGCCTGACTAAGAGTGAGAAGCACACCTGTATGTGGTTATGTTGCGAGTTGCTGCCTTTATTTAATTATACCTATGCCATTATACACTGTAGGTCCTACCACTAGTATTTATTCCTGCTTATGAGTTAAGAGTTCTCTAAATCCGTAACGTACTTTCTTTGCTAAGCATCAGATCCTACAGTAGCCGCATGCAGTTTAGAAACCCGCATCTTGTCTACCGGTACGATGTTTTGAGGACTGTTTGCTTTCACCTTCTTTCACGCAGGGGTGATTAGTTGTATTAATTAACGTAACGTTAAATGTACTTTCTTCTAGTTTGTTATTAAATTGTTTCTGCAATTTAATTCCGTTATCTATCTTTTCCTTGAAGCTTTAAGTCAACTTAATTGTGTGATCTTTTATATAGCCTGCTTGACTATCAGCAGTCTATAGTGCGTGCACCCTGTAACCGAGTCATAGGATACCTCGTTGTCCAGGCAGGACTCTTGACGGTTTAGGGTGGTTTGTTGCCTGGGTTTATAGATAAGGGTTGGATCTAGCTTTTTCCGTTGTTGCTTGTTGCCGCATACCTAGTCCAATAGAAAGAGCTCAGTGTTTATATATCCCAGGACGTAACACATATGTTAATTGTTACTGAAAACTAAATCGAGAATATTATTACCTCTAGTCGGCGTATCTATGCATTGAAATAAAAAACTATCTTGTACTACCTCTATAAACTCCTCAGAATCAGAGTCTCCTATTTGATGCTGCCAATCTATATTCGGAAAATTAAAATCCACCATAATGCACATATTGCTAAACCTTGATGCCATTTTAACACCTTACGAGCGGCCTATGCGGTTTATTTATATGTACCGCCCAGCGGGGTGTTTTTAGCCAAAATAGGGCTGTTTACGTGATCATTTTCATGCCTAAATAAGACCCAGAACGTAAAACAAGTACCTATCCCTGAAAGGGCATAAACAGAGCTTTCGAATGACACCATAACGATCCTTTTATGATGGCTAGTTTTCTTGCAATAACCGTGCAACGCGAGTGCAAAAAGCATGTAATTAGCCATTTTCCCGATACAATTCCTTATATAGCGAGTGAGAGAGGGAGGAGGGAGCTGGGATTCGTGTCAGTATGTTCGCCGCGGTGGTCTGGAGCAGTCATACGCTCGCTACTCTCCTGCCACCACTTGTCTCTCTCTCTCAGCAACATTACGTGCTGAAATTGCCACTCGACCTATGTCGAGCGCCGCCACATAGTCCAGCTTTATTAAATACGACTTATGTGGTGAGCCGCTAATTAAGGGTTAATTTCCTCCCATAATGATGTTCCGTCATTTCTACTCATATTTGGCGGTCTATACATAACTCCAATAACTATGGTCTCACTACCTTCGTTAACCTCTACCCAAACACTTTCATTATCGTTATTTAGTCTAATACCTGATTTAATACAGCTTTTTAATGTACTCCTGACAAACACTGTTATACCGCCACCCCTCTTACTTGTTCGGTCATATTTAAACAAACTATATCCTGGTATATCAAATTCTGCTAAAAAATGCCTGGTTTCTGTATTAATCCACGTTTCAGTTAGCGCTATTATGTCTATATTTTCTTTGCTAACAAGGGCTCTAAGTTCGTTCATTTTGTTACATAGACTCCTACAGTTTGTGTAATATACTCTCAATTTACTTCTTTTCTTTATACCTAATTTACCTTTATTTCTAACGACATTTCCATCTTCCGTTACACCATCACTACTATCATTTGCAATATAGTCATCATTTTTAGCATGAGACTGAATATCCTTATCGCTTTCGCCTGACGCTAAAATTGTTCCATTTAACCTCTCATTTACACTCTCAATATTTCTGTTCAAAACCCCACAACCACCCTATCTAAAGAACTAGCTAATGTGGAAACCCCTAACCGTGAAAGATGAACCCCATCTCTTGCGTACATCCCATCTCTCCCATAGAAACTATCCCAGTTATCAATGAATGGTATTGCTTTTTCTTTGCAATATTTCTCCAACCGGCAATTGACACCAATCGCCCTGGATGTCCATTCCTAGGGAACTCCTCTTCTGGGTAGGATACAATGTACTACAGGGATCCCTCCCTTCATCCTAACCTTATCTAACACATCCCGATACTGCTGCAGCAGTTCCTCACTTCTACCCTTACCAACATCGTTACTCCCGGCACTGAGACAGATAATGGGGTTATCTCCACTATCTTCCAAGATATGGTCCATCTTCTCTAAAACCCTCCCAACTCCATGGCCAGGCAGACACACAACCTTCCTAAGTTTAGTGCGGGTAGCCCTAACTAAATGTCTTACCATGGAGTCGCCCACAATTAACACAGACTTACCTTCTCGGGACACAGACTTACCTTTCCCTCGGGAGGATCCAGCAGCTGCAGTTGGAGAACCCCCGGTGGTGGCAGAAGCTCCCTTGGTGGTGGTGGTGGTGGTGGGGGTGGTGGTAGGTAGCACAGCGTCAGCGGTAGGAGCTGAGTCGGCGGCAGGCACTTTGTCTAACCCTCCCTTATCCTGACTATCAGTGGCGGATTAAGGGGGGGCCTGACTGGGCTGCAGCCAGGGGCCCCCAGCATTTAGGGGGCCCCCAATTCCCAAAGTTAGTAATACAAAAGAAAAAATGCAAAATACAAAGCCTACCTAATCCCTATTTATGAAAAAAGAGGAACACAAATCTACTGATCTAGCCCCCCCCCCCCCACACACACACACATTAAATTCCTGCGTTTCCTCAGATGCCCCTTCTGACCATTGCCTATATAATTAAATAGTTACCGCTGTATTTACCTTCGGACCATGGTTTTCTTTCGTAACTGGTTACCTGCCCCTATTTACCTATTATTTAATGCAATATTGAATATTATATATGTAATCTTTTACTGCTATTCTGGATCATTTTTTAAAGTTACATAATCTTTACTGTAATTTACTATATTATCTATATACATGAGACCCACAAGAGGAAATCGAAAATATATCGATATTTTTATGCTAATCGAATGCGAATTCATTGTTGACACTGACACTCGAGGGGGGAAGACGGCAAGGTCGCAAGGTACAGATATAAGTTTCTCTAAATTACCTGGTTTTTGCCTTTTTTGTTAATATTTGTTAATACTTCTTCTATAACAGTGAAGATCTCAAGCATGAACTTTTGTCTGCAGCAAAACGCATGTTGGAAAGATGATACAATAAGGACGCAAGTGAAGTGATGGAAGAGAGTAAGAGACCTAAAAATGGAGCTTGGAGAAAACTAGACTAGCCTCACTAGCTATCTACATTTTCAAGTGGCATTATATGATTTAAATATTAACCAAAGGTTTTGGACAGTATATAGGAGCTGGATCACCAAATATTATATGATTTCCCATTGGCTGGGACTGGGAGCTACCTCCATAGCCTACTTCACTGGTATTAGGGTGGAGTGTAAAATTTGTAATTCGTATGTACTGTATGTCTTCTGCATGTAGACCTAGATAACTCAGGGCAGTAGGCTTAGATGTCTTTCTGTCAGATTACACAGATTCCAAAACCTCTTTAGTGGCCAGTGTGGTGTAGCGGTTAGTATGATGTTTCAATGATTGTCTGCTGATTAAATGGTTCAGGAATTGAAATTTTAATCCCAGATGGGATCGTATGTGAGATTTTCTTCAACTTGATCAAAAAATAATTAAATGAAATGTGGTTAAGTTTTTTTTTAGGTTAGGTTAGGTTTTTAGTTTGTTTAACCCCTCCAACCCGGAAGGGCTCTTGAACGCCCATAACAACCTCGGCCCACGCAACCCGGAAGGGCTCTTGAACGCCCATTGCTTGCGTGCGTGCGTGCTTTCGAATGCCGCGCGTACATTTTCGGTATCGTGGGACGGTAGGTGGCGCCACCAGGCGTAAACTACGCCACAGCAACAGTATCTACCCCGACGCCATCATGGACAGTATGCCAAATAGTGATTCCGCTGTGTCCGATACCGTGCTTCCTACGACGCCCTTGCTAGTTCGTCGCGCCTTACCCCGACGCCATCGCCTAAATGTGTTATCTCCCGGAGGTATTGAGACGACATTGAGACTTTATGAGCGAGCTGATGCCAAGCATAATGTTGATGATGAAGTCAGTGACGACTCCAGTAATTATAAGTCGAGTGATTATGGCCATGAGAGTGACAAAGAAGAGCAATTCCTGGGATTTGCGAGAGAACATGACAGTGATGAGAGTGATGAAGGTGATGTACCAGTTGTTGAGGAAGCTGGTTTACCTAAAGACAGTGAACTTGAGAGAGTGAGTGAGTGGGAGAGTTCAAGGTCACTCACCAAATTTCGCATAAGTGACACGACGCCAAGCCCTTCCCCAGGTAAATCGCCTTTCAAGCTACATTTGTATAAGCAGAAAATACTTGAGAAGGCGGCTGCGGCAGCTAGGGAACAAGCAAAACTACTTGGTGAGGATGAGGCTGTGAGTGAGGGTCAGCGTGGTGACCCTTCTCGTCCGCCATTGTCTCCCTTATCTACCCACGCCACCCAAGATGACCCGGATGCCCCGCATTCTTCCCCACCACCCCCACCATTGCCAAGGGTTGAGGACCCCACACTTTCGGCCTATTTGCCTCCTAGGTCCCCCGACAGGAGACATACTGCTGCCGAAAAGGGGAAAGGTAGGAAATATACCAAAAAAATTAAGAAAAGTAAGAGAGTTTTGTTCGAGGCTCCCGCGGCGTCCACCCCGGCCGGCCCCAGCCATACGTCCCCGCAACTTTCCCCACGGTCCTCCCCACCTCTCCCGCCTTCAACATGTCTTCCTGAAGAAGTCTTTGAGCTCGCATCACCAATACCTGGGCCTAGTGACTGTGAAACATTGCTTTCTGTCACTCGTCGCAGGCCAAGGAGCCCAGGACCTCGGGGGGACACAGCCTCACCTGCCACTCCTTCCCCACCTCGCCCACCCGCACGCCGCCCACGCATCACTGGTTCCCCGCCAGATTATGAGGGGGCCACTGATGATGAAGGGCACCTCTCTGAAGACTCTGGCCATGATTACATAGGTCCACCGTCAGGGCAAGATGACCACTCTGACGATGACTATATGGACATCGACGACCCTCGACCCATCCGCTTGGCCCGGCGTCGTGCTGCCCGTCGTGCTGCCCACCGCCCTGGCCGCCGCCCTCGCCGCCCTAGGGTGCGCGCCTCCCGAGTTGGCCGTGGGCGTGCTGGGCCACCAGCTGGAGCTCCTCGTCAGCGTAGACAAGACCCATTCTACGTTTTTCAGTGGCAAGACGTAGTTGATGAGGATGGATACAACCCTGATGTGCCAGCTTTTGATGAGGTACTGGAGGGTTCAGGCATTACCCCCAATTTTCCTGCAGGCCCCAATGCTCCACCACACAAACTATTTGAGGCCTTCTTTGATGAGGAGGTGGTAGGCTATGTTGTCAAAGAGACAAATAAGCAGCACCAATTCCAGGTCCACTTTTTGGGAAAGGTGACCAAGGGCCACATGAGGCAGTGGACCCCAGTGACTCATAAAGAGTTCATGGTGTTCCTGGCACTCACCATGCTAATGCCTCATGTCAAGAAGCATAGGTTGCCTGACTATTGGATCACCAATGATCTGATATCCACCCCTGCCTTCGGGAAATATATGTCTCGCGACCGGTACCTTGATATCCTCGCAGCGCTCCATCTTGTCACCAACCTTGACGTCCACCTCCCAGACAAGCTGTGGAAGATTAGGACGTTGTACGAGATGATGCGAGAACGCTTCACCTCCTACTTCAAGCCCTTCCGCAAGGTCGTCATTGACGAGTCTCTTGTGCTGTTCCGGGGAAAACTCAGCTTCCGGCAGTACATCCCCTCAAAAAGACATCGCTTTGGCATAAAATTCTTTGTGCTGTGCGACTGCCAAACTGGCTATGTCCTGGACTTCCTGGTCTACAGCGGGAAGGAAGGGGACTTGCTTGTGGACCCCCTCATTGGCTTTGGCAGTGGTGCAAGCCATGATGGATCGCTACTTTCACAAGAATCACGTCCTCTACACGGACAATTATTACACGTCCCCCACTCTCTCACAGTACCTGCATGAGCGCAAGACGGGGACTGTAGGCACAGTACGAGGGAAAAGGAAGGGCATGCCACCTTTCCCTCCAAAGACCAAAAAAGGTGATGTGTTCAAGAAGAAGTCGGGGCCCATTCTGGCTATCCACTGGCACGACCAGCGGAAGGTCAACCTCCTGACCACCATCCACAAGGGGGAAATGGTGGAGACTGGCAAGGTGGATCGCCGCACCCAGGCCAGGGTGACCAAGCCCGATGCTGTCCTGGACTACAACATCAACATGATGCTGGTGGACAAGTCCGACATGCAGATAGGCTTCATTGACTGCCTGCGTACCTCGTGCAGATGGTACAAAAAGTTCTTTCTGCATATGGTGGACATGTCAGTTCTGAATGCCTACAACATATACAAGCTTCGGAATGTGAACACACCCATGAAGTTCAATAGCCTGCGGAGGTTCCAAAAGCAGGTGTTGATGGAGCTCCTGGAGAAGTATGCTACGCCACAGAGGGCAGTGGCACATCCTGGGCCCGCCGTTATTGACCGCTTGCAGTGTGCTCAATACTTGATTAGGCACAGGCTTGGTTCCCTGCCTCAGAATGAATCAGGAAGAACACAGCAGAAGCAGTGCCATGTCTGCTACAACAGCAGGGTGAGGCCGAGGTCAGGTAAAAAGTCAACCATGGAGTGTGTGGAGTGCAAGGTGGCACTCTGTGCTTTAGAGTGCTTCTTTGATTACCACTCCAAGCTGGAGTTCTAATAATCATACTGAAATTGCCAAATAAAATGACAATATGTACACTATAATTATATATAGGCAAAAAGTGGAAGAAAACCAATTTATTGTAATACAAAAGTCATGTATTATGAGAACATTGATACAAATACAATTACACCATAATAATATGTGAAAGTGACACATATGTATATACCAAGTGACATTCATATGATTAGAACCTATAGAAATATAAATCAGTGAAAAAAGACACAATAAATTGTATATAAAACGTTTACAAATCATATAACTATGTGAAAGTGACACAAGACCTAATATTTGATGGCCAAAGTATAATAAATACCTGTGATAACGAATAATCAGTGCCTAATACAACAATAACCTACCTCAATTACTAATAAAATGTACGGTATCGAGTGAAAATGAGCATTATCAGTGACAGTGACACTCTCTAAAGCATATTTGTCAAAGTGAAAGTGACACAAGACCTAATATTTGATGGCCAAAGTATAATAAACACCTGTGATAACGAATAATCAGTGCCTAATACAACAATAACCTACCTCAATTACTAATAAAATGTACGGTATCGAGTGAAAATGAGCATTATCAGTGACAGTGACACTCTCTAAAGCATATTTGTCAAAGTGAAAGTCACACAAGACCTAATATTTGATGGCCAAAGTATAATAAACACCTGTGATAACGAATAATCAGTGCCTAATACAACAATAACCTACCTCAATTACTAATAAAATGTACGGTATCGAGTGAAAATGAGCATTATCAGTGACAGTGACACTCTCTAAAGCATATTTGTCAAAGTGAAAGTGACACAAGACCTAATATATGATGGCCAAAGTATAATAAACACCTGTGATAACGAATAATCAGTACCTAATACAACAATAAGCTACCTCAATTACTAATAAAATGTACGGTATCGAGTGAAAATTAGCAATATCAGTGACAGTGATACCCTAATAAACATATTTTATATAATTGGCCTCAAAATAACTAGAATATATCATTTAAACATCACATTCTCAATATCAAACACTAAAATCGTCTAAGGGAGATAAATACTTTGGCGCGACGAGCGGCTAGGTGCGTCGTAGCCATGGCCGGGGCGACGCGTCCGAACGCGGGAAGAATTTTCCGCCGAAAAGCACTCGTCTTCCCGCGCTCACCATTATGCAACCAGAGGGGCTAGAGACCTCTACTTAACGCCATTCGACAGAGGAAGGTTTGTGGAACATTATTCTTTTTTATTTACAACATTACATGCCATATTCATTGACTTACAGAGTAGTTAACATAGGCCAAAGATCGTCAAAACACCCGGTACCGGAGCACAGTCGCAAGCTATAGCCCCCGGGGCTGGAGGGTTAAGGTTAGGTTAGGTTAAAGAAGGTTTAGGTTAGGTTATTGGAGTTAGGACTGTTAGGTTAGGTTATTCAAATTAGGTTAGGTTAGGTTATAAAAAAGAAAGGTCAATGTTCATTACAAAACTATAATGCAATTTTTATTTTATTTTATTTTATTTTATTTTTATTTTGTTTGCAATTCCTTTAGTTTATAGGGTGTTTTGATTGTTGTTTTGAATAATTGCTATTGCAAATGCCTTTATACCCAACCCCTAGGTTGGGTTAGGTTAGGTAAGGTGAGTTAGGCTAATGCCCTAATAAAACCTCAAAATGATTAGGTCATAGCCTAACTCACCTTCTAACCTAACCTTACTTAGGGGTTTTATTAGGGCATTAGTTTAACGCACCTTACCTACCCTAACCCAACCTAGGGTATAAAGGGTATAATGGGTATAAAGGCATTTGTAATAGCAATTAATCAAAACACCCTATAAACTAAAGGAATTGCAAACAAAAATCAAAATTGCATTATAGTGTTGTAATGAATTTATCCCTCCAAGAGAGTGGACTGCCTTTGAATTCAGCAGTTCATTAATTTTGTTGAAATCTCTCCTCGAGTTCATCAAAAGCCAGCGTTCTGAATTTGAATACTACGAAGAAAAAGGAAAGATGAAGTCTGTATTCAAAGAGTACAAAGAATCTTCAAAACGACAAAAGAAGAGGAAGCGTCAGTTTGATGAGGGTCCATCAGCTGAAACAGTATTTTCACCCAGGGAAAGCTTCCAGGTTGAGGTATTGCTGCCAATTATTGACAAACTATCTTCAGCTCTCCAGCATCGTTTGAACACGTACAAGGAAATTCAGGAGAAGTTTGGCTTTCTTTCCAACCTAACTGAGCTCAGCAAAGATGACATCCGAAGGGCCAGCAATCAAGTTGATGGAAGAGTATGTAAATGATTTCGAAGACTGCTTTCCTTCTGAAATGATACAATTTTCAGAGCTCTACAAGACCGTCAGTGGCCGAGAACAGAAAAAATCACAAAGCACACAGATAGGAATGCTATTGCTGCTGAATGAAAATATGTGCACTCAAAGCTTCCCAAATGTCCACATCGCACTACGCATCTATCTGTCCATGACAACATCAAACTGCAGTGGAGAGCGATCTTTTTCAAAGTTGAAAAGAATAAAAAATTAGGTTCGAAGTTGTATGGGACAACAACGACTCAGTTTGCTCTCCCTTATGAGTATTGAAAATGAAATCGTACATTCGCTGAGATTCACTGATTTGATAAATGACTTTGCTATTAAAAAATCTCGCAAACATAGTATGTAAGGCAGCCAAACATCGCACTAATATGAAGTGTTATAATTTCATTTTTTTAAATTTTATTGTTTGCTAGATCAACAAGTTTCTTTCATATAGTGATTTTGATAAGTTAGTTATTAGTTTGTCTTATTATTGGTCGAGTTTTATTCGATTTTATAATATAGTTACAATAAAATTCAGTTAGTGCTTTTTTTACCCTAGTAACCAGTTACCATTCAAAAATAATCGTTTAAAGGGCTCTTTTTATGCAAGTGCCATGAAATTATCAACTTTCCAGCCAAGTACTAGCCTTTGATCTTTAAACAAGATTTTTTTTTTCAAACCAAGCTCTTTGTCTCTATTTTTCACCATTTTTGACTATATTCAATATAATTTGAAATAGCCCAGTATGTCCCTCCAGAGGCCCCAAAATGCTCCTAAAAGTACTTCATTTTCAAAAAAATTATGGGGGGGCTTAGAGCGCGCCCCCAGACCCCCCAGCTGCAAGGGCTCGCTTCGCTCGCCACCCACCCCCAGTGACCCCCTCATCGAAGAAAGGGCCCCTTTCAGAATTCCAGCCAGGGGCCCCATGCAACCTTAATCCACCCCTGCTGACTATCTTTTCCCTCACATTCGTCTCGCAAAGGAGAGAATGTATTTGTCACACTCATACCTATTCTACTATCCTGCTTCTTGAGTGTGACTTTCCCACCCGTATTTTTAACAACCTGCCATGAATAAAAAAAAATCATCAACTTCCTCCCTTTTCCCCTTACTCGACTTAATTTCCTCTTGGCTAAGCTTGAAAGCTAGATGAACACCTAGTGTTCACACTCTGATAAAGGACATAGCAGTTTCTTAATGGAGTGTGTGAATTTACTCTAAATAAAGTGCCGTCGAAAAGTGATCACAACAACATGGCTCCCGAAGAGACAATCTCAAGCCAGGGACCAACTCACCCCTCCCAAGATGGACTTATTATCGATGAGCTACTATATTTCCTGACTAATAAATCCAATTTTCTGAGTACTGACGTGTTAACAAAATTGTGTGTTGAATTCTATGATCAGGAAGTGATTGTGTCCTCCAAGAATAGACTGTTTGAACTGTGTGCTGACGACAATAGTGACCGGAACAGGAAAAGACAGGGTCCCAACAAAAATAGTGAGAATATTAAAGACATAATTAAGCAGATTCTGGAAAAAGGTAATAATATACCCACATTTGTTGCCCATAACCTTGGTAAACTCCCACCCATCCAATTTGATCATGTTGACGTTACTGTGTTCCTTAGTGAGATCAAGAAAACCCAGTCAGAAGTTGCTAATCTGAGAAAGTGTTCCTCAACCCAAAATGACTGTATGAAGGACTTATTGAGTGCAACTGGTGATCTGAGTAGTAGAGTGCTAGTGATTGAGGACTACAGCCAATCCCAAGGAAATTTAATATCTTCAGGTGGCTTTCCCTCAAATAGGCCTAGGCCTACTGCATCCGTAAATGACACTAATCCAGAGCCTATAAATACCACACATGCAGTGTCCACTACCAGCCGCACTACATCAGATAGCGCCCCCTCCACTACACAGGAGACCACGGCCACATCCACAACTGTCCACGACACAACGATCAGAACCGACGGCGACGAGACAACCCGAGGGAGGCCTAACTCCGTTGAAACCTTTGCCACAGGGGAAATTACTGATGCCACCACCAGCTGCTCTACACCAGGTGCCGGTGGCACCTCCTCCATCACACAGGAAGCCACAGCCATAACGAGTAGAACCAACGAGACAACCCGAGGTAGGCCTAACATGAACATAACTTCTGTCACTGAGGAAATTAATGAAGTCAACCCTGCAGTGAGGAGCGTCGGAAGCGGTACACCCGCTATAATGAGTATAGCAACACCTGGGGCCTATAATGTAGCTGTACGTACAGGCAATGCGCAAGGCATCACTACAACACCTGCGACGGGAAGGAGCTCGACGACAACCCCTATCGACAGGATCACAATGCCTCCACCCTCAGGTGATGATAAGGGGGAGGGTACTGTTCAAGGACAATGGTTTAGGGTACATTCCACCAAAGGTAAAACTCATCACATACCTGAGGGGGAACAGAGGCTGAATGGAGGTACCGGTACTGGTACCACAAACAATGTTAGGAATTCTATGGCTGTGCAAATTCAACCTAGGAACTTTAAGCATCAGGGGATTAAGGGTAAAAATAACAGTACGGGGATAAGTACAATTAAAAAAGTGAAAAGATCACGCATAGCCAAAGTATTCGCGACAGGTTTTAAGCCAGGAGTGACGGCATCCGACTTGAAAGAATATCTCTCCAATAAACTCAGTCTTAGTATGGATGTTGAACCAATTATTCCCTGGTCTGATAGGCACACATATATTTCATTCAGAATAAACTGTGAGTGTCCAAATCCCGAGGTGTTTATGGATGAAGAACTTTGGCCAGAGGAAGCATCGGTGTACTGGTGGAGAGAACGTAGGGCACAGGTACCGGTACCGGTACCAACAAATGAGGACTCTATAACTACGGTACCCCACCCTCCCAACAACTCTTAATCATGGATATAAAGTCTACTTCATCTCCCAACAATTTGCGTATTGCTACTTATAACTGTAGGGGGCTCCCTAAAACCAACAGAGGGCTTCTCCTACGCCCTGATGTAGTAGACGTGTTTAATACCAGTGATATTGTGTGCCTGCAGGAGACTTGGTATTTTAAACAGGATTTGGGTAACCTCAGTACTATCTGTGATAATTTTCATGGGTTTGGGGTCTCGACAACCGATGCTATGGATGGTTTAGTAGCAGGTCATCCACCGGGTGGAGTAGCTATTTTGTGGAGGGACTCTTTAGACAGCCGGGTTAAACCACTTGTAACAAATTTACCATGGTGTACAGGTATAGAAATAGAAGATAACCAACGGAAAGTAGTTATTCTTAGTGTGTACTTGCCCTACCAATGTAATGAAAATGAAGAACAATACCTGGAATGCCTTGGAGAGCTAAGTGCTCTTTTACAAGAACTAAATACCACCTGCTACTCTGTAATAGGGGACTGGAATGCTAATCTGAAGGACATGAGTAATTCTCTGTTTGCTAGTCATATGACTAACTTCTGTGGTGAGCATGATCTAATTATCTCTTCTCAGCTCATGCTCCCTCATAGTAGTTACACATGTGTCAGTGCAGCATGGGGCTCAACGTCTTGGCTAGATCATACTGTAGCTAGTGCTGATTTCCATGATATAATAACAAATATGGAAATTCAGTATACATATACAGATGAAGATCATATCCCATTGACCTTAACAGCTAGTTTGGAAAGAGCGCCAGAATTAACCCAGTCAAACAATAGTGTAAATCCTAAATTGCCATGGGGCGGGCTTGACGAGGAGGAGTGTGAGCAATTTTGCACTTTAACACACACTCCTTTCTGAGCTTGATCCTGGCAGTGAGGATGCCATTACCTGTGAAGATCCCAATTGTGTTAATGCTAGTCATCGAGAAGAGGTCAGCAAGCTGTACAATAATATTATATCTTATCTTACTAAGGCTAGTGACATAGTATTTCACAAGCATAACAAAAATTACTCTTTTAACAAACCTGGGTGGAATGACCATGTTTCAGAACTATACCAGGCATCCGAGATGCTCGTAGTGTATGGCTGGAACATAACAAACCGAGACAGGGACCCATTTTTGACATGTTCACCAGACTAAAGGCTAGATGCAAGTATGCAATCAGATATATAAAAAACAATGAAAATGTGTTAAGAAGAGAAGCATTGGCCAAAAACTTTGCTAGCAAAGACACATTGGCCTTCTGGAAGGATATTAATTAAAAAAATGCATAATAGCTGCACACCTCTACCCGTTAGTGTAGATGGGATCTCTGGTACTAATAACATAACCAATCTTTGGAAAACACATTACCAAACTTTGTTTAACTCTGTTGGGCACCAAGGAAATACCATTGCTGCTACAACAGAGTGTAACAAAGAAGAAAAATATGACACAATTAAAGTTACAAGTGAAGAAATCAAGGCTGCAATAAGTAGGCTAGATGCTAACAAATCCTGTGGTTTTGATGGTATATATGCTGAACATTTGAAGTACTCCTCCACTCTCCTCTTGGAGAAACTCAGCAGTTGCTTTACCAGCTTTCTAATCCATGGTTTCCTACCAGAATCTATGATGTCCGTTACCTTGATACCAGTAATTAAAGACAAGGCTGGCAAAATTACATCAAAAGACAACTATAGACCTATTGCCCTTGCCAGTATTGTAAGTAAGATACTAGAGTTAATCATTTTAGATAGAATCTCAGTGTATAATATCTCAACTAATAGTAATCAATTTGGTTTTAAAAAGAATCATGGTACGGACCAGTGCATCTACACTCTGAAGGAGCTAGTGGATGGGTACATCAAAATGAACAGCTTTATTTTTGCATGCTTTCTTGATGCTAGTAAGGCATTTGACAGAGTCTGCCACAATATCCTGTTTGATAAATTAGCAACAAGGGGAGTGCCATCCTATATACTGAGAATCTTGAAGTACTGGTACGCCAATCAAACATTTAATTATTATGTTCCTTCCAACAACCAACCATACTCCTAAAATCGATTAATGAAATTTACAAACACATGTGGCAGTCCGTGGATTCGAACCCAGGATGCTCACACCGAAAATCAACACCTTATACATCGCACCACGAAGACAGTTAAAGGTTGGTGGACACTGCCTACGATTTATTATGCAACTTCGAATCCTGCATATCAATCTAAGCATGAACACACATCCCAACTGCAACTCACGTAGGCTATGCATATGTGAATGGAAAGAGCAATTAATGGGGCCTTAACCACTTAGGGAAGTCCTCTCGATAAATTACTCCTGAACCAATATCAATTATTATGTTCCTTCCAACAACCAACCATACTCCTAAAATCGATTAATGAAATTTACAAACACATGTGGCAGTCCGTGGATTCGAACCCGTAAGAGGGGGTAACATTATTTCGGATTCCTTTACAGTAACCAATGGAGTGAGACAGGGTAGTATTCTCTCACCTTACTTATTCAATGTATATATGGATGAATTAAGTGATACATTGAATAAAGAGCAGATTGGATGTTATGGTGGGAATAAAATCATCAACCATCTCATGTATGCAGATGATCTGGTCATTATTGCACCGTCTTCTGCGGGTCTGAGCAAACTTCTTGAAATATGTGAATCTTTTGGTAGTAAACATTGTGTTAAATTCAACCCACTGAAAAGTGGTTCTTATATTTAGATCAAAATTACTGTATAAAAGTAAACTGCCAAATTTCTCACTCAATAATAAAATTATTCAAGAAGTAAACAAAATAAAATACCTGGGACACATTATCTCAAACGATTGCTCAGATGATGCAGATATCGGCCGTCAGCGCAGACAGCTATATTTACGTGGTAACACCATCTTGAGGAAATTCCACATGTGTAATTGGGAAACTAAAGTCACTTTGTTCCGGGCATATTGTTCCTCTATGTACACGGCCCATTTGTGGTGGAAGTATAAGAGAGCCACCATAAATGGTCTGTGTACATCCTATCATAATATACTCAAGATGTTCATTGGTCTCTCCAAATATGAAAGCACTAGTATGGTGTGCACACTGTTGGATGTGCAGTGCTGCCGGGCTGTCATCAGGAGACTGGTGTACAGCTTTTCGCAGCGACTGCAATCCTCCAGTAACACGCTGATCGTAGCTCTTTGGTCTAGTGATCATATCTATGAATCCCGTATTATATCTCACTGGCAGAAGCTGCTGCACACATAGTATGTACTGTAATATATAGGTCTAATTGAACTATGAGCAATGATCTGTGCAATAGGTGTTAACCAACATTGAGCAATAGCCTTAATTAGCCTATCTGTGTTATATTGTTACAAAATGTGATATGTGCTCTATTCTGTAAATAGGCCTACTGTATATTTTATTTTATTGTTTCTTTATTAATATATCTTTGTGTATAATTATGATCTGTGCTCTCACGAGAAGTGTATGTGATATGGACCATTAGGTCGTACTGTATTTATACTGTATCTATCTTATGAGTCTGGAATAAAGAATTATTATTATTATTATTATTATTATTATTATTATTATTATCTACTTAGTTTGTATAGATAGCTCAAGTGTTCATTATTTATGGCATTCTTAGTTAGTTTATGATATTTATTCCTTTCCCTTAGCGCCTTGCAAATATTCTTATCGAACCAGGAAGGCTTGTTTTTACCAGTATTTACCTAATTTTAGGGGGTATGTATTTATTCTGAGCACTCGTGAATATATCTTTAAATGTATCCCATACGTCACTTGTTTTGTCAATATTGATAAGCTGTATAATTATGCAAGTCACAGAGAGAGCGAGAGAGATTTTGGTCAAAAGTTGGATAATATGCAGTAGTCCCAGTGTACCAGGGTAGTTAACTCATCCGATTTACCTCCCACAGGTTCTAAGCGGCAATGTCCCGGAAATGAGCACCATAGCTTTATTTAATTTGCTTAATACATAATTGTAACATATATTTGTATAGCATATATTTATTAACCAAGGACTCAAAGACAATATGGTGATGATTGGTTATAATTGTAATGGAACACTGCTCCCATGGATTGCACATATGGTGGAAATAAGAATCTACTGATTGTTCGTTAGTAATTATTGTGAGCATCTGTGCTAATCAACTAGTCTGCTCAGGTAAGGTAAAGAAGGTGTGTGTGTGTGTGTGGGGGGGGGGGGGGGGCCCACATGCGGCACTTACCTCCGAGTTTTTGCATTACTGCCGGTATTGCACTAGCGAAAAATCTTGCTAATAATTTGCCATTGGAATCCATGAGTGTGGCCAAGATGGAGTGGCCTCATTATCCACCCCTTTAATAAAACCTTGTCAGTATGGACTCAGCTATGGAGGAGTTTACACGTCTACCCCACTTCCCTGCTGCCATAGACTACACCAGATACCTCAATGACGTGACCAAGAGTATGGAGAGGGTCATCATCAATGACCTATGTGGGTTTGTTCAATAGATTATTGAGATTATGTTTTTATATTAAAGGATAACATATTTTAACCATTGATCTTTTCAAAATCATATTTAACTACAGTATATAATGCATACATTTTACATACCACAGGTTTTATGCAGTGAGCATCAGATGCGTAGAATGTACGTACCTGGATTTGCACGCATTTCATTCAGTTTGGCGCCACATATATGCTATAGCCAGCATGTCTGGAGCAAACAATGAGAATGACTTTAAGTGATAATACCGCGAGCCAAGACAGTGGGCCTCGGGCCGGGCAGAGAGTCACGGTATTGTGGCAGTGCTGGATGGGTATTAGGGAAGTGGCGTGGATGTGGTAAATGTTGCCACATGTTTAGATGCTATATTTGGCATGTCTATAACAAAAAAAAAAAAAAAAAAAAAAACGCGTCTACAATCTAACATTACTACACGGCGAGCCCGGACAGTGGGGCTCACGCTGAAGGGGCAGAGTCGCGATCGCAATATGTTGCGGCGGTGGTAGGTGGGTTTAGGGAGGTGGGTCAAATGTGCCAGATGTCTTGTTTATTGGTTACAAGCATAGATAGTAGACAAAATACTTATTGACATTTGTGACAATGCCTCACAGCCCCAGACATGCACATGCGGCATTACTACAGGAGTACACAACAGCATACTCGTAGCCACCACCGAGTGAACATGACACGCCGCTGTGAATCCCTACCTCTCTGTGACGCTTCTACTGAAAGACGACTTCATGAGACACTGGCCAATAATGATGCTTCGATATCGACCAGTGATAGTGACGACTTTAGTAATGGTGATGAAGAGTATAATTATGCCCAGTCTAGAGGGGACACAGGATTTGGAGACCCTCAAAAATAACCTCCCAGGGCCGTCCTTGTTATTAGTTGGCGGTACTGCTGCCCACATGGTATTTGCGGGCGATCTAAACTCAGGTCAGGTCAGGTGAAGGTATTGAGGGATAAGCCTTTACAACGGCACCTCATAGCTACTTTTTATTTTTCCTATTTACCGAAGAGTGTAGAGAGAGGAGAAGGGGTGTTAGAGAGAGAAGAAACTGTTGGAGTGGCTTTACTTCGTAGCTACTTTCTACTTTTCCTATTTTCTGAAGAGTGTAGAGAGGGGAGAAGGGGTGTTGGAGAGAGAGGAAGCTGTTGGAGTGGCTTTTGTTATGTGTGTTAAGCTTGTAGAGAGAGGAGAATGGGTGTTGGGGAGAGAGAGAGGAAGCTGTTGGAGTGGCTTCTGTTATGTGTGTTAAGCTTGTAGAGAGAGAAGGGGTGTTGGAGAGAGAGAGGAAGCTGTTGGAGTGGCTTTGTTATGTGTGTTAAGCTTGTAGAGAGAGGAGAAGGGGTGTTGGAGAGAGAGGAAGCTGTTGGAGTGGCTTTGGTATGTGTGTTAAGCTTGTAGAGAGAGGAGAAGGGATGTTGGAGAGAGAGAGGAAGCTGTTGGAGTGGCTTTTGTTATGTGCGTTAAGCTTGTAGAGAGAGGAGAAGGGGTGTTGGAGAGAGAGGAAGCTGTTGGAGTGGCTTTGTTATGTGTGTTAAGCTTGTAGAGAGAGGAGAAGGGGTGTTGGAGAGAGGAAGCTGTTGGAGTGGCTTTGTTATGTGTGTTAAGCTTGTAGAGAGAGGAGAAGGGGTGTTGGAGAGAGAGGAAGCTGTTGGAGTGGCTTTGTTATGTGTGTTAAGGGAGAAGGGGTGTTAGAGAGAGAGGAAGCTGTTGGAGTGGCTTTGTTATGTGTGTTAAGCTTGTAGAGAGAGGAGAAGGGGTGTTGGAGAGAGAGGAAGCTGTTGGAGTGGCTTTGTTATGTGTGTTAAGCTTGTAGAGAGAGGAGAAGGGGTGTTGGAGAGAGAGGAAGCTGTTGGAGTGGCTTTGTTATGTGTTAAGCTTGTAGAGAGGAGAAGGGGTGTTGGAGAGAGAGGAAGCTGTTGGAGTGGCTTTGTTATGTGTGTTAAGCTTGTAGAGAGAGGAGAAGGGGTGTTGGAGAGAGAGGAAGCTGTTGGAGTGGCTTTGTTATGTTATGTGTGTTAAGCTTGTAGAGAGAGGAGAAGGGGTGTTGGAGAGAGAGGAAGCTGTTGGAGTGGCTTTGTTATGTGTGTTAAGCTTGTAGAGAGAGGAGAAGGGGTGTTGGAGAGAGAGGAAGCTGTTGGAGTGGCTTTGTTATGTGTGTTAAGCTTGTAGAGAGAGGAGAAGGGGTGTTGGAGAGAGAGGAAGCTGTTGGAGTGGCTTTGTTATGTGTGTTAAGCTTGTAGAGAGAGGAGAAGGGGTGTTGGAGAGAGAGGAAGCTGTTGGAGTGGCTTTGTTATGTGTTAAGCTTGTAGAGAGAGGAGAAGGGGTGTTGGAGAGAGAGGAAGCTGTTGGAGTGGCTTTGTTATGTGTGTTAAGCTTGTAGAGAGAGGAGAAGGGGTGTTGGAGAGAGAGGAAGCTGTTGGAGTGGCTTTGTTATGTGTGTTTAAGCTTGTAGAGAGAGGAGAAGGGGTGTTGGAGAGAGAGGAAGCTGTTGGAGTGGCTTTGTTATGTGTGTTAAGCTTGTAGAAAGAGGAGAAGGGGTGTTGGAGAGAGAGGAAGCTGTTGGAGTGGCTTTGTTATGTGTGTTAAGCTTGTAGAGAGAGGAGAAGGGGTGTTGGAGAGAGAGGAAGCTGTTGGAGTGGCTTTGTTATGTGTGTTAAGCTTGTAGAGAGAGGAGAAGGGGTGTTGGAGAGAGAGGAAGCTGTTGGAGTGGCTTTGTTATGTGTGTTAAGCTTGTAGAGAGAGGAGAAGGGGTGTTGGAGAGAGAGGAAGCTGTTGGAGTGGCTTTGTTATGTGTGTTAAGCTTGTAGAGAGAGGAGAAGGGGTGTTGGAGAGAGAGGAAGCTGTTGGAGTGGCTTTGTTATGTGAGTTAAGCTTGTAGAGAGAGGAGAAGGGGTGTTGGAGAGAGAGGAAGCTGTTGGAGTGGCTTTGTTATGTGTGTTAAGCTTGTAGAGAGAGGAGAAGGGGTGTTGGAGAGAGAGGAAGCTGTTGGAGTGGCTTTGTTATGTGTGTTAAGCTTGTAGAGAGAGGAGAAGGGGTGTTGGAGAGAGAGGAAGCTGTTGGAGTGGCTTTGTTATGTGTGTTAAGCTTGTAGAGAGAGGAGAAGGGGTGTTGGAGAGAGAGGAAGCTGTTGGAGTGGCTTTGTTATGTGTGTTAAGCTTGTAGAGAGAGGAGAAGGGGTGTTGGAGAGAGAGGAGAGAGAGGAAGCTGTTGGAGTGGCTTTGTTATGTGTGTTAAGCTTGTAGAGAGAGGAGAAGGGGTGTTGGAGAGAGAGGAAGCTGTTGGAGTGGCTTTGTTATGTGTGTTAAGCTTGTAGAGAGAGGAGAAGGGGTGTTGGAGAGAGAGGAAGCTGTTGGAGTGGCTTTGTTATGTGTGTTAAGCTTGTAGAGAGAGGAGAAGGGGTGTTGGAGAGAGAGGAAGCTGTTGGAGTGGCTTTGTTATGTGTGTTAAGCTTGTAGAGAGAGGAGAAGGGGTGTTGGAGAGAGAGGAAGCTGTTGGAGTGGCTTGTTATGTGTGTTAAGCTTGTAGAGAGAGGAGAAGGGGTGTTGGAGAGAGAGGAAGCTGTTGGAGTGGCTTTGTTATGTGTGTTAAGCTTGTAGAGAGAGGAGAAGGGGTGTTGGAGAGAGAGGAAGCTGTTGGAGTGGCTTTGTTATGTGTGTTAAGCTTGTAGAGAGAGGAGAAGGGGTGTTGGAGAGAGAGGAAGCTGTTGGAGTGGCTTTGTTATGTGTGTTAAGCTTGTAGAGAGAGGAGAAGGGGTGTTGGAGAGAGAGGAAGCTGTTGGAGTGGCTTTGTTATGTGTGTTAAGCTTGTAGAGAGAGGAGAAGGGGTGTTGGAGAGAGAGGAAGCTGTTGGAGTGGCTTTGTTATGTGTGTTAAGCTTGTAGAGAGAGGAGAAGGGGTGTTGGAGAGAGAGGAAGCTGTTGGAGTGGCTTTGTTATGTGTGTTAAGCTTGTAGAGAGAGGAGAAGGGGGTGTTGGAGAGAGAGGAAGCTGATGGAGTGGCTTTGTTGTGTGGGTTTAGCTTGTTGTAGAGAGAGGAGAAGGGCTGTTGGAGAGAGAGGAAGCTGTTGGAGTGGCTTTGTTATGTGTGTTAAGCTTGTAGAGAGAGGGAGAAGGGGTGTTGGAGAGAGAGGAAGCTGTTGGAGTGGCTTTGTTATGTGTGTTAAGCTTGTAGAGAGAGGAGAGGGTGTGGAGAGAGAGGAAGAGAAGGGGTGTTGGAGAGAGAGGAAGCTGTTGGAGTGGCTTTGTTATGTGTGTTAAGCTTGTAGAGAGAGGAGAAGGGGTGTTGGAGAGAGAGGAAGCTGTTGGAGTGGCTTTGTTATGTGTGTTAAGCTTGTAGAGAGAGGAGAAGGGGTGTTGGAGAGAGAGGAAGCTGTTGGAGTGGCTTTGTTATGTGTGTTAAGCTTGTAGAGAGAGGAGAAGGGGTGTTGGAGAGAGAGGAAGCTGTTGGAGTGGCTTTGTTATGTGTGTTAAGCTTGTAGAGAGAGGAGAAGGGGTGTTGGAGAGAGAGGAAGCTGTTGGAGTGGCTTTGTTATGTGTGTTAAGCTTGTAGAGAGAGGAGAAGGGGTGTTGGAGAGAGAGGAAGCTGTTGGAGTGGCTTTGTTATGTGTGTTAAGCTTGTAGAGAGAGGAGAAGGGGTGTTGGAGAGAGAGGAAGCTGTTGGAGTGGCTTTGTTATGTGTGTTAAGCTTGTAGAGAGAGGAGAAGGGGTGTTGGAGAGAGAGGAAGCTGTTGGAGTGGCTTTGTTATGTGTGTTAAGCTTGTAGAGAGAGGAGAAGGGGTGTTGGAGAGAGAGGAAGCTGTTGGAGTGGCTTTGTTATGTGTGTTAAGCTTGTAGAGAGAGGAGAAGGGGTGTTGGAGAGAGAGGAAGCTGTTGGAGTGGCTTTGTTATGTGTGTTAAGCTTGTAGAGAGAGGAGAAGGGGTGTTGGAGAGAGAGGAAGCTGTTGGAGTGGCTTTGTTATGTGTGTTAAGCTTGTAGAGAGAGGAGAAGGGGTGTTGGAGAGAGAGGAAGCTGTTGGAGTGGCTTTGTTATGTGTGTTAAGCTTGTAGAGAGAGGAGAAGGGGTGTTGGAGAGAGAGGAAGCTGTTGGAGTGGCTTTGTTATGTGTGTTAAGCTTGTAGAGAGAGGAGAAGGGGTGTTGGAGAGAGAGGAAGCTGTTGGAGTGGCTTTGTTATGTGTGTTAAGCTTGTAGAGAGAGGAGAAGGGGTGTTGGAGAGAGAGGAAGCTGTTGGAGTGGCTTTGTTATGTGTGTTAAGCTTGTAGAGAGAGGAGAAGGGGTGTTGGAGAGAGAGGAAGCTGTTGGAGTGGCTTTGTTATGTGTGTTAAGCTTGTAGAGAGAGGAGAAGGGGTGTTGGAGAGAGAGGAAGCTGTTGGAGTGGCTTTGTTATGTGTGTTAAGCTTGTAGAGAGAGGAGAAGGGGTGTTGGAGAGAGAGGAAGCTGTTGGAGTGGCTTTGTTATGTGTGTTAAGCTTGTAGAGAGAGGAGAAGGGGTGTTGGAGAGAGAGGAAGCTGTTGGAGTGGCTTTGTTATGTGTGTTAAGCTTGTAGAGAGAGGAGAAGGGGTGTTGGAGAGAGAGGAAGCTGTTGGAGTGGCTTTGTTATGTGTGTTAAGCTTGTAGAGAGAGGAGAAGGGGTGTTGGAGAGAGAGGAAGCTGTTGGAGTGGCTTTGTTATGTGTGTTAAGCTTGTAGAGAGAGGAGAAGGGGTGTTGGAGAGAGAGGAAGCTGTTGGAGTGGCTTTGTTATGTGTGTTAAGCTTGTAGAGAGAGGAGAAGGGGTGTTGGAGAGAGAGGAAGCTGTTGGAGTGGCTTTGTTATGTGTGTTAAGCTTGTAGAGAGAGGAGAAGGGGTGTTGGAGAGAGAGGAAGCTGTTGCAGATGATTATGACAATAAGGGTATTCCAGCCAATAGATCCCTGGATATAGATTAAGGGGGTAGTACTCGCTTTTTCTAGACCCCCTTCTCTCTCATGTTTAGCATATTAGTTACGAGGTCATTCTCTCCCTCCTCCTATTACAGTCGAACTACAGAAGGATGCCCCGGAGGATGTGGTGTTCCTCTCCTCAGGTAGCCCCAGTCCCGAGGTGTTCCCCATAGTGAGCGGTTCCTTAGAGTTGGCAGATGGTACTACGCTGGATATTAACCCGGGGAAGATGGTCGAGGGCCTGCAATACTGTCCTACAGCAGGGTGGGTATGGTGTTTTTATATTTTGATTACTGTTAATACCTCTCTCTCTCTCTCTCTCTCTCTCTCTGTATATACATATACAGTATACTAGCTGAGGTACCCGGCGCTGCCTGGGGGACAATCGAAGTATGGGCTGCCTATCCTGGGGGAGGACTCCATCCCACTCCCCCTGGGCGGTGAGGGGTAATGTTTTTTTTTTTTTTGCTTAAGACCAATTCTGGCACCCCCTTAGTTCAATGGCAAGTATGGGCTCTCCATCTTGAAAATTGGGGGAATGAGGCCCCCCTACCCCCGCTTAAAACCTATTCTGGCACCCCTTTAGTATGCATGCCAAGTATGGACTCTCCATCTTGAAAACTGACATTCAATCCCTGCTCAGGTTGCATAGTTATTCTGATATATAGCCAGTGGTTACCGTCTCCTCCTGAGCAAAGGAGGTGGGTAATGGTCTTTGGTTGATGTGGTCAAGCGCTTGTGAATCCTAAAGGGAGGAGATACGGGTGCTATATACGTAACCAGACGATACACATAACTCTAAGCACATTTAAGTGAGCCCACCTCACTTTTGTTCTCTTTATCTCCCCCTCTCTTTGGCTTGTATCCATTCCGCCCCATTCAGCCTACTGTTTTATGACGCTTACCACCATCCAGGTGTCAATATTTTCCTGGCGAGCGGTAGCGAGCCAGCATATATATATTTTTGTTTTGACAGCAAGCTAAATTTGTAAATTTTTCGATAGACAACTGTCTCCGGCGAAGCCGGATTTCTCCATACAATGCTGACTCGCTATCGCTCGCCAGGAAAAAATCGACACCTGGATGGGGATAAACGTCTTAAAACAGTTGGCTGAATGGGGCCGAATGAATACAAGCCAGGGAAAGAAAAAAAGGACAGAAAGATAATAAAAAGCCGGTGACCCCCCTTAAGAAAACTTCACTATAGTCCATTCATTATAAGTAGGGCAGAAATCGTGACCCCTAACCTCTGTAACTAATAAATGGGCTAGAGCAAGTGGGCTGTAACTTTCCCTATCTATTCCCTGGCTGACCCTTCCCAAATGGTAGAAAATTGAGCTTGATTATTCGAGTTTTTTTTTCTCAGTTATAGATGTTTGTGGTCTAGACTTGTGGCAAATTTCTAACGAATAGGGTAATAATAATAATAATAATAATAATAATAATAATAATAATAATAATAATAATAATGATAATAATAATAATAAAATAATATGACCTTCATTACGTCATAACACCTCTATTAAAAGAATCACAGGTGTGTTCCAAAAACCTAAAAAGAGGGATCTACATTTAAAACGAGTATGCAATCTTGTGAACCAGATGTGTGTTCGATAGTGTACATTCACGCATGCATATATAGCTATCTGGGTTGAATTTGTTTATTTATTTTATTTTGTATTTTTTCTATGTGAGTGAGGGAGACAAAAGGCAGAAATTCCTGTAGCGAGTGCCTCCCCCAGAATTGAAAGAGTGACAGGGCCAAAATCAAGGGACGTTCGAGCCAAAATGCCCGGACACACGGAGTTTGAAGCAATTTAAGTCATAGGAAGAGGGAAAGACTAATTCTGGGAAAGAGTTCCAGAGCTCGGCAGTTGAATAGAAGAAAGTCTGATAATAACTAGCATATATAGTTTTGTAGTTGATGTACAGTCGCGCTAATAAGTGATGTCTCGGCACCAAGTATGTGTTGATCAATAATTGGTATCAGCAATATCTAAGCTTCATTTCTTCATATCGTGTGAAATATACAAACATGTTCCTACACTTACCCACCCTATTCAACATCTGACAGACATCAATATAGCACAGAGCAAGCCAAACGTAATGACAGTTGGGACATGACTTATTATCGCGACTGTACAGACAATTATATTCATAAATTCGTTTCCATAATTAGAAATAGGTGAGGTCTACGAAATGGTATGAGTGTCTATGCGGTGGCTCTAATAAGTCATGTCTCAGCTGTCATTACGTCTGGCTCGTTCTGTGCTGTATTAATGTCTGTCAGATGTTGAATAAGGTTAGTAAGTGTAGGAACATGGTTGTATATCTCAATCAAAAAAGAAGAAATCATGTGTAAATATTGCTGATACCAATAATTATTGATCAAAACATAATGGGTGCCGAGACATCACTTATTAGGAAGGTGATATCACACGAGAGCATTTTTCAGCAATTTTCGACGAGCAAGTTTTTCTCGTACTATCCGGGTGGATGGGACTCGTCAGCCTTGGTCGGCAACCTGTCTAGGGGATGATAACCTGATACAAATCCGTACTGCTTACCGAAGGGTAAGGCAGGTTAGTGGATGAACTAGCCGAACACCACTGTAGAAAAATAGTGCTAACAAGATACACAGAGGGCCTCCGAGTCGGACGGATCCTAAACTGAGTGGTCAATCCTGTAAGTCCTTCAGTAAACTGGCTTGGGTTGTCCCTCTTACAGGGAATAAGTCCTCTTGGGGGCATTCTGTGTATGGCCACCCTCATTAAGGGGAGTAAGGCGTCTGGCAATAGATAGATAGATAGATGCAACTTAGGAAGGATTTGTGGTAGTTAAAAGGGTTGGTTGAGATAGATTGCAACCTCATTATTGCTAGAGGTCCTTCCTGAGCTGAATAATATCGTCTAATAGTTGACAGAATATCCTTCCTGAGCTGAATAATATCGTCTAATAGTTGACAGAATATGATAAAAATCACGTCCATGGTAAAGTATGGGTTAAATTAATAGAATCTTGGAGGAGAAAAGGAATTCATGCGGAGAACTGTAACTGCTATAGCCAATGTTTGTGTTTATCCCCAGGTACCCCCCGCTTCTGAAGCAGGTGAGGCAACTAATGGAGAGGGTGCACCGTCCGCCCCGCTGCTGGCAAGACCGTGACGTGATAATGACCCCAGGTAGCCAGTGTAGCCTGATGATGGTGATGGAGATGATGTTGGAACCCGGAACACCCATATTGTTGGAGGAACCTTGCTACACCGGGGTCCTTGCCATTGTGAGCTTAACATTAATTTCATCCGACTCTCTTTTCAACTATATTTTGTTTATTTTTTTATTTTTTTATATATGAGTGAGGAAGACAAAAGGCAAAACTGCCTGTAACAAGTGCCTCCCCCAGAGTTGAAAGAGTGACACGGCCAAAATCAAGAGATGTTCGAGTCAAAATGCCTGGACACACAGAGTTTGAAGCAATCTAAGTCATAGGAAGAGAGAAACACTGATTATGGGAGAGATTTCCACAGTTCAGCTGTTGAATAGAAGAAAGACAGTATAACGTTTCACTCTTGGGTCGGAGAGTTGCACAGAGTAGGGGTGGGACTGTGTTGCACGACGAGTGCTACGTGCTCTACGCAGAGGGGGTGGTATACACTGAGAGAGCTCTGAGGAATTCATATTTGTTTTCACCAACCCACCAATTAATTTACAAATAAACCTAACTATTGAAATCAATGAAAGTAATGAACACTGATTATTGTAAAAGTGGTAGAATAGTGAGATAAATGCAACATTGCGGTGATGAGAGACAGACTGAAGAGAATTGTTGAGTGGACGTGAGTTAATGAGACGGAAGGCTTTCTTTTTCTACTTTGTCTAGAAGTGCTATGTGAGATAATAATGGTACCGGAGTCTCTAATAACTGTTGTTGTTGTTGCTGTTGTTACAGGTGTTGCCACACAGTCCACTGCTGGTGGGTGTGCATAGTGACCAGGAGGGTTTGGTACCGGAATCTCTCACGGCTGCTCTTAACTCCTGCAACACCAACAACAAACCTAAGGTACAGTTGACCACATAACTTATCCTACCAGCAGGTTTGGGTTCATGAAAATTTTAATAGTAGGATTGATTTACGAGAACAGTATGTTATTCAGCTCTTAAGGGGAGGTTTTTAGTTTGGTCTC
>CM064522.1:8589433-8649433 GCA_032716605.1 Paralithodes platypus | reverse complement strand
GTGACAATAATTACAGGTGGTCTCTATTAAGGCTCTATAGTACAGTAGGTAACAATATTTACAAGTGGTCTCTATTAAGGCTCTATAGTACAGTAGGTTACAATAATTACAGGTGGTCTCTATTAAGGCTCTATAGTACAGTAGGTTACAATAATTACAGGTGGTCTCTATTAAGGCTCTGTGGTACAGTAGGTGACAATACTTACAGGTGGTCTCTATTAAGGCTCTATAGTACAGTTGGTTACAATAATTACAGATTGTCTCTATTAAGGCTCTATAGTACAGTAGGTTACAATAATTACAAGTGGTCTCTATTAAGGCTCTATGGTACAGTAGGTTACAATAATTACAGGTGGTCTCTATTAAGGCTCTACGGTACAGTAGGTAACAATAATTACAGGTGGTCTCTATTAAGGCTCTATAGTACAGTAGATAACAATAATTACAGGTGGTCTCTATTAAGGCTCTATGGTACAGTAGGTGACAATAATTACAGGTGGTCTCTATTAAGGCTCTATAGTACAGTAGGTGACAATAATTACAGGTGGTCTCTATTAAGGCTCTATAGTACAGTAGGTTACAATAATTACAGGTGGCCTCTATTAAGGCTCTATAGTACAGTAGGTTACAATAATTACAGGTGGTCTATATTAAGGCTCTATGGTACAGTAATTGACAATACTTACAGGTGGTCTCTATTAAGGCTCTATAGTACAGTAGGTTACAATAATTACAGGTGGTCTCTGTTAAGGCTCTATAGTACAGTAGGTTACAATAATTACAAGTGGTCTCTTTTAAGGCTCTATGGTACAGTAGGTGACAATAGTTACAGGTGGTCTCTATTAAGGCTCTAAAGTACAGTAGGTAACAATAATTACAGGTGGTCTCTATTAAGGCTCTATAGTACAGTTGGTTACAATAATTACAGGTGGTCTCTATTAAGGCTCTATGGTACAGTAGGTGACACTAATTACAGGTGGTCTCTATTAAGGCTCTATAGTACAGTAGGTGACAATAATTACAGGTGGTCTCTATTAAGGCTCTATAGTACAGTAGGCAACAATAATTACAGGTCGTCTCTCCCGGGCTGCGTATCGGGTGGATGACCGGGCCTCGGGAACTGATGGAGAAGATCAACCTGCGTAAAGGAAGTGCCTTGCTGTGTGACACCTCTATGACACAGGTACAGCCTATGACACTATTGTTGACACCTCCATGACACAGGTACAGTACAGCCTATGATACTATTGTTGACACCTCTATGACACAGGTACAGCCTATGGCACTATTGTTGACACCTCCATGACACAGGTACAGTACAGGCTATGACACTATTGTTGACACCTCCATGACACAGGTACAGTACAGCCTATGACACTGTTGTTGACACCTCCATGACACAGGTACAGTACACTCTATGACACTAATGTTGACACCTGTGTGGGGGTGGGGAGAGAGCCTTCTGCTTTGCTAGCCTTACCTTCCACTTAGCAAATTTTGTTTGAATTGTCTGGGCTGCCTAGTAGGGGCCGCAAGGTCTGTGCAGTCTGTGTATCTATGCAAATCTATGTAACATTCATCACAAATTTAAGAAAGACATGTCATAGTCAATTGAGGAACTCTTTAACCCTTCAATCTCTTGCGATCCTATCAAGCTGAATAAAACTATCTGGCAGAACCATTAAAACAGAAATTTATGGAGGTCTGTGTGAAAGGGTAAATAATGAAGTGGTATGTGTTCTACAGGTGGTGACGAGCCAGCTGTTGGAGTCTTGGGGGCCAGATGGGTTCAAGAGGCATGTCAACTTTGTCCGCCAGAACTACCAGAACAAGAGAGACGCCATGTTGGAGGCCACTCATAAGTATCTCAAGGGTCAGTGCCAATTCACTTTTTATACTTTTTATCAGTTTGTTGATAATAAAACCTTTTGTCCCATTTCGGTAACATTATCAAGACCTTTCGTACCATTTAGGTGTCGATTATATTTCCTGGCGAGCGATAGCGAACCTGTACTTCTACGATAAACCTCAAAACACTCAACAATATACTCACATTCTTACAAGGCAAAGCATCACAATCATTAATCTCACATACTCAAACTCCCAACTGTACGGTAGAATTGTATACAACAAATTAAACTCACACACACACACACACACACACACACACACACACACACACACACACACACACACACACAGACGTGTATTAAGTGACATGGACTTCCTGTCAGTGAAAACCACAACCCGTTCATGGCATTGGGCAGCGTCCAGGAAGTTACAATGCTCCCACAAACTGTTCCAAGGATAATACAAAGGTGTGGAAGAGTTCTTTTTATGACAACTATTCACTCACCACTTAATTTACGTTTCCATTTGTCCCGTTGACCAATAAAGACAACTAAAGTACTCTTCCTCATATGATGTAGCACGATAACACCCCGTATTTAATGATGATTGACTAACCCAATATAACAAGTTGTAATATTACTGAAAGTATGAATGTTCCAACAGGTCTATGTGAGTGGACTGTCCCAGCTGCCGGTATGTTCATCTGGCTTAAGGTAATACAAATTAAGTATACAGTATAGTACATGAATTAAGTATACAGTATAGTACATGAATTAATAACAAACTTTGCACACTTTATTTACTATTCATATTGTATTGATGTAGAAATACATATTCCCTGTGCCTCCATTTATGATATTTTCTGGTTAATGTTCATGACAGGGGCTCCTTTTACCCCTAAACCATTCTGTTACTCAGAAACAAATAAATTTTAAACTTGATGGAGGTCTAGGGAGCAAAATATAAACCTCCCCTTAACCCATACTGTACCGGTGACGTCTTTTTGTTTTTATTTCAGCTGCATTTAGACGATTTTATGAAGTATTTTTTTGCCTTTAGACAGGTTGTTTCTGGTAGTTCCACAAAGAACTTCCAATCTCCAGAGCCACGCCAGTTAAGACGCAGGTGATTGCCTGAGCATCCCACTCTTTAATATCCCAAATGAAAGAGGAAGCATCAGTCTATCCCACTGGTATATGTTACTATGCACTATGAGGGACCACTAAAGCCCTCTTGGTGGAATTCATGGCTCTATCCACCTATCCAACAAGTCCTCTAGCATGGAAGGAAATAACACACTGGAATCATCAAAATACGCCTTATCCATGTGAATACATCCACCAACTATACTGTATATGTAATCATGCATAACACGCGGCATCCACATTGATGCATCCAAAGTCTGGACCTACTTCATTCCTTAGCATCAAGCTGGTTATACAGGAGTAATCCTTCGTCCAGAAACCACCTTAAGTAACATTTAGTGAAGATTGCCACTAAGAGCATCCACAAGACTGACCACCCGCCATGCAATTACGAAGGAGGAACACATTCACGATATATCCAACAGTGACTGAATCTGCACCCACACAAATTATATCATATATGATAATCCAATACTAAGAATGCACAATAATTTTTGAAACTGTTAAAGTATAATGATAATACCGGGAATGTGTAAAGTAAGTGACCAGTAATGCTGTACGTAGCATACAATGATACAATACTTACTCAACAAGAGAGTGTGGTCGGTTGGGCAACTATGACCAAACACAGTATATGGTGGTAGAATCTTAGGGTAGGTAGAGAGGAGACTCATTCTACCTCGGTTCTCTAACTACTTTCTTTCGTTCCATGTTCTCTGGGGCAGTGCATGTTTGATATCTATGTACAGTAATTATTATCATTAATAATGCAATGATTGTATTTTGTTCCTGGTGGCATTAAGGTGTTGGGAGTGAGTGACACCCGGGACATGGTGCTGCGTCGTGGTATGTCAGGTAAAGTAGTGGTGGTGCCTGGAAACGCCTTTATGTTGAACCCTGACCTGCCCTGCCAGTACGTCAGACTCTCCTTCACTGCCTCACCCTCCACCCAGGTCATGGTAAAGGTCAGTGGCTGGGGTCAGGTCTGTAGAAGGGAGTAGGTGTGTAGGTTTTAAAGTACTGATAAGCTGGGGAAAGTTTAGGGATATTTCTAAAGTACTTGATAAGCCTGCCTTATATAATTTGATAACATTGCCACTACTAACATGGCTCGACCAGAGGCGGGTGTAAACAGATGAATGCCCACAAAATTCCACGAATCATTCATTGTTCTGGAAACCTTTAATCATCGTTATCAATTATGTTCACTTTCCAAATTCAGTAGGTGAGCTAGTATGTGTCATCAGTGACATAAGGAATATACAATTCAATGTATCCAATATATGATTTGTGTTGTTCAAGAGGCAGATGAGATGGCAGATTGCCCCAAATAAGACATTTCATAAATCGTTTACTTTCCAGAAAACACCCTGCCACAAGTATCTACTTTGTAATCATTCAAGTTTCAATATATGGGATTGCATGTGAGATTATTAACAAGAGTTTTGTGTATCCATATCACTTAATAAGAAATATATATTAGTTACCCTTTCCATATTCTATAATTTCATTCTATATATAGCGACGATTCTCCCTACATTGTGGGCAAGAAAGTGTGAATTCATTGTCATTTCCAGCTGCCCTAGTTCTGCAGGGAAAGATGCAAAGAGGTGGCACAATTGAAGCATGCAATTATATTTGTTCTTGTGTTGATGGTTGCAATGTTTATGAATCCTTCCCCCCCCCCCCAGGGCCTGAGGAACCTGGTGGAGTTGATCAAGAGAGAGGTGCTGCTGCAGGAGACTCACGCCCCTCAACATAAGGAGGGACAAACACCAATCATCATAGACACCAACACAAGGCATAATTAGGGGACTCTCGCTCTCTCTCTCTCTTGTAAGAATTTCTTCTTCAATCGAGTTGTCAACTTGTGGAATGGGCTTCCCCGAAACGTTATAGACTGCATCACCGTTGATTCATTTAAACTCCGCCTAGACAAATATCTCGCATCAAACCCGCGACTGACTGCGTTTGTAAATGAATAACTTTATTTTATCCCCCCCTCAGTTACTAACCCCTCTGTCCCCTACTAACTTCCTAATCCTGCCACGGACATTAGTTCCAGGGCAGTATTTCCCTTTCCAATGTTCCCTTACCCACTCTAAACCACTGTTTGGACACTTGATCCTCAGTGTTTTGGAGGACAAGCAACCTAGAAGGGTCACTAGATCTGTTGTTGCTTGATTTCCTTTGTACTCCTTTGTAAGCGCGCACTTTCACTTACTTACTCATATTTTCTCTATCTAACTCTTTATATATATCTATCTACATATATATCTGTCTATCTATCCATCCATTATACAGGGTGTCCCAGGAGGAAAGGGCATAACTTTGTGAAATGATAGAACAAAATATTCTAAGCCTAAAATGTTCTATAACAAAAAGTCCAAATCTCGACCGGTATAGAGATATTGCATGTTGAAAATGGCATTTTCTTCAGTATTTCCCCATAAGGCTGGCCTAGCTGTCCTAGTGCCTGCTACACCTCCATCTGTCTGCACTCATTTTACCATGTTATTTTAAAGATACTATAATTCTGTAAGTTGCAAAATGATTATAGACATATTAGCTCACTTTGGAGTAGTTGGAAACTATTTGACATGGAAGAGTCCATTACAGTGATGCGGGGGAGGACACTACATAAAACCTTCACTATCTTTTTAACGGTTGAAATTTGGACTTTTTGTTATAGAATATTTTATGCTTATATATATAAACGACCACAAAAACCAATGGGATATGGCCTATGTCCCACGGCAAATGGCTACATTGCAGCCAGGGTGTTAAACCGATTTTTTTTTGGTTGATAACTTTAATAAATACTAGAAGGAATAAAAGAAAACTAAGATGAAATAGCATTGTTATGGCCATGTTATCCCTTCCAAAGACACAATTTGAACTATAAACCACAATTTTATCTTTACCTATACAATAAGACAAACGCAAAATAATGGACTTGGTTTTCGTTTAACACCCTAATTGCAGGGAGGAGGTATTGTAATAATAATAATAATAATAATAATAATAATACACTTATTGTAATTTCGGCAGAAGAGTGAGAGTGTATATATCATTTATGGGGTTTATATAATTATTAGTTCGTATAGTTAAACGCATAACATTCCTTTAATTAACCCTTTGCAGATAATGACGCATTTTGACAGTATATTCTGGCTGAAGCAAGTCATAAAACATTGCTAAAACGCGTCATGTTCCTTTAGGGGTTAAGGGGGGTCACCTGCTTTTGTTCTCTTTCTTTCCTTTTCTCTCTTTCTCTGGCTTGTATCCATTCGGCCCCATTCAACCAACTGTTTTAAGACGTTTATCCTCATCCAGGTGTCGATTTCTTCCTGGCGAGCGATAGCGAGCCATCATTGTATGGAGAAATCCGGCTTCGCCGGAGAAATTTTTCTATCGAAAAATGTACAAATTTAGCTTGCTGTCAAAACAAAAATATATATGCTGGCTCGCTACCGCTCGCCAGGAAAATATTGACACCTGGATGGGGGTAAACGTCTTAATACAGTAGGCTGAATGGGGCCGAATGGATACAAGCCAAAGAAAGAGGGAGAGAAAGAGAAAAAAAGCGAGGTGGGCCCCCTTAAATTGTAACTTACGAAATCAGTCGGTGTATAATAAATGGTATTTTTCGTTCCAATCTCGACTGTTATTTGCTCCACCTAATTTTGTGATGATAGTTATTAATAAACCATTTATTTTATGTTGACTACATTTAGACGGATTTTATTAAGCTTAGGAAGTAATTATGGTAGTTAAAGGGGATTAATTAAGATAGTTCAAGGCCTTTGAATTGTTACAGGCCTTTCCAAAACTGAATAAAATCGTCCAATAGTAGCCAGAATAAGATAAAGAGGAAGACAACGGTACTATCTATCTATCTATCTATCTATTTCCGGACGCCTTTACGAGAGTGGCCATACACAAAATGCCCCCAAGCAGACCTCTAACCCCAGTGAGAAGGACAACCCGTGCCAGTTTACTAAAGGACTTACAGTATTGATTAAGGGGAGATGGACGTATTTATTGGCATATTGTTTTATTTGTTTTATTGTTTTATCGTTTTATTTGTTTTATTGTTTTATTTGTTTTATTGTTTTATTTGTTTTATTGTTTTATTTGTTTTATTGTTTTATTGTTTTATTGTTATATTTTTTTTATTTTTTTTATTGTTTTTATTGTTTTATTTTTTTTATTTTTTTTATTTTTTTATTTTTTTTATTGTTTTATTTTTTTTATTTTTTTTATTGTTTTATTGTTTTATTTGTTTTATTATTTGTTAAGTTTCCTCCCTAGACCTCCATCAACCTGGAAAATACATCCCCTGGACCACCTATCACGATAAATGTGTACATTTTTCGGTAGACATTTTTCTCGGCCGAAGGCCGGTTACTTAAAACATTTCTGACTCGCTATCGCTCGCCAGGAAAAAATCGACACCTAAATGGCAAGAACGGTCTTAATATTGACAATGAAATGGGGCGTAAAGTCTTAAAATCGCCAAACTAATGGACCGAACGTCTTGAAATCTAAACACGAACAATGGGGCTAAACACGAGGGAGAAGGGGGCCAGAAAAAAAAACAGCCCATTAAGGTACTATACATATTTACTTCAATCGTCGTTCCCACCCCCCCCCCCCCTTGTCCCATATTTATAGGGGGAGATGGGTCGCTTTTCTGGACCCTCATCTCCCTCATGTTTAGCCCCATTAGTTTTCAAATTTTAAGACGTTCTGCCCGTTAATTTGGCGATTTTCAGAATTTTCACCTAATTTCTTTGTCAATATATAGACTGTTCGTGTCATTTAGGTTTCGGATTTTTTTCTACATAAGCCGCCGTTGAGAAAGGGTTAAAAACACAATGTAATTGGGCATACTAATGTTGTTCTTCAAATGAAAGGAAACTAAATGGTAATACAAAAATACCTGGTAATAATATCACAGAAAAAATAAATAAATAAAAGACTAATATAAAGCACACCTTATTCTAGTGAGCAAATACAATGCCGTAAATAAACACGATCAACCTTTATTTGTTGTTTTATGTGAGTGAGGTAGACAAAAGGTAGAACTGCCTGTAGCGAGTGCCTCCCCCAGAGTTGAAAGAGTGGCAGGGTCAAAATCAAGGGACGTTCGAGCCAAAATGTCTGGACACACGGAGTTTGAAGCAATTTAACTCATAGAAAGAGGGAAAGACTGATCCTGGGAGAGAGTTCCAGAGCTTAACTGTTGAATAGAAGAAAGATTGAGAATAATGTTTCACTCTTGGGTTGGAGAGTTGCAGAGTAGGGGTGGGATTGTGTTGCAAGACGGATGCTACGTGCTCTACGAAGAGGGGGTGGTATATATGTTATAGTTCCTCGCTATACCTCCATGAAACTAAACAAAAATATATACACAGTATATACGGTATATACTGTATATATATATACCGGTATATATATATATATATATATTATATATATATATATATATATATAATTACTGTATATATATATATATATATATATATATATATATATTATATATATATATATATATATAATAAACCAATCCGAATGAAATGGGAAGAAAATGCCTTCTTTCCGGTGTTGCATTTCAACATTGTTAGCTTTCTTCGCCGTCATATATTATTTTGTTTACCTCTTCAGATTATCTCTTGAATTATTTTTTTTTTCTGGACCCCTTTCTCCCTCATGTTTAGTCCCTTTTGTTTTGAGATTGTAAGATGTTCGGTCCGTTAGTTTGGCGATTGTAACACCTTTCGCCCCATTTCGTTGTCAATTTTAAGACCTTTCGTGCCATTTAGGTTTCGATTTTTTTTTTAATTTAAGAGGAACTGGCCTTGGGTCGGGACATTTGTCTACCGAAAATGTGCACATTTATCTTGAAACTCCCAGGGGGTCTAGAGGGTGTAAGTTTAAGCTTGATAGAGGTCTAGGGAACAAACTAAAAACCTCCCCTCAACCACCTTCCTCATTGTTTTATTTTTCAAGTTTTACAATAGTATTTCTCTACCATTTCGTTTCCTCTACCTTTCTCGAAGGATGGAATAAACTGCCACTTTGCTTTGAACAGGGTACAGTATACCCAAATTATCCCAATACGCCTTATCTTATCGAGCCGTAAATATTTCTGGATACCCTTATCGATGACCCAGTATTGCCAATGTAGCTACTTTCTCGCTATATCTAGAAGTATTTACTTCGATCTAACGGCAAATATATGCATCTAGCGACATGAATTTTTGAGATATTCTGGAGATTTGAACCATTATGAGTGATGTTTCCAAGAAATTATGGCATTATACTAGCAATTTTCGGCAATTAATTACAATCTAGCGACTTAAGAGAACGGATTTTTCTATCGGTATTAAGCGTTTTGATTGGATAAGGAATGGTTACCCTGGCATCATTCGACTGCCACCCGTGTTGCCAGTTGGGGGGCGTTTATTATTGTACCGTAAAGTTGGTGTGTGAGGTGAGTGTGTGACGTGGATATTAGGTAATGGTGAGTTTTAATGGTGGAATGGTGTAATGGAGTGTGTTTTGTATATTATAGGTAGCGGTGGTGGTGATTTTGTTCTGGTGATGGTGGTGATTATGTTATGTTCTGGTGATAGTGATGGTGATTATGTTCTGTTCTGGTGGTGGTGGTGGTGATTATGTTATGTGGTGGTGGTGGTGATTATGTTATATTCTGGTAGTGGTGGTGGTGATTATATTGTGGTGGTGGTGGTGATTATGTTATGTTCTGGTAGTGGTGGTGGTGATTATGGTGGTGGTGGTGATTATGGATTCTGGTAGTGTGGTCATTGTATGTGGTGGTGGTGGTGGTGATGTTGTTCTGGTAGTGGTGGTGGTGATGTTATGTTCAGTTAGTGGTGGTGGTGATATTTGGTAGTAGTGGTGGTTATGTTCAGTTAGTGGTGGTGATGTTATGTTCAGTTAGTGGTGGTGATGTTATGTTCAGTTAGTGGTTGTGGTGATGTTATATTCAGTTAGTGGTGGTGGTGATGTTATATTCTGGTAGTAGTGGTGGTGGTGGTGATGTTATGTTCAGTTAGTGGTGGTGGTGATGTTATGTTCAGTTAGTGGTTGTGGTGTTGTTATGTTCAGTTAGTGGTTGTGGTGATGTTATGTTCAGTTAGTGGTGGTTGTGATGTTATGTGGGTAGTGGTGGTGGTGGTGATGTTATGTTCAGTTAGTGGTGGTGGTGATGTTATGTTCAGTTAGTGGTTGTGGTGATGTTATGTTCAGTTAGTGGTGGTGGTGATGTTATATTCTGGTAGTGGTGGTGGTGATGTTATGTTCAGTTAGTGGTGGTGGTGATGTTATATTCTGGTAGTGGTGGTGGTGATGTTATGTTCTGGTAGTAGTGGTGGTGGTGGTGATGTTGGTGATAATACTTTGAAAATAAAGCCTGAAAATAAAGCCTGAGAATATGAGTAAGAATAATTGTCTAGATAGGGTAAATTGCCGTACTGGTACATCAGATAGGAATAGAAAATATCAGTCACAGGATTTTAATTGTACTGCTAGTAGAAATATTAAAGGTGTAACAGAAGATGGGAATTCAGTTAGAAATAAAGGTAAATCCGATACCAGTAAAATAAATTCATTGCGATTATATTATACAAACTGTAGGAGTTTATGTAACAAAATGGATGAACTTAGAGCACTTGTTAGCAACGAAAATATAGACATTATAGCACTGACTGAAACATGGATTAATACAGAATCAAGACATTTTTTAGCAGAATTCCATATACCAGGATATAGTTTGTTTAAACGCGACCGAACAAGTAGGAGGGGCGGCGGAATAGCAGTGTTTGTCAGGAGTTCTTTAAAAAGCTGTATTAAATCAGGTATTAGACTAAATACTGATAACGAAAGTGTTTGGGTTGAGGTTAGCGAAGGTAGTGAGACCATAATTATTGGAGTTATTTATAGACCACCAAATATGAGTAGAAACGAAGGTACAGCTTTATGGCAGGAAGTGAAAATAGCATCAAGGTTTAGCAATGTGTGTATTATAGGGGATTTTAATTTTCCGAATATTGATTGGCAGCATCAAATCGGCGACTCAGATTCAAACGAGTTTATTGAGGCGGTACAGGATAGTTTTTTATTTCAATTCATAGACTCGCCTACTAGAGGTAATAATATCCTCGATTTAGTTCTCAGTAATAATGAACAAATGATAAATAATGTAGAGATAGGAGACCAACTAGGAAATAGTGATCATAAATCAATTACTTTAACATACAATGGACAGGAAAGGCTAAAGAGAATGCGACACTTATCCCAGATTTCAGAAAAGCCAATTATGGTGGATTAAGAAGAGCTTTAAGAGTCGATCCTATGGTTAAACTATTAAGTGGACCCAGGTGCGCTAATGAACATACTCTCTCTCAGATACCTGTCTTAACTCAGGATAATTTGACAGCTACATATAATCATTTTATTTCTTCACTCCACAATGCGCAAAATAAATATATCCCCAAAAGAAAATTTAGATCAACACAGAACCAACCCAAATGGATGAATAATAGACTATTAGACCTTCTAGGAAAAAAGAGAGGAATATATCGAAAAATTAAGAAAGGCGAAATTCACCTACTTGCTTACTATCAGAATCTATCAAGAGAGGTTAAAAAATGTATAAGGACAGACAAAAGAAATTATGAAATCAGGATAGCCAATGACTCAAAAAATAACCCTAAGGCTTTTTACCAGCTATATAAATCTAAAGTTAGAGATAAAATAGGCCCCCTTAAAACTTCGATAGGAGAAATGACAGAAAATGATTTAGAAATGTGCAGTACATTAAATAGTCAGTTTCTGTCCGTTTTCACTAATGAAAATTTGGCACAGATTCCAGAAGTCCGTAAGGTATATAGAGATAGTATAGAAAATAGGTTAAGTACGGTTACTATAAGTAGAAATGATGTGCTTAAGGAAATTGACAGACTGAAACCTCAGAAATCGCCTGGTCCCGATGAGGTATATGCCAGAGTATTAAAAGAATGCAGAGATGAGTTAAGTTACCCATTAACATTTCTTTTTAACAATTCATTAGAAACTGGTATAGTTCCAGAAGCTTGGAAGCTTGCAAATGTAGTTCCGATTTTCAAAAAAGGTGATAAATCAATAGCATCCAATTACCGTCCCATTAGTCTCACTTCAATCATAGGAAAGCTACTAGAGTCAATTATTGCTAGGAAAATGAGAAACCACTTAGAAACATTTAACTTAATCAATTCTTCTCAGCATGGATTCACACAGGGACGTTCTTGCCTTACTAATTTGCTTAGTTTTTTCTCAGAGGTATATGAAGCAGTAGATAATGACAAGGCATACGATATTATATATTTAGATTTCAGTAAAGCTTTCGACAGAGTCCCTCATGAGAGATTGATGAGAAAGGTTGAGGCACATGGAATAGGTGGGGCGTTGTTGGGATGGATTAGGTCATGGCTAATTGGTAGGAAACAGAGAGTCAGCATAAATGGTACCAAGTCAGAGTGGGGAGCAGTCAAAAGTGGTGTCCCCCAGGGATCGGTATTAGGTCCCCTGTTGTTTCTTATATACATAAATGACCTAGATTTAGGTATAACTAGTAGGATAAGTAAATTCGCAGACGATACTAAAATGGGGAGATCAATTGATTCAGATAGCGATATAGAGTGCCTCCAAAGGGATCTAGATACCTTACATGAATGGTCAGTAAATTGGCAGATGAAGTTTAACATTGACAAATGCAAGGTATTAAAGATAGGGAAGATGCAAACAAATGTTAAATATAAACTAGCTAATTTAGAATTAGAAAATTCAGACTGCGAGAAAGATCTAGGTGTGTTTGTTAGCAATGATTTGAAGCCTAGAAAACAGTGTATAGGCGTTCGAAACAAGCCAAACAGGATTCTCGGGTTCATCTCTAGGAGTGTGAGTAACAGAACTGCTGATGTTATCTTAAAACTTTACTTGTCATTAGTGAGACCCCATATGGATTATGCTGTCCAATTTTGGTGTCCTTATTACAGAATGGACATAGATTCATTGGAGAGAGTACAGCGTAGAATGACAAAAATGATCCATAATATTAGAAATCTTCCGTATGAAGAAAGGTTGAAGAAATTAGGTTTACATTCGTTAGAGAGACGCAGAGTTAGAGGGGATATGATAGAGGTGTTCAAGTGGGTTAGTGGGATTAACAAAGGGGACATGACAAATGTACTAAAGCTCAGTGATAGCGAAAGAACTCGTACCAATGGTTTCAAATTAGATAAATTTCGTTTCAGAAAAGATATAGGCAAATATTGGTTTGGTAACAGAGTTGTAGATGGGTGGAATGGACTACCAAGTGCTATAGTGGGATCTAAAACTGTAGGGAGCTTTAAGATAAAATTGGATAAGCATATGGACGAGAAGGGTTGGGTGTGAAGGGGGATCAGCCGGGTTGGGCCAATCAGCGCTCTGCAGACCCCCATAATCCTGCGTTAATCTCTAACCGTTTTGGTAAGATGATCCTCAGGGTATTAGAGTGTTGAGCCTATAATTGGGCTTTGTAATTGATTTGGGGTTGTGTGGGACAGGGATCTGCCTTGCTTAGGCCAATCGGCTTTCTGCAGACTCCCATTTTCTTATGTTCTTATGTTCTTATGTAATGATGGTCGTTCTCATAGTGATAAGAGCCAAGTGCTTCTATACGTTTTATCTATAAATGAGTTTATATATCTTTTAATATATCTATAATGTATTGATTGTGTTTTACTTAATACTCCAACCTATTAAGGTAGTTGTTTTTGTTTTTTCTCCCCGTGTTTAGTCCCATTTCCTTTGAGATTTTAAGACGTTCGTTGGTTTATTAGCTTGGCGATTTTAAGACCTTTCGACCCATTTCTTTGTCATTATATAGACCTTTCGTGCCATTTAGGTGTCGATTTTTTCCTGCCGAGCGATAGCGAGCCTGTAATTCTAAGAGGAACCGTCCCGGCCGAAAAAATTATAAATTTATCTTAAAGGGGGGTCTAGGGGGTGTTTTGTTGTTGTGTGTGTGTGTGTGTGTGTGTGTGTGTGTATGTGTGTGTGTGTGTGTGTGCTTTAAGCTTAATGGAAGTCTAGCGAGATAATTATAAAATGAATACATACATAAGAACACAACATAAGAACATAAGAAAATGGGAGTCTGCAGAAAGCCGATTGGCCTAAGCAAGGCAGATCCCTGTCCCACACAACCCCAAATCAATTACAAAGCCCAATTATAGGCTCAACACTCTAATACCCTGAGGATCATCTTACCAAAACGGTTAGAGATTAACGCAGGATTATGGGGGTCTGCAGAGCGCTGATTGGCCCAACCCGGCTGATCCCCCTTCACACCCAACCCTTCTCGTCCATATGCTTATCCAATTTTATCTTAAAGCTCCCTACAGTTTTAGATCCCACTATAGCACTTGGTAGTCCATTCCACCCATCTACAACTCTGTTACCAAACCAATATTTGCCTATATCTTTTCTGAAACGAAATTTATCTAATTTGAAACCATTGGTACGAGTTCTTTCGCTATCACTGAGCTTTAGTACATTTGTCATGTCCCCTTTGTTAATCCCACTAACCCACTTGAACACCTCTATCATATCCCCTCTAACTCTGCGTCTCTCTAACGAATGTAAGCCTAAATTCTTCAACCTTTCTTCATACGGAAGATTTCTAATATTATGGATCATTTTTGTCATTCTACGCTGTACTCTCTCCAATGAATCTATGTCCATTCTGTAATAAGGACACCAAAATTGGACAGCATAATCCATATGGGGTCTCACTAATGACAAGTAAAGTTTTAAGATAACATCAGCAGTTCTGTTACTCACACTCCTAGAGATGAACCCGAGAATCCTGTTTGCCTTATTACGAACGCCTATACACTGTTTTCTAGGCTTCAAATCATTGCTAACAAACACACCTAGATCTTTCTCGCAGTCTGAATTTTCTAATTCTAAATTAGCTAGTTTATATTTAACATTTGTTTGCATCTTCCCTATCTTTAATACCTTGCATTTGTCAATGTTAAACTTCATCTGCCAATTTACTGACCATTCATGTAAGGTATCTAGATCCCTTTGGAGGCACTCTATATCGCTATCTGAATCAATTGATCTCCCCATTTTAGTATCGTCTGCGAATTTACTTATCCTACTAGTTATACCTAAATCTAGGTCATTTATGTATATAAGAAACAACAGGGGACCTAATACCGATCCCTGGGGGACACCACTTTTGACTGCTCCCCACTCTGACTTGGTACCATTTATGCTGACTCTCTGTTTCCTACCAATTAGCCATGACCTAATCCATCCCAACAACGCCCCACCTATTCCATGTGCCTCAACCTTTCTCATCAATCTCTCATGAGGGACTCTGTCGAAAGCTTTACTGAAATCTAAATATATAATATCGTATGCCTTGTCATTATCTACTGCTTCATATACCTCTGAGAAAAAACTAAGCAAATTAGTAAGGCAAGAACGTCCCTGAGTGAATCCATGCTGAGAAGAATTGATTAAGTTAAATGTTTCTAAGTGGTTTCTCATTTTCCTAGCAATAATTGACTCTAGTAGCTTTCCTATGATTGAAGTGAGACTAATGGGACGGTAATTGGATGCTATTGATTTATCACCTTTTTTGAAAATCGGAACTACATTTGCAAGCTTCCAAGCTTCTGGAACTATACCCGTTTCTAATGAATTGTTAAAAAGAAATGTTAATGGGTAACTTAACTCATCTCTGCATTCTTTTAATACTCTGGCATATACCTCATCGGGACCAGGCGATTTCTGAGGTTTCAGTCTGTCAATTTCCTTAAGCACATCATTTCTACTTATAGTAACCGTACTTAACCTATTTTCTATACTATCGCTATATACCTTACGGACTTCTGGAATCTGTGCCAAATTTTCATTAGTGAAAACGGATAGAAACTGACTATTTAATGTACTGCACATTTCTAAATCATTTTCTGTCATTTCTCCTATCGAAGTTTTAAGGGGGCCTATTTTATCTCTAACTTTAGATTTATATAGCTGGTAAAAAGCCTTAGGGTTATTTTTTGAGTCATTGGCTATCCTGATTTCATAATTTCTTTTGTCTGTCCTTATACATTTTTTAACCTCTCTTGATAGATTCTGATAGTAAGCAAGTAGGTGAATTTCGCCTTTCTTTATTTTTCGATATATTCCTCTCTTTTTTCCTAGAAGGTCTAATAGTCTATTATTCATCCATTTGGGTTGGTTCTGTGTTGATCTAAATTTTCTTTTGGGGATATATTTATTTTGCGCATTGTGGAGTGAAGAAATAAAATTATTATATGTAGCTGTCAAATTATCCTGAGTTAAGACAGGTATCTGAGAGAGAGTATGTTCATTAGCGCACCTGGGTCCACTTAATAGTTTAACCATAGGATCGACTCTTAAGGCTCGTCTTAATCCACCATAATTGGCTTTTCTGAAATCTGGGATAAGTGTCGTATTCTCTTTAGCCTTTCCTGTCCATTGTATGTTAAAATAAATTGCTTTATGATCACTATTTCCTAGTTGGTCTCCTATCTCTACATTATTTATCATTTGTTCATTATTACTGAGAACTAAATCGAGGATATTATTACCTCTAGTAGGCGAGTCTATGAATTGAAATAAAAAACTATCCTGTACCGCCTCAATAAACTCTTTTGAATCTGAGTCGCCGATTTGATGCTGCCAATCAATATTCGGAAAATTAAAATCCCCCATAATACACACATTGCTAAACCTTGATGCTATTTTCACTTCCTGCCATAAAGCTGTACCTTCGTTTCTACTCATATTTGGTGGTCTATAAATAACTCCAATAATTATGGTCTCACTACCTTCGCTAACCTCAACCCAAACACTTTCGTTATCAGTATTTAGTCTAATACCTGATTTAATACAGCTTTTTAAAGAACTCCTGACAAACACTGCTATTCCGCCGCCCCTCCTACTTGTTCGGTCGCGTTTAAACAAACTATATCCTGGTATATGGAATTCTGCTAAAAAATGTCTTGATTCTGTATTAATCCATGTTTCAGTCAGTGCTATAATGTCTATATTTTCGTTGCTAACAAGTGCTCTAAGTTCATCCATTTTGTTACATAAACTCCTACAGTTTGTATAATATAATCGCAATGAATTTATTTTACTGGTATCGGATTTACCTTTATTTCTAACTGAATTCCCATCTTCTGTTACACCTTTAATATTTCTACTAGCAGTACAATTAAAATCCTGTGACTGATATTTTTTATTCCTATCTGATGTACCAGTACGGCAATTTACCCTATCTAGACAATTATTCTTACTCATATTATCAGGCTTTATTTTCAGCGAAACCCCGCGACAATCCTATCTATTGACCTAGCTAAATTTGCCACCCCTAGCCGAGAAAGATGAACCCCGTCCTGTGCGTACAACTGATTTTTACCATAGAAACGGGTCCAGTTATCAAGGAATGGTATTTCATTTGCATTACAGTATTTTTCCAGCCGACAATTGATACCAATTGCCCTAGATGACCATTCCTTGCTGACCCCTCTCCGTGGCAAGATACTGTGTACTACAGGTATGCCTCCCTTCCTCCTAACTTTATCTAACACCTCCCTGTACTGCCGAAGCAGTACTTCCGTCCTACCTTTACCAACATCATTGCTCCCTGTACTGAGACAGATAATGGGGCTATCTCCAATATCTTTCATGATGTAATCAATGTCCTCTAACACCTTCCCAACCCCGGCACCAGGCAGACAGACAAGCTTCCTAATATCAGTACAGGTGGACCTAGCTAAGTGTCTGACCATGGAGTCCCCAACAATTGAGAAGGACTTGCCTCTCCTTGTCGATGACTTGGTAGCAGCTGCGGCAGCGGCAGGAACTCCTGGGGCAGCAGTTGAAGGTACTCCTGGGGGGGCAGCAGTCACAGCATTCCCTGTTGGAGGCAACTTACTTACCTTTCTCCTGGTTTCCTCGCCGAAGGAAGCACTCGCAGCCTCACCATCACATTCGTCATCCAAGGTGATGAACTTGTTGCTGAGGGCAACTGGCCGCCGTAGAAATTTGCAGGTTGTTGCACTTGTTGGAACAACTGTCCAGGGAGCATCACGATCCCTAACAGCAGTTGCACTATCCTCACTTTTCTTGTCAGCCAAAGTCAGCTTTAAGGCCAAATTCTCGTCTTTGAGAGACTGCACCTCTCTCTCCACATTCTCCATCCTTTCTTGCAAAGCAAGACAAAGCTGGAGAATATGAGAGGAGGTAGCAATCTCGTCAACACCAGCCATTTTAAGAAAGCGTTAATACTATCACCACACTATGGGCAAAGATATTCACTGGGAGTCACTAGGGACAGGTCCTCACTCAGCAAAGGTCAGGCAGGTACTGTAACTAAAATAGATAACTAAATATAACTAAACATAACTAAATAGACCAAAAGATAACCACTACCCCCTTAAGAACACTTGTCTCCTCTGTCTATTCCAGCCCAACTCAACCAATTATAGTATTCCGTTTGGTGTGACTGATACAATAATATATACAGTGGCTATTATATTTATTGTTATAGTAGTATAGTAGTAGTAGTAGTGGTAGTAGTACTGTAGTAGTAGTAGTAGTAGTATTAATAGTAGAAGTAGCCTAGTAGTAGTAGTAGTAATAGTAGTAGTAGTAAGTAGTAGCAGTAGCAGTAGTAGTATAGTCGTCTCAACGAGAGTTGGCGGAGCTAGACCGTCCTGGGCTAAACAAAGTGAGACCGTTTTCAGAGGGTCAGGTATACAGGTACTCTCTCAGGTCACACCGCTGTCTCCTCTCTCTCTCTCTCTCTCTACTGATGTTATACATTTTATGCTTATAATATATACAGTATATATATATATATATACTATACTGTATATATATATATTTTATATATACAGTATACTGTATATATATACCGGTATATAATATATATATATATATAGACAGCTGTATATCAGTTTTTAGTTAATAAAATGTGGTCTATGGGGTTATCAACCCCGGAGAATTCAGAAATCAACACCATTTGGGTCTATGATGTCGGGAAGTGCTCCGATTCGGGTATGTGATATTTTTCGGGTTAAATCCTATGATAGAAAGGGAGATGATGGGTCGACCTCTAAATATGATTGTATCGCGATGAAATTTTGCACACGAGGAGAGGAAAGCAACACGAAAAAAGCAGCGGTGTGGAGAAAGGACCAGTGCACTTTGAAATTTTACCCCCTCTTCTTGGACCACCCTAATATATATATTATTCTTATATACTTGTTATTCCAAAATATGAACAGTAATAGATTTATTCCTTTTCTACATTAAATTATACCTTACAACATGCTTGTATTTTGGTATAAAGGAGTGAAGACACGTCCACAGTAAACGGTGACTGGACGACTCGGCCCATGGGACAACTCGGATCGGACAGCTCGGCCCACTTTTGGACAACTCGGCCACGACGGCGAGACAGCTCGGCCCATTATTTGAGACAGCTCGGCCCCATGTTATGCTATGGTTAAGTTAGGTTAGGTTAGGTTAGGTTAGGTTAGGTTAGATAGGGACATAGGCCTATATAGTGATTCCAAAATGATCAATACGAGAAATAAAAGTTAATGAATTGTCACTTGTTTGATGAAACGAAAAGATAGATACATAAATAGATAGGGACATAGTGATTCCAAAATGATCAATATAGCCATCTATATCGTTCTTATGTTGTCGAAGCAAATAAGGGATGTGGAAGGCCGAGTTGTCTCGCAATTAACACTGGGCCGAGCTGTCTCGGTTTTACTGGGCCGAGCTGTCTCGCCGTGGGCCGAGCTGTCCGAGCCGAGCTGTCCCATGGGCCGAGTAGTCTAGCATTCCCCCCTTATTATTGCAGCACTTGTGACTTACCTTTAGTGAAGCAGACGACGCACCTTATTATATTATTTAGTTTTAGCTAATGTTCTGTATGTAGAGCTCTTTTAAGCGTCGCTGTTATATTATATATATTTATCATACCTTATAGTACAATCTTGACTAGAAAAATAGCTTAATAGGCGAAATTAAGATCGTCACACTTATTTCCCAATCCCTGCTTACTGTCGCGGACCTTGGGCTAACGTCCGGGGAGAAGGTGGCGGGGATCAGATGCCATACTCAGATGTATGGCATCTGATCCCCGCCACCTTCTCCCCGGACGTTAGCCCAAGGTCCGCGGCAGTAAGCAGGGGTGGGGAAATAAGTGTGACGATCTTAATTTAGCTTATTCAGCTATAGTTCCGGTCGATTGGACCATATACATTATAATAGCATAGCTTAAAAGAGCTCTACATACAGAAAATTCGCTAAAACTAAATAATATAATAAGGTGCGCCGTCTGCTTCACTGAAGGTAAGTCACAGGTGCTGCAATAATAAGGGGGGGGGGGGGTGAGGATATAAGTGTGATGATCTTAATTTCGCTTATTTAGCTTCTTTTCTAGTGAAGATTGTACCATAATGTATGATAAATATATAGAATATATTAGCATATCTTAAATTAACTTTAAATGCAGGCAATAATAAAACTAAATAATAATAATATGTGCGTCGTCTGCAATAATTCTTCGGGTCCGGGATGGAAGGTGGTCAGTGAGAGCAGGGAATATATAAGATGTTATTTACTTTAATTAGGCTAGCTTTTTTCTTTGTTGTCATAGCACTTAAATCTTTAGCAAATGTAGAAGGAACTCTCTGTAATGGCTTGATATAGCATATCTTCAAACCCAAATGCTATGCCAGACCTTCCTCACAGCCACAGGACTTGTGAAAAGGCAAAACTTAGCCTACTAGGCCTATAGCCTAGGCCTAGTCTGTGTCTTTGCAACTGATGGTGTGACGCTTCTGCATAGTAGCCACGTGCGGGCATGCGCGCGTGTCGGCTGCCCAGCCGTTTAGAAACCGGCTGGTGGCAGCCAGCCGGCCGGCTTTTCCTTAGCATATATCCTACGACAACGTAACTAATGTCTGGGATATTCTTATGTTGTTTCACAGCTTGAAGCTGCCCTTATTCTTAACCAACGCATCTTAGTATATTTTATACTCGATAGTTGATTGTTTCATTATAATATATAAGATGTAAGTCTAGTGAGAGCGGGAGGAGACGAGCGGGAGAGAGAGACAAGCTTGGGACGTTGCTTCGCTTGCTTTGCTTGGGACGAGCCTGAAGCGCTGCCACATGCATTTGATTTGCAACGTTAGGCTTAGTTTCGACTCACGCACGGGGTAGAGGATTTTGACCCGGCAACTGTGTTGAGTGTTGCCGAGCCTGGGATGTATTCTGCATGCCTAGGGCGGGGTCCAGACAGATTCAAGACTCAGAGCTCACCTCACTGTCGTACCCTTCGGACCCCCTTGATATCTATCCCTCTCAACCCCACTTAGAAACGTTCTCTCTTACTTTGTATACCTTCTTTCCACTACTTCACCAATCTATTTAATTATCCCATCCCCTTATAATAATAATAATAATAATAGTTCTTAAAGCTAGCGCATGCTAAGCTAGCTAAGGATAGCTCAATAAGGCCGATTAGGCGTATTTCCATTGGGGTCCTGTACTACTACTCCATCCCTTTGCTCATGAGGGATGGTAACGACTCAGTGCTTGTGAAAAATCTTTAATGCGCCGAGCGTGGGCGCGAACCTGGGCCTTCTGGGTGGAAGTCCGAGACGCTAGTCACTACACCAAGCGAGCCGCTTGATAGACCTTATATCTATTATTGTATTAACGACGAGCTCTCAGATAACTAGATAGGATTTTGGGCCTTATGCAGAGATTTAATTGTTAATGAGACCTAGGAAGCTTTTTTGTTGTCTCATATTTGGTGGTTTCATGCTTGCTAGTGTGTTCTTGTGTCAGGTTAGCAGGGGCTAGACCGGAGGGGAGGCTTTTTGCGATCCTTTAAGTAAAGTCTGTTGGTGCGAGTCCTGTGGACCCGCACGACTTTACTAGGATACCCGTGGGAGTCTGGGGGCATTTTCTTGTCTGTGTCCCTGTGTGTCTAGTGTTGTGTTGTGTGAGGGCCCTTGCCTAGTCCACTCAGCACTGCGCTAGCACGTCTTGCTTTTGTTTTAGGGTCGCCAGGAGAGAGTCAGATACTTGCGATCTGAGTCTCTCAAGAGAGCACCCTTTCAATTAGAGTAATTTGGCGCACAGACTTGGGAACGTCCCTAGGCTAGAGCAGGTGGCTCAGCCCGGGTATCCGAAGCCTATATCCTTCCGGCTAGACCTCTGCCACCTGGCAGATTAACACCTAGGGGTTTATCATCTCTGAATGCTTGTTATTGTGCCACAGTTTACCGTTTTTGTGAGCATTGTGAGTCAGGGTGTTGCTTAGAGACTCTGTCCGAGCAGGCTTGCCTGACTAAGAGTGAGAAGCACACCTGTATGTGGTTATGTTGCGAGTTGCTGCCTTTATTTAATTATACCTATGCCATTATACACTGTATGGCCTATCACTAGTATTTATTCCTGCTTATGAGTTAAGAGTTCTCTAAATCCATAACATACTTTCTTTGCTAAGCATCAGATCCTACAGTAGCCGCATGCAGTTTAGAGACCCGCATCTTGTCTACCTGTACGATGTTTTGAGGTCTGTTTGCTTTCACCTTCTTTCACGCAGGGGTGATTAGTTGTATTAATTAACGTAACGTTAAATGTACTTTCTTCTAGTTTGTTATTAAATTGTTTCTGCAATTTAATTCCGTTATCTATCTTTTCCTTGAAGCTTTAAGTCAACTTAATTGTGTGATCTTTTATATAGCCTGCTTGACTATCAGCAGTCTATAGTGCGTGCACCCTGTAACCGAGTCATAGGATACCTCGTTGTCCAGGCAGGACTCTTGACGGTTTAGGGTGGTTTGTTGCCTGGGTTTATAGATAAGGGTTGGATCTAGCGTTTTCCGTTGTTGCTTGTTGCCGCATACCTAGTCCAATAGAAAGAGCCCAGTGTTTATATATCCCAGGATGTAACAAATGGCGACCTTGCATAGGATTTACTGAACAGAGGAATATAGTGGTCATTTGTTTTGAGATTCCTTATGATTAGAGGAATACAGTGGACATAGTTTTTTTTTTGGAGCAACCAATATAACACATTAAAGACTTTAAATAACATTAGTATAATAAAGATGAATGGAGATATAACACCAGTACTCTTCAATCCTTTATTGGCTAGGGTTGAGTACAGGAGCGCCGAGACGCTAGTTGGTTATGTGAGAGTCTGGTGTGAACTGAAGGACTTGCTGCCTCCACAGGCCTGGGTGCCAGAGGCGCCCGCAAGTCTAAAGTGTCTGTGGTGCCATATGGTGTTGGACAATAGTGGTGTATACATTATTATTATATCTCCCCCCCCCTATTGGCGTCCGACGAGGCGATGGTGGAGTCGGGCGGTGTAGGTTGAGTGGAGGGCGGTAGACGAAGCTGTCGTAGGAAGCGGCGGTTGCGGAGTGTGGCTCGCCCCGACCCATCCACCCGGATGGTATACTGGCGGTGTGGATGCACCTCCACTACAGTGCCAGTCTTGTTCCACCGTGTCGGGTTGTTGCCCCCCTGGTTCTGGACGGAGACCCGGTCACCGACGTGGAGTGGTGATAAAGGCCGGGCTGAAGCATTATAGTATGTGGCTAGGGCAGCGTTACAGTGAAAAAGGGCTGCCTCACGAGCTTCGGCCGAGAGAAGCCAGTGGGGGTGGAGGTGGAGAAGTGCAGGATTGCAGGGGACGTGGTCCCGTAGGGTCCTGCCGAAGAGAAGTTGAGCTGGTGACTTGTCAATGGTCGAGAGGGGTGTGTTCCTGTATTGGAGGAGGGCGCGGGCTGCGGCGTTGTTGTCTAGAGAGCCAGTGGGGGATGTACAGTCCGCGATGATGCGGCGGGCTGCTTTAACAGCCAGCTCGGCGCGGCCATTAGACTGAGGGTAGAACGCAGAGCTGACCCGCTGTGACACACCCCAATGTGCCAGGAATTCTTGGAAGTCCCCGGCTGTAAACTGGGGCCCACCATCGCTCGCCAGTACCCGGGGTGCTCCGTAGTGGGTGAAGAGGGTACGGCACGCCGAGATGAGGTGGTGAGCATCACATTTACCTGGTGGCAGGTAGAAGATGTGGACATTGCTGGAGAAGCGATCGACGTAGACCAGGTAGTGTTTGCCCTGGTGCTGAAAAAAATCGGCGGCTACCTGGTCGTATGGCCATTGGGGTGGGTCAGATGACATGAGTGGCTCTTTCGGCTGGGACGGGGCGTGGGCGCGGCAGTAGTGGCAGGTATCCAGGCAGTTGCGTAGGGCCTTGTCAATACCTGGCCAGTAAACACTCGCACGTGCACGGGCCTTCATGCCAGTCATACCCTGATGAGCCGAGTGAAGGGCCTCGAGAACTCTGGACCGAAGATGATGGGGGATGACTGGTCGTTGATCCATGAGGGCTACCCCGTCGACGGAAGTGAGGCGGTCTCTAACACCCCAGAACTGTCGTAGTTGTGGGGCGGTCGCCTCTCTGGAGTCCGGGAAGCCCTCGGGGATGGTCTGAAGAAGGGAGGTATACTCGCTGTCTTGTTGGCCGGCAGATTTAAGGTCAGACCATGATACAACTGGGTCAGGTATGGCGGCTAGCATGGTGAGGGAGGCCAAGGCAACTGAGTGGATATCGAGCTCGCTGGCGGCCGCACTATGCACATCATGGGCGTCCGCGGAGGGCCTGGTCGGGTAGCGGGAGACAGCGTCAGGGCCGCGGTGCCATTTGCCAGGCGTATGTTGAATGGTGAACTGGTATCGTAGGGTACGTTCCTTAATCTTGAACAGGCGAGGGTTTGGTATGTTGTCCAGGGACCGGTCGTTAAGGATGTGCAGTAGAGGTCTGTGGTCCACGACGACGACGAGGTCAGGGCAGCCCAGGACAAACATTCTGCATCTGTCAAGGGCGTCAGCCACTGCTAAAGCCTCGCCTTCGACGGGTGCGTAGTGGGACTCCGCAGGTGTGGTAAAACGGGAGCCGGCGAAGACAAGTTTCCAACCGACCTTGCAACAGGTGGGGGCAGATGCGGTGGGGCAGGAACAATGTTGTTGGAGTAGGAGGAAGCCAAAGCCGGTTTTGCTCCAGTCTGTGGCGAGGCACGTGGGTCTGCCGATCTCGAAGGAGCAGACCCCTTCCTCAACCAGGCGTGTGATGTGGTCCTTAGATGTGGCAAAGGTACAGTCGAGTGCCTCATCCCAGTGGAAGGGGGTTTTGGACTGCACAAGTTCCCGGAAGGGCGCCATTTCCGGTTTGATGCTGAAGGCCCAGGCGACCTGTTCAACGAGACCAAACCACGACCGGGCTCCTGTGATGTCTGTGGGCGTGGGAAAGTCACGGATGGCCTTAATCATGGACGTGCATGGCTTAATTCCAGTGTCTGTGATGGTGAGTCCGGCGAAGTCAACTGAAGGGGCGGCGAAGGTAAACTTGTCAGGGTTGAAAGTGACACCGTTGGTTGCACAGAGGGCCAGGTAATCAAAAGTGTGCCAAAATGCCTCCTCGACTGAAGAGTCCCACAAAAGGGAGTCGTCGACACACTTCACCTTACGAGGGACAGCCTGTATGATTGCGTCGAAGCGTCGGGTATAGGCGTCGCCAGCTGCCAAGTAACCTTGAGGGGCCCTGATATACCTGTAACGGCCAAATTCCGTGATAAAAGTCGTAGCCTCCCTGCTGGATTCGTCGAGTAAAACAGCATGGTATCCATTCCAGGCGTCTAGGACCGTCTTACGAGTGCCTGCAGGGATGGATTGGGCCAAGTTGAATGGGCTCGGGGTGTGATGTGTCTCCCGAAGGCAGGCGTGGTTGAGTGCCTGCAGGTCAACTGTACGGCGGGGTTGTCCAGTTTTCTTGGCGACCACCACCATCCTAGAACACCAGGTAGTAGGGGTACCGATGGGGACAGGCTCAATAATGCCCAGTGCGACGTCCCTGTCGAGATCTGCTTTGACCTGGGCCTTCCAATGATGTGGTATAGGGGCAGGGGTGTGCACGGCACGTGGAGATGCGCCAGGCTTGATGTGGATGTGCATGGGAGGGCCAGACATCGTGGGGAGTGGGCCGCTGGTGGTGTTAAATGCAGAAGATGCAAACTGTGACAAGAACCAGTCACGAAGGTCAGACAGGTGCAGGTCGTTAGGTGGGAAGGGGAGGGAAGTGGGCCGGTGTGGTGGAGGGGTCCTGGTCAAGGTGGGTGGTGGTTGGGCTGTGTGGGCGGCCATGCAGGGGGTAGGTGTGGGGAAGTCGGGAGGGATTATATGTAGTGCCCTACAAGCTGACATGCTAATAAATAATGGTGACTGTGCCTGAATAATAAAAATATCATCATCAGTACTGTAGGGGGTGCCGGCAACGTCGGTGGCGGTAATGGTAGTCGGCATATAACCCAGGACCTGGAGAGTGTGACCCCCCACGGCCGTGATCCGTTGGTGAGTAGGCTGTAGGTGGTGGCGTTGGAGGCCCAGTGCCCGTAGTAATTGCAAACCAGCCACAGATACTTGGGCGCCCGTGTCAGGGTGGGCCGTGACGCTGGTGGGGTGAGAGTGGGGCGACATGGCAGTAGAAATGGTAATGGGCAAGGAGGGGAGCCGTGCGGGTGGTGGTTTGTTAACAGCCTGTTTGAGAGTACCAATGATAACAGCCGCGGATGAAGGTGAGGGCGTGGAGTGACAAACTGTGGAGTAGTGGTTGAGTTTGTTGCACGACGGGCAGGTCTTGCCCCAAGCAGGGCATTTGGATGGGCGTTCGGCTCGAGAGTGTGTGGATAGGCCGCACCCACTGCACTGGGAAGAGGTGGATTTACAAACCTTGGCAAAGTGGTTAGGTTTATTACACGCCGTGCAGGTCTTGCCCCATGCAGGACACTTCGAAGATCGTTGGGCTTGTGAATGTGAAGATAGGCCACACCCGGAGCAACGTGTGGGAGATGAAGTGGGGCCGACGTGGGGAGGTGGTGGGGCGGGCGACGGGGGCTTAGGGGGTTGGGCGGGGGGCTGGATAGGGGCGGGGCGTGGGTAAGTACTCTTGAGACGCTGGTATGGTGATTTCACAGCATGTACCCCCGGTTGCATTGCCGTCTGATCGAGTGCCGCAGATTCGAACCCCACACAGTAGTTGATAACATCTTGTAAGGTAGGTAGGGTGCGGTCTTTAGTTAAAACATCTTGCTGAAGGGACGAATCACTAATCCCGATAGTCACTTGGTCCCGTATGTGTTCGTCAGAGACATCAGTGTGGCAACAGGGGCAGGTAAAGCCACAGTCCAAAGTGGCCTCCGTAATACGTGTGACGTAGTCCCGGATCTGTTCAGTAGGTTGTTGGAGAAGAGACCGGAAGTGGTGGCGAGCGGCTGCGCGGTTCCGTTGTCGGTGGACGAGTTGTGTGATGAGAGTTGCTAGGTCGATTTCTGGCAATGAGGAGAACGCCTGATTGTGAGCAAATATGGCGCTCTGAAGGGCAGGGTCGCACGTCTGGTAGAGCTCGATGGTAGCCTCGTGAGGTGGTAGAAGGACGAGCCGCTTGTAGACCTCCCAATCAGCCCAGAATTTGCGTAGGGCGTGTCCCGGCATATGTAAAGCGGCCTGGGGCCGCGTAGGGGCAGCCCGGCGGGCGGGGCGGGGCGTGGCTGGGCTGGGTAGGAAGGGACTTGAGGCGGTGGTGGTATGATGACGTCATGCGCAGAAGGGGCTGCGCCGTGAGGGTTGGTGCCAGCCGTACGATAGCCAGGGGGGGCATAATGGTCGCCGTAATACCGACCGTCGCTACCGACACCAGTGTGGGCCTGGCCGTCAGTTGGGGAGGGTGTGGGATATTCGCTCTTGAGAGGGTGGGTAAGGGGATTAGTCATGTTCATATGTAATAAAGACATGTGGGGAATAACTGGCATATGGTGGGGCACTGAGACATGGGTAACTGGCATATGGTGGGGCACTGAGACATGGGTAGCTGGCATATGGTGGGGCACTGAGACATGGGTAGCTGGCATATGGTGGGGCACTGAGACATGGGTAACTGGCATATGGTGGGGCACTGAGACATGGGGAGATGTATGAGGTGTGGGTGTCTGTGTAGAGGGATGAATAAGTGTATCACTGGTGGGGCGTGAGGCAAAGGATGGGTCAGCCTGGTGGGTAACATTACTGGCCTGGGGCTGATGTTGTAGAGGCTGGTGGGGCTGGAGATCCTGGCGGGGCGGTGGTGGAGCTGTCGCGGGGCGATGTTGTAGATCCTGGCGGGGCGGTGGTGGAGCTGTCGCGGGGCGATGTTGTAGTTGTAGATTCTGCTGGTCCTGGTGATGCTGTAGAAAGGTGGCGATACTCGATTGGAGGGCGTCGATCCTTTCATTCAAGTAGATGATGGATGGGTATGGAGACAGGGCATCGGGCAATGAAGGCTCGACCGGTTGGGAGGTAGATGTAGCCGGGTAGGGACCGCATGGCGGCAAGCCGGCTTCCACAGCGGCTGCAGCCTCAGCTAGGTAGTGCAGGTTCTCCATGTAGGTTCAGATACTGATATACACTGCGCCATATAATAAAGATGAATGGAGATATAACACCAGTACTCTTCAATCCTTTATTGGCTAGGGTTGAGTACAGGAGCGCCGAGACGCTAGTTGGTTATGTGAGAGTCTGGTGTGAACTGAAGGACTTGCTGCCTCCACAGGCCTGGGTGCCAGAGGCGCCCGCAAGTCTAAAGTGTCTGTGGTGCCATATGGTGTTGGACAATAGTGGTGTATACATTATTATTATAATTAGTATATACATACTTGCATAGGAGATAAGGCACATTCTATAACCGTGATAATTACTGCAGTACACAAACATGTCTAATACATCAGAACACAGTGATGGGTCAGGTCACGATACGGGCTCGGAGGGAGAAAGACCTGTGGAGTGGCTAGTTGATAGCGAGGAGGGTGCCAGAAGATTTTTAGAGGTGCCCCTTACCGCTGCCAGGGTGTTGAAGCTGAATAAGTATGGCTTAAAGTGTGTGGCAGGTCTTCAGGGTCACCAGGGTTTAAGTGGCATGAGGAAAGATCAGCTGAGGACTTTGATATTGGGTTTAGAAGGGAGAGACCTGAGTGGAGAGGCGACTGGGGGCCCCGGTCCCCAGCCCCCCCTCCACTCTACCCCCATATCAAACGTCAGGATGCCTGAATTTAGTACATACCCCCAAGTTGATGGTCAATGGCAGCGTGGAATTCAATCACAGGGACCCTCTCCATTAAATGGACCTTCCCCTCCTCAAGGGTTGACTCCAGATTTGTTGTTTCGGCTTGAGATGGCCAAGGTTGAGGTTGCTAGAGCTCAGATTGAGGCTGCTAGAGCTCAGGTTGAGGATGCCGAGAGACAGGCTAGTGTGCAGGCTGAGGCTGCAGAGAGAATAGCTATACGAAAGGCTGAACTGCAGGCAGAGTCTACTAGGTATCGGGCTGACAGGGAGCTGGAGAGATCTCGAGTGGAGGTAACAGGGCGAAATATTGGGGGAGGTAACAGACATCGGGACCAATCATTGTCGCACCTGCTTAAACTAGTTCCTGTGTTCGATGAATTATGTGTGGCTGAGTTTTTTATGCGATTTGAGAAGAAGTGTCAGGAACACCAGTGGCCTCAGGAAAAGTGGGCAGCATTAGTTTCATCAAGACTCCTAGGAAAGGGGCTAAAAGCGTATGATGCACTACCTTTAGAGTCCTGTGTAGTTTATGATGAGCTAAAGAAGGCTGTGCTACGGGCCTATGAGTTACAACCAGAAATTTACCGCTTGAAGTTTCGGGGTGTTACTAAGGGCAAGGATAGTACCTTCCTAGAACACGCCCGGGACTTGTCTGATGCACTACGACATTGGCTGCGTTCTGAGAGGGCAGCTACTTTTGAGGAGTTGGGTGAGCTGGTTCTCTTGGAGCAGTTCATTAAGTGCACAGGCGGGGACTTAACATTAAATATAAAGGAAAAAAATCCTAGAACTCTCCAGGAGGCAGCAGAAATGGCTGACCTCCGACTGTCATTAATTCGAGGGTGCGGAGCAGCAGCTAGGAGTGAGTCGGGTGCAAAGGATCGTACCCCTCCCCCTCCCAAAAATTTTGATACACATAAATACACAAAACCATCTAGCACTGACAATAAAACTGAACATAAACCAAATACCGTCCCGTATAAGAAGTCTAATGGTACCTCCCACTCCCAAGGGAAACCAATGAGTAAAGAGTGCTTTGCATGTCACAAGGAGGGTCACTTTGCAAATGCTTGTCCGAACAAGCCACCAAACAAGGTTGTGTCATTGGCCCGCAGCATAGGGGTGTCGCCTATATCTTCTGAGTTTGCCAAGGGTAGTTCGTCAGATGGTGGGACACAGCCTGTGTTCAAGAGTCCGGAAGGCTCGAACCCTGTCCGCGACGTCTTTGGGGGTCATAGAGGGCATGGTTTTGTGAGGTGGGCTGGCGAAAGGCGAGGAGTTAAGCTATTGCGTGATACGGGGGCTTCTCAGACCTTGTTAAAGAACTTTACTGGTAGACCGATTAACGCTGCTCGGGTGGTGGTAGTTCAGGGGATCAATGCTACGAAGTCCTACCCGCTGGTGCGGATGGAGCTGGAGGTGGGTGGTGTGGCGAAGGAGCTGGATGTAGGAATTGTAGAGAACTTGCCTGTTGGGGGCGTCGACCTCCTCCTCGGCAACGACTTTGCGGTGCCTGCTTCTAAGGTTTCACCCTTGGTCGTTGCCGAGAAGGCGGCCGACGTTAGTAGGGAGGAACAGGATTGGGTTGAGAAGTGTAGCGTACAAACCATGGCGTGTGTTGTGACGCGTTCTCAGACATCCGGAGCCTTGCAGCCACCACCTCAGTCTATCAAACCGCGGAGGAAAGGTCACAAGAAAACGGGAAGTGTTGGTCAATTGGAGAGTTTTGAGCCGGCAGTGTTTCTTGGTGACTCATTATTGGCACCTACGTTAGAGTCTGGAGAGGCCCCGGGGCCTGTCACCGCTAGTGCAGGTGCAGGGCAGGAAGAGACTCTGCGACAGCATCGTTATGCGCAGCGTGAGGAAAGGATGGCTCAGCGGGACATTGGAGGTGGAAATACATTATTTAAGATGAACTTGGATAATCTCGCACCTGCTGATATATGTTCCTTGCAGCTGGAAGATCCTGAAGTCAGGGCATGTGATAATGGTGCTGTCGAACTGGAGAGCGATGGGGATGCGCAGCCTGGTGATTTTTTCTTGTCCGAGGGGATCTTGTATCGGAGACATCAGGATCCCAAGAAAAAGTGGGATGGCGGGTCAGGATTAGTGGACCAGTTAGTAGTACCGAGGGTGTGCCGTGAGAGCTTATTGAGATTAGCTCATGATGTGCCTTTGGCAGGGCACCTGGGGGCACGTAAGACGGAGGCAGCTCTGAGCAAGCTTTTCTGGTGGCCTGGGTTATTATTATTATTAATATTATTATTATTATATGAGATGCCGAAGTCTCCAACCAGGGTGCAGAAACACCATCAAGATCAATCCACACAAAACACCCGGAGGCACTGGAGAGAGACTATGTCAACTTAGGAAAAAATAAAAACATACACTGTATACTGTACCGTACACATACACATATTAAATACAGATAACATATTATGCAGTGGAGGATATCAAGCTTAAATATAATACAATAAAATATAATAAAATCAGTTTAAAAATTAGAATTAATGCTGCAAAAAAGCATTAACTCTAGACTTAAAAATGGAGATATTAGCTGAATTGACTAGCTCATTTGGCAACTTATTCCACAAGTCAACCATGGCCGGCACAAAACACCGTGAAAACTGTGTAGTAGAAAAATTAACACGGCTCATGGCAAGATAATTAAGATTGCTTGTGAATCTAGTTGCACGAGCCCGGACATAGGGCCCAGGCAGAACCCCATGTAAGGGATGCTGAGGGTTGTTAAAAACTTTAAATAAAAGACTAAGGGCACCAACTTTACGTCGATGACACAGATCAAGAGACAAATTAGGTAGAATAAAACTGATGGAATTTAGCGACCTGTCAAGCAATTGAGATGGCAGTCTGCTGCTGACAACAGAAGGGTGAGCAGTACTCGAAATGTGGCAAAATAAAAGCATAAAAGACTTGATAACTGTGGCGTCACAAGCAAATGTTTTATAAACCTTGCGAAGCAGACCAATTTTTTGGGAAATGGAAGAGGAGAAAGAACGAATATGCTTTTCAAAAGTAAGTTTGGGATCAAGAGTAACTCCTAACAAACGCAGAGTATCCACATTCTCAATTTGCTCGCCAGAAACTTGTAGATAATGGGGGGATCCAAGGTACGATCTGCTGACATAATGGAGTGTGTTTTACTAGCATTAAGTTTCATGCCCAAAGTTCACACCATGATGTAATTTTGGCTAAATCCCTATTCAGCAGTAGCATTACGTGTCGATCTATTGGTGATGCAATTGACGCATATAAAGTTGTATCATCTGCATAGGAGATTAGTTTATTTTCAAGCTCGGAACACAGGTCAGCAGTAAAATAATAAAAAGCAAAGGCCCAAGGACACTGCCTTGTGGAACACCAGAAACAACAGTAACAGAAGGGGAATGACACCCATCAATGACCACAGACTGAGATCTTTTCGTCAAAATATCTTCAAAGATCCTTAAAAAATTGCCACCAATACCAATGAGCTGTAACTTAAACAGAAGTGCTTTATGGTTGACTAAATCAAAAGCAGAACTAAAGTCAATAGACGCGAGACTCATGTCCCTGGTTCAATGAAGATTGCAAGTCATGGGTGAGTGTCAGAAGTGCATCACATGTACCCAGTCCCTTACGAAAACCAAACTGTGAGTTTGGTATCAAATTATGACTATTACAATAAGAGGAAAGGCGTCTGGACAAAAGCCTCTCATAGAGCTTGGATAGGATAGGTGTAATGGAGATAGGGCGATAGTCATTAGGAGATGATGAGGCAGTATTTCCCTTTGGAATAGGAGTGATAATAGCCTTACGCCAGCAAAGAGGAAAACTACCTGATTTCAAAAGCAACCTAAACACCACTGCCAATTTAGGTGCCAAGACCACTGCAACCTTTTTAAAAAAGAGAGGGAAAAACCCATCCGGGTCTGTGCCACCATAGGTATCAAGATCCAGTACCTTTTCAGTTCAGCTGATTTGAATGCCATTGAATTGAGGTTGGGTCTAGGGAAACATGTCAATGGCAAAGACAATTCCTGATTACTCTGCTTATTAATAAAATTATTAGAATATTGGCCTTCGATAATGGATAAAAGAGATGGAGCCATCAGAATCACAAAGAGGAGGCATGGAGGAATCTATTCCAATAAAGAGGATTTTCAAGCGGACCACCATTTATGAGGCTGTGTAGCTCCTGCCAGAACATCCTGAAGATGGGAGTTATAATCTCTCAGCACCATAAACTCTCTGCGCAGCTGCCCTTTTAAAAACATAATTTTCCCAATGCAAGGGGGTTTGATTACGCCTCCATAGACGATATGCAGCCTGTTTGTCATCAAATGCACGCTTGCAGTCATCATTAAACCATGCTTTATCCCTGATACGAGACTTAATTGTCTTTGATGGAACTCTTTTGCGAAGGATACCAAGAAGGGAATTGTTGAGAGCTGAAACCGGGTCATGAGATCTTAGTATGTGATTCCACTCAATATTACAAACATCATTACAAACGTTGTCCCAGTTAACCCGGGATTTAAGGTAGACTTTACGTGAGAGAGTAATATCAGGAACAGAAAAATCAAGATTAATTTTACACATGATGGCATTGTGGTCGGAAGTGCCAACAGGTACACGAACGGAGGTTTCTACAACGCCAGGAATGTCTGTTAGTACTAGATCAAGACAATTTCCAGACATATGAGTAGGTCCTTGGATTAGCTGTTCACAACCAGATAAGTTTTGCAAAATCCAATGCAGCATGACCATTTCTATTAGTTGGAGAGACCGAGTTCAACCACTCTTGATGATGCGCATTGACATCACCAACAAAAATAAAAGATGATTTGACATCTACAGACTGTATTGAAGCCATGGCTGTTAAAAGGCAGTCATATATGTCATTGTTAACATCAGGATTTCTGTACAGGCTAAAAATGTAATGATTATGATACTTGCTGGAAACTTTAACTAACTGCATCTCATGGCATTTACAAATATGCTTAGTTAAGTGCTGAGCATTATACCCAGATCTAATATACAAGCTCATTCCACGAGCACGAGGAATAGAATCACGCCGAATAAGAACTGGTTCACCGAAGTTAGGTATAAGAAGTTCAGAATAATCTCTATAACCAGAGACAAGGGTTTCAGAACAAAAGACAATATCATAATCAACAGATGCCAATGTAAGATCCTTGATGTTCTTATAGAGACCACGAATATTGGAATAAAATACACGACAACTTGTAGCAAGTTGTCTGTGAGGACCGGGATTAACTTCTATATCACCGGACAAATGTAGAAACAAAAACAGAAAAAGTTGAAAGCAATCCATATACAAATACATAAAGATGGATATAAACAGGTCGACCCAGACGGAGCCATCACATCTGGGTAAGGTATAAAACAAGCCCCAAAGACACCATATCCAGGGGGGAGTAGTAGCGGTGGATTTTATTTGTTTAGAAAAGACTAGAAACAGAAAAAGAATGCCAAATCTCCTGAAAACCCACCAGACTCAAAAGTCTTCCTCATTGGCCTGCTAACCACCGTGGGGAAAAAAACAGGAGATTGCAGGAAAAGGAAGGAAAGTTGTTGTATAGCACCAAACAGCAGGGATGGATGTAAACGGACAATGGAAGACCTTGGTGCAGGCTATGGCAACATCCTAAACATCCATCATGGTAAAATACCATAAGTTTGCTAAATGGCCGTTGACTAATATATACAGCCCTTTGACAGCTATTGCTTTTAGTCCTGCAGGGTGTCTAGCCACCCACCCTCCAAGTGAGGACCCGGAGGGGGAGCCGGTTTAGTCGCCGACAATCCGACCATGAAACAGGTAGTATCAGATTACATGTTACTGATAGCAGGAATACCTGACCTGACACAAAAGGCGTTAAAGGCGAGTGTCGTGTCATGGGTGTCACAGTGTCACACTTGTCAAGTTGTTGGAAAACCCAATCAGGTCATCCCAAGAGCCCCGTTACAACCCATCCCTGTCATTGGGCCGCCCTTCAGCAAAGTAGTTATCGATATGGTTGGCCCATTGCCCCCCACTAGTGCCGGCAATACATTTTTACTAACTGTAATGGATGTAGCAACACGGTATCCAGATGCTTACCCCATGTGCAACGGGATGGCTAAGACTGTTGTCAAAAACCTACTTGTCTATTTCTCTCGTTATGGCTACCCTCAGGAGATCCAGTCTGATCAGGGATCCAATTTTACTTCTGCTCTGTTTAAGCAGACCATGCAGCAACATGGGATAGTGTCTGTGGTGTCATCTGCCTACCATCCCGAGAGTCAGGGAGTTTTGGAAAGGTGGCACTCGACTCTCAAGAGTATGTTGCGGTGTTATTGCATGGAAAATGGGAAGGACTGGGATCTAGGTCTCCCATACGTTTTATTTGCTGCGAGAGAAGTACCTGGGGAGAGCTTGGGATTTAGCCCGAACGAGTTGGTTTTTGGACACAGGGTCAGGGGGCCCCTCCACATAGTCAAGGAGATCTGGGAGGGAGTCACAAAGCCATGCTCGCTTCTAAAGTATGTAGTTGAAAGCTGTGATAGAATGCTAAAGAGCTTGGAGGTAGCAGGTCGGAACCTTAAGAGTTCACAAGCTCAGATGAAGGACAGATACGACCAGAAGGTGAAGCTGAGGGAGTTTGAAGTAGATCAGGAGGTACTGATACTACTGCCTCTGGTGGGACACCCCTTGTCTGCCAAGTATTCTGGTCCGTATCGGGTTGTAAGGAAGGTTTCTGATCTCGACTATTTAGTAGCTACTCCTGATCGTAAGAAAAAGAACCAACTTTGCCATGTAAATCTGATGAAAGAGTATGTGAGACGCCCCTCCGAGCCTCTCACTGTCCCGGTGTTGATCTGCAGCGATCGTGGTGGAGAAGGAGGAAGGGACAGTCAAGCTGCGGGGGAGGATAATTGGGATTGTCATGTTTCCGCGGATCAGTGGGCGGGGAATTCTAGACAAGTGGCTCACGAGTTGATATTGCACCTGCCTGAGCAACAGCGTGTAGCTGTGCAGCACTTGTTTGATTCAAACCCAGCTGTTTTCGCGGAGCATCCTGGCCTCACTACTCAAGCGGTGCACGATGTCGATGTTGGGGACCACCCGCCCTTTAAATCAGTGCCATACCGTGTTCCCCCTATTAAATTACCAGCACTTAGGGAAGAGCTGGATTATATGCTGAAATGTGGGCTGATTTCTGAGGGTGCAGTAAGGTGGACTTCCCCCGTCACACTGCAGCCCAAACCAGATGGCAAGGTGCGGTTTTGTATAGATTTCCGCAGGTTGAATGGTTTAACCACCACAAATGCCTACCCTCTCCCTCGAGTGGACGACAGTGTGGATAAGATAGGAAAAGCCAAGTTCCTCACTAAGATAGACCTTGTTAAGGGTTATTGGCAAGTGCCCTTGTCTGAGCGAGCGCGAGAGGTGTGTGGGTTTGTGGTGGACGGTGCCACATATCGTTGCCATGTTATGCCATACGGTATGAAAAATGCCCCTGCGACGTTTCAGAAATTAATGAACGACATTGTAGCCGACATTCCCAACTGTACGGTGTACCTAGATGATGTCATAATATACGACGAGGATTTTAACAGTCACTGTGCTCACATCGGACAGCTTTTTAATAATCTGAATGAAGCAGGTTTGGTGGTAAACCTGAGTAAGTGCGATTTTGTCAAAGCCACAGTTTTGTACCTGGGGTTCGAGGTGGGGAGGGGTCAGGTGTGCCCTCCACAGACAAAGATCAAAGCCATCGATCAGTTTCCCCAGCCTACGACTAAGAAACAAATCATGCGGTTTCTAGGTATGATAGGCTATTATCGTTGCTTCATCAAAGGCTATTCGACTGTACTTGCACCTTTAACTGACTTATTAGCTAAGGACAAGAAGTTCCGGTGGTCTCCTGAGTGTGCAGAGGCGTTTTCCTTGGTGAAACACCTGTTATGTACCCACCTCATACTCAGGGCCCCGGACTTCAGCAGACCTTTTCAGCTGGCGACTGATGCCAGTGACGTAGGGGCTGGGGCTGTCTTGTTACAGACAGATGATGAAGGAATCGAACATCCAGTGAGTTTTTACAGTAAAAAATTCAATAGTTCACAAAGGAATTACTCTGTAATTGAAAAAGAACTCCTGGCGATAGTGCTGGCGCTCAGGCACTTCGATGTATATGTTCCTGCTTTCGGACCAGTCGTAGTGGTTTATACCGATCATCACCCTCTGAAATTCTTGAATCAGTTTCATAACCGGAATATGAGGCTGACCAGGTGGTCACTCATGCTTCAGGAGTATAATCTGGTCATACGCCATATTGCCGGTTCTGATAACGTGTTAGCGGATTGTCTATCAAGGGTGGATGATGTTGGTTAGACTGCCACAGGATTGAGGGTTGAGTGTGGAGGAAAATAGGCTGTCACTGTAGATCAGCCGAAAAAAACAAATTAAAAAAAGCAAAAACCTTATAAAAAAATTATTTTTTATAACGTGTAGAATTTTGTATAAGATGTTGTAGCAGTATCTAAGTTGAATGTTTTCACTTATTGTCGCTGAGTTAGTTGAACTTGCTCGGTGGAGCGCAACAGTCTTTATTTTCTTTTATATATGGTGCCTTGTGTCGCAACAGTGTGTGGTACTATGAGAAGCTTTCTGTTAGATATGAAGAACTTTGTCAAGGGTCTTATATCTTGGGGGAGGTGTGACGCTTCTGCATAGTAGCCACGTGCGGGCATGCGCGCGCGTCGGCTGCCCAGCCGTTTAGAAACCGGCTGGTGGCAGCCGGCTGGTGGCAGCCGGCCGGCCGGCTTTTCCTTAGTATATATCCTACGACAACGTAACTAATGTCTGGGATATTCTTATGTTGTTTCACAGCTTGAAGCTGCCCTTATTCTTAACCAACGCATCTTAGTATATTTTATTCTCGATAGTTGATTGTTTCATTATAATATATAAGATGTAAGTCTAGTGAGAGCGGGAGGAGACGAGCGGGAGAGAGAGACCAGCTTGGGACGTTGCTTCGCTTGCTTAGCTTGGGACGAGCCTGAAGCGCTGCCACATGCATTTGATTGCAACGTTAGGCTTAGTTTCGACTCACGCACGGGGTAGAGGATTTTGACCCGGCAACTGTGTTGAGTGTTGCCGAGCCTGGGATGTATTCTGCATGCCTAGGGCGGGGTCCAGACAGATTCAAGACTCAGAGCTCACCTCACTGTCGTACCCTTCGGACCCCCTTGATATCTATCCCTCTCAACCCCACTTAGAAACGTTCTCTCTTACTTTGTATACCTTCTTTCCACTACTTCACCAATTTATTTAATTATCCCATCCCCTTGATAGACCTTATATCTATTATTGTATTAACGACGAGCTCTCAGATAACTAGATAGGATTTTGGGCCTTATGCAGAGATTTAATTGTTAATGAGACCTAGGAAGCTTTTTTGTTGTCTCATATTTGGTGGTTTCATGCTTGCTAGTGTGTTCTTGTGTCAGGTTAGCAGGGGCTAGACCGGAGGGGAGGCTTTTTGCGATCCTTTAAGTAAAGTCTGCTGGTGCGAGTCCTGTGGACCCGCACGACTTTACTAGGATACCCGTGGGAGTCTGGGGGCATTTTCTTGTCTGTGTCCCTGTGTGTCTAGTGTTGTGTTGTGTGAGGGCCCTTGCCTAGTCCACTCAGCACTGCGCTAGCACGTCTTGCTTTTGTTTTAGGGTCGCCAGGAGAGAGTCAGATACTTGTGTTACGATCCAGGTTCTCAAAGACACAGGGCTCTTCAACATTGGACTAGATAATAGCAAAATGCAACAACGGTAACACTAGATCCAACCCCTGCCTTAAACACTGGAAAACAAAACACCATTACCGCCCTGAGTCGTGCCTGGACAACGAGGTATCCTATGACTCGGTAACTGGTGCACACACACTAGGCTGACGCTCGATGAAACAGCCTATTCTCAAACAGTAAAAGATTACTCGATTAGGTTACACAAAGAAAAGATAGTTAACGTGATTAATTAACGTTACAATAGATACTCAAATAACTGGCACTCCTGTATTAAAGAAAGTGCAATGCTAGTCCTGCAACATCAACGGGAAACTTCTGAAATAAGTCTGATGCTGGGAAGATGTTCGTAAAGAATCTTGAACAATTATAATGCAGAATACGGGTCACAATAAATACTAGGACATATAGTAATAATAGGCAGGCGAATAATAAAGACTGCGCAAAGGTAGTAATGCTCGACAACTAAAGAAATGCTTCGTGACACAACGCAACAGCCTACTAGGGTTGTGCAACTCAACAACAACCTCGGCTCAAAAGTGCAGTGAATAATAATGTTGCATACATATAATAAGGGGGCTTATCTCTAACCAGTGTCTGCTCAGTTAATAAAGTCTAGCTGGGGTATCAAGGCAGGGCAACAATGGGTGAGCATGCGGCTCGTAGCCTAACGTTGTCCGAAGGTGGTATAATGAAGATTACGTTATATGACGGGGATGCTCTCTTGATAAATCTAGGTCTCTAGTACCTAGTTCTATCCTGGCGATCCCTCAGAAGTCAACACAAAGAGGCAGCACTATGTTGTGAGGGATAGGCTATGGCCCTCTCACACCACAGCGCTGTGCTCGCAAAGTAAACCCACCCGAAGACAACTTAGGCTCCCACAGTACCTGTCGATGTCGTGCAGGGCTTAGCTAACACTGCACACATCGGAGACAACGACACAGTAACCCTACCCCTAGTCTAGCTTTAGATAACCAAGCAGAATCACTCAACACCAAGCCAGGGAGACATATACCGGTCTACAACCTTCCCGAGAGAGGACACATACGGAAAAGTCCGTCTCTCTAACCTCAATAAAGCATAATACCTCCTTAACCTAATACATGGAAATATCTGAGAGCTTCGCGTACAATACGACTGGTCGACGGTGAACGTCTATGCTGAAACCAGAAGGGATGTTGAGTTTAATAAAGAGTAGAGAATGAGAAAGGAGAAGTCGAGAGAGAGAAATAGTATGCAAAGTGGCGAGTATGGGGGACAGAATTGCAAAGGGTGTAGGCGATACGCGTGTCAGGCAAGCTCTGAGCTGGTAAAGAACACGAGGCCGCGATGGGAAGGGACTAGTTGACCACCCGGCCGCCAACGCCGTCAGCGCCCAAGCGAGCCGCGTCATAGCTCACCCCTGCTGCCAGGTGTACTCCCTCACCCTCTCTCGCTCGCCTCCCACACAAGCAACATTTATATTATAGCGAATATAAAATACAAGGCGCGGTCACAGACCAAAACAAAGACCATTTCTAGACTGTCTGTGGCAACACGACACTAATTAAATAAAGCAGATCATTCTAGGACAACTGTAGCCCATCCCCCCATCCTGGCGAGCGCTAGCGAGCTGCAATGCCCCACGCAACCATTCTGCTATCGCCGGGAGGCGTCACACTTGCGATCTGAGTCTCTCAAGAGAGCACCCTTTCAATTAGAGTAATTTGGCGCACAGACTTGGGAACGTCCCTAGGCTAGAGCAGGTGGCTCAGCCCGGGTATCCGAAGCCTATATCCTTCCAGCTAGACCTCTGCCACCTGGCAGATTAACAGCTAGGGGTTTATCATCTCTGTATGCTTGTTATTGTGCCACAGTTTACCGTTTTTGTGAGCATTGTGAGTCAGGGTGTGGCTTAGAGACTCTGTCCGAGGAGGTTTGCCTGACTAAGAGTGAGAAGCACACCTGTATGTGGTTATGTTGCGAGTTGCTGCCTTTATTTAATTATACCTATGCCATTATACACTGTATGGCCTATCACTAGTATTTATTCCTGCTTATGAGTTAAGAGTTCTCTAAATCCGTAACGTACTTTCTTTGCTAAGCATCAGATCCTACAGTAGCCGCATGCAGTTTAGAGACCCGTGTCTTGTCTACCTGTACGATGTTTTGAGGACTGTTTGCTTTCACCTTCTTTCACGCAGGGGTGATTAGTTGTATTAATTAACGTAACGTTAAATGTACTTTCTTCTAGTTTGTTATTAAATTGTGTCTGCAATTTAATTCCGTTATCTATCTTTTCCTTGAAGCTTTAAGTCAACTTAATTGTGTGATCTTTTATATAGCCTGGTTGACTATCAGCAGTCTATAGTGCGTGCACCCTGTAACCGAGTCATAGGATACCTCGTTGTCCAGGCAGGACTCTTGACGGTTTAGGGTGGTTTGTTGCCGGGGTTTATAGATAAGGGTTGGATCTAGCGTTTTCCGTTGTTGCTTGTTGCCGCATACCTAGTCCAATAGAAAGATCCCAGTGTTTATATATCCCAGGACGTAACAATGGTTAATTGCAAGTTCTAGCCTAGCCTATAGGCCTAGTCTATTTTTTCCCAGCTGATGGTAAATTAAATCCCTTAGTAGCTAATTTCTCGATACTTAATGGAAATATATGAAACTATCCTACTAGGCTAGGCCTATGGCTGTGTCTCGTATTAATGTAAAGTTTTCATAATTTACATCATATTTCGCTACAAAATCTACCTTATAGCTGAGTAACAAAGATAGAAACATGACAATTTACCCTCAGCTGGAAAAAAAAAGACTTGGCCTATAGTTTCACATTTTCTTCCATTAGGCCTAGCCTAGCCTCTGCCTAGGCCCTAAGTATTGATAAATTAGCTGCTAAGGGATTCAAGGTAAGATTAGGAGTAGGCTAGTGGGCGTACCACTACCAACATACAGCATAACTCACAGTGTGCCAAAATTCGCCCATTTTCTTTGTGATACCGAACCTAACATCTGAAAAAATATTAATACTGAAATCGGCTGTGACGCCTGTGAGCCTGTGACTGTCCCGGGGCGGCCGGGAGCCCCCTAAACCTGCCATTCTATTTCTACATTAAACTCATCAAAAGATAGTTGCTTTGCTCTACACTGTACTCTACACTGGCTATGATCTTAGAACTATTATATATCACCTGTACTGAAGTCCAAATGCAGCTACTAATGTAAATATAAACGGATAAATCCAGAGCTCGAGTCATGTGAGCTATTTGTTTACACCGTGAAAAAACAACATGTTCGGTTCGGATACCCGGCTGAACTTGGTTCCCTGTTCCTTATTCCTTATTCGGAAAATTTAAACTCTGGGCTATATCTTCTTAAAACATCAACAATTGTTGCTATATTGTCTATATGCTTATAGTGGCAGAGATAAGATACATGCCATATAGAAGCTATATGTATAGGCTTTCCATTGCACCTATTATCAACTTGCAACGAACCTAAGAACCGCCTCTAATAGAACCGAAACAGTAAAAAAATGGCATTTCCTCAGTTAAAACATCAACAATTGTTGCTATATTGTCTATATGCTTATAGCGGCAGAGATGAGATACATGCTATATAAAAGCTATATGTATAGGCCTTCAATTGAACCTATTATCAACTTGCAACATACCTAAGAACCGCCTCTAATAGAACCGAAACAGTAAACAAATGGCATTTCCACAGTTAAAACATCAACAATTGTTGCTATATTGTCTATATACTTATAGCGGCAGAGATGAGATACATGCCATATAGAAGCTATATGTATGGCTTTCCATTGAACCTATTATCAACTTGCAACGAACCTAAGAACCGGCTCAAATAGAACCGAAACAGTAAAAAAATGGCATTTCCTCAGTTAAAACATCAACAATTGTTGCTATATTGTCTAAATGCTTATAGCGGCAGAGATGAGATACATTCCATATAGAAGCTATATATATAGGCTTTCCATTGCACCTATTATCAACTTGCAACGAACCTAAGAACCGCCTCTAATAGAACCGAAACAGTAAAAAAATGGCATTTCCTCTGTTAAAACATCAACAATTGTTGCTATATTGTCTATATGCTTATAACGGCAGAGATGAGATACATGTTATATAAAAGCTATATGTATAGGCTTTCAATTGAACCTATTATCAACTTGCAACGAACCTAAGAACCGCCTCTAATAGAACCGAAACAGTAAAAAATGGCATTTCCTCAGTTAAAACATCAACAATTGTTGCTATATTGTCTATATGCTTATAGCGGCAGAGATGAGATACATGCCATATAGAAGCTATGTGTATAGGCTTTCCATTGAACCTATTATCATCTTGCAACGAACCTAAGAACCGCCTCAAATAGAACCGAAACAGTAAAGAAAATGGCATTTCCTCAGTTAAAACATCAACAATTGTTGCTATATTGTCTATATGCTTATAGCGGTAGAGATGAGATACATGCCATATAGAAGCTATATGTATAGGCTTTCCATTGCACCTATTATCAACTTGCAACGAACCTAAGAACCGCCTCAAATAGAACCGAAACCGTAAAAAAATGGCATTTCCTCAGTTAAAACATCAACAATTGTTTCTATATTGTCTATATGCTTATAGCGGCAGATATGATATACATGCCATATAGAACCTATATGTATAGGTTTTCCATTGCACCTATTATCAACTTGCAACGAACCTAAGAACCGCCTCAAATAGAACCGAAACAGTAAAAAAATTGCATTTCCTCAGTTAAAACATGAACAATTGTTGCTATATTGTCTATATACTTATAGCGGCAGATATCAGATACATGCTATATAGAAGCTATATGTATAGGCTTTCCATTGCACCTATTATCAACTTGCAACGAACCTAAGAACCGCCTCAAATAGAACCGAAACTGTAAAAAAATGGCATTTCCTCAGTTAAAACATCAACAATTGTTGCTATATTGTCTATATGCTTATAGCGTGTTACGAACTGGCACTCGGGTACACAAGGGCTCTCAATCAGGACTCGAATACGGCTCGCTGCCACAACGGAAACACACGATCCCAACCCCTGAGTACTGCCAGCCGAACAAAAAACACCAATACCCTCCAGAGTTCAATCTGCTATAACGGGGTATACAAGAACTCGGTACTAGTGTTCAACAACAGACTAATAAAGAGACAGGAATTATCTAGTCTGGTCAACAATCAAACAATGAAGTAAGAAACAACAACACCAAAGAATAGTGTTGGCCGAAGCCGAAGTAATCCACCCTTGACTATGAACTTAAGAAGTCCTCCACCCTCTACTTCGGATCGGCACTATTACGTTACGTTAATTAATAGTCCTTAAGCATCGAGCAAGGAATCTTCTGAAAAAAGTTAGATGCTTCTCGGATGCTCGTAAGAAGTACGTATCGGATTTTGAACAGTAATTCAATAAGCAAAAACCACTGGCAATTAAATACTATTAAAGGCTTAAATTGGCATAAGAATAATTAAAAGAATATGCAATAGTAAATGGCAAACATTAAAAGGAAGTACTCCGCAAATGCAACGGCAATAGCCTACTCGGATTGTGCTCGTGGGCCACTAATCACTAAAGTAGCCAAGCTTGCAACACATGAAATCAATAGTGCATAAACAATATCATACATAAGGAAAGCTACAATACTATTCTGTATCTACTAATCGAGTAAAGTCTAGCTGGGGTACTGTGGGCAAAAGGTAGCAGTGACTGAGCAAAAACGGCTTGTAGCCTAGCGAAGTCCTCACGACTGTTTAAAGTATTACATTAAAACTAACAAGTGCACTTTGAGAAATCCAGATCCCTTGTATCTGGTTTTCTCCCGGCTCCTTGACAAAGTAAAAACAAACTGTTAATAAAATACAGGGTGGTTAGGCTCTTGCCCTCACGCACTGTAAATTATTAACTCAACACAGTCAGCCGCGAAGACAACCTAGGTTTCACTGAACCGAAACGAGTATGCAGGTTTATCGCTTAACCACTGCATCAAACAAAAACTCGTAACACAGAAAAGCCTTACCCCAGTCTAGCATTACCTAGACTAGCAGAAAACAGGAATAATAATAATAACACACAGGGAAATGCATATACAAGTGCAACAAACATAAATCAATCCTATTCTAAGTCAACACTTCCAAAATAGGCTATCTAATAGGCAAGTATCTCGTGAGAACTCAAGCGATAATACGTTGGCTGACTATCTCTGCACCAACGGGACCATGGAAGTTATACAGGGCAGGGAAAAGAGGAGATAAGAATGTAAGGTAGTAGAGAAAGTTCCCATCAGTCAGAAGAATATATATAGTTAGCAAGGGAAATGAGAAGTCGCTCTGCCTAATGAGTTCTGATGAAAAAATGGCTAGACTTCCCTTTTATACCCGGCCCTCTAGTGAGCCCAACGTGAACTACTAAGGACCGCCCACTGACAACCATTACGTAATTTCTCTCTCTCCTCTGGGATACACAAAGGCTCCCCTAGCACTGAGGGAGGGAGGAATGCGAGTGAGTTAGGCCCACCTCCCGCCTGGCGCACCCACTGACCCCCAACTGTGGCTGTTTCTCTTCCCATCATTACAAATAAGTTTTACACACAATACTTATAACTAATGATATAAAATAGAACTCGTTGACTCAGATGAAAACAAAATACATATTCATAATACTTATAGTACAATGGCTCACATGAACTAAGTTAGGAAACTCTACATAGACTACAGCCAAAGTTCCTGCCCTGACGATCCTAGCGAGAGTGGGGCATGACTAGGCGTTCTGTACAGCATGCTCACATGTGGACATGCGTCACACCTCCCCCAAGATTTTACTCGCTCAACCCTGAGCTAAAATCTGACAAACACAGAACCCCATCAAGCCCCTCACACCCAGCGACCGCATGGCACTAAAACAAAGCTGAGTTTATCACCAAAACACATCTTATTATTAAAACAAAAAATCACATTTTATAACTCCTCCCAACAATAGGAAAAAGACACAATATCATGCTCCCAGAGCGAGCTTACAGCAGCTCAGCCGTTTGATAGTTCGTGGACTACTCAAACTCTATAGGCTATGACAAACTTATACGATTACCTATATCAAAAGAAAGAGTTTTTATATGATTTTTATATTTTAATATGTTTTTCCCGGCTGCACTATAAGGGCAGCCTATTTTCCTCCACTCAAACCCACACACCTGTGATAGCCTACGACTGATCATCCACCCTTGATAAACAATCTGCGATCACATTGTCACATCCAGCAATATGACGGATGTCCAGGTTATACTCCTGCAACATCAAAGACCACCTGGTCAGTCTCATATTGCGATTGTGAAATTGATTCAGGAATCTCAAAGGGTGATGATCAGTGTAGATAACCACGACTGGGCCATAGGCTGGAACATACACCTCGAAGTGCCTGAGCGACAGCACAATCGCCAGTAATTCCTTTTCTATTGTAGAATAGTTCTTTTGTGCAGCATTGAACTTCTTAGAAAAGAAACTTACTGGGTGTTCCACACCTTCATTGTCTGTCTGTAGCAAGACGGCACCAGCCCCTACACCACTAGCATCTGTTGCCAGCTGAAAAGGCCTGTTAAAGTCTGAGGCCCTGAGTATCGGGTGAGTACATAGCAAATGTTTCACCAAAGTGAAAGCCTTTTCACACTCAGGTGCCCACAAAAACTTTTTGTCTTTAGATAACAAATCTGTGAGAGGTGCCAACACCGTTGAGTAACCTTTTATGAAGCGTCTGTAGTAGCCTATCATACCCAAGAATCTCATAATCTGCTTCTTGGTTGTTGAGTGCGGAAATTTATTGATAGCCTGTACCTTGTTCTGAGGAGGGCACACCTGTCCCCTTCCCACTACAAACCCAAGGTACTGCACAGTGGCTTTTACGAAGTCACACTTTGCCAAATTTACTACCAGACCTGCTTCACTAAGTTTCCGGAACAAGGTCTCAAGGTGCTCACAATGGCTCTCAAAGTCGTCATCATAAATGATTACATCGTCCAAATATACGGTGCAATTTGGAATGTCCTTTACAATTTCATTTATCAGGTTCTGAAACGTTGCTGGTGCATTCTTAAGTCCGTAAGGCATAACATTGCACCGGTAGGTACTCCCGTCCACAACAAAACCACATACCTCTTTAGCACGCTCGGACAAAGGTACTTGCCAGTAACCTTTTACTAAATCTACTTTAGACAAAAAACGAGCATTACCAATTTTGTCAACACTATCATCAACCCGAGGAAGAGGATATGGGTTAGTTGGAGTCAAACCGTTTAACCTACGGAAATCAATACAAAAGCGTACCTTGCCATCTGGCTTAGGCTGCAGTGTTACGGGGGAAGTCCACTTAACTGTGCCTTTCTCTATCAACCCTCTACCGAGCATATACTCCAACTCATCCCTCAGAGCTGGTAGTTTTATGGGGGGCACACGGTACGGGATTGACTTAAAGGGTATATGGTCCCCCACGTCAACATCATGCATAGCCTGAGTAGTGAGGCCTGGGTGTTCAGCAAATACAGTGGGGTATGAACCGAACAACTGACGGATAGATCAAACTGCGGCTCAGGCAAATGAGCTATAGCCTCGTCAGCCCTTAGGCTCGAGTTCCCCGCCCACTGATCCGCTGAAACATGTTGATCCCAGCTATCCTCCTCTGAAGCTTGACTGCCCCCTCTCCTTCTCCACCATGGCCGCAACAAGCCAACACAGGGACAGTGAGAGGCTCAGAGGGGCGCCTCACATACTCTTTAATAAGGTTCACGTGACATAACTGGTTCTTTTTCCTCCTGTCTGGAGTGGCAACAAGGTAATCTAAATCTGAAATTTGTTCTACAATTTTATAAGGTCCAGTGTACTTCGCAGAGAGGGGGTTACCAACCAAAGGCAACAAAATTAATACCTCTTGTCCTACAGTGAACTTCCGGAGCCTCACTTTGCGATCATACCTGTCCTTCATCAAAGCTTGTGATTCTGTCAAATTTCTACCTGCCATCTCCAGACTCTTAAGCATGCGCTCACGGCTTTCAAGCACATACTTTAATAATGGACAAGGCTGCACAGTGCCCTCCCAAATTTCTTTCAGCATGTTAAGGGGGCCCCTGACACGGTGTCCAAAAATCAGCTCGTTTGGACTAAATCCCAGGCTCTCACCAGGTACCTCCCGAGCAGCAAACAGCACATAAGGCAATCCAAGATCCCAATCCATACCGTTGTCAGCACAATAACACCTGAGCATGCTTTTAAGTGTAGCATGCCACCGCTCAAGCACTCCTTGACTCTCAGGGTGATACGCTGACGATACTACTGCTCGTATCCCATGCTGTTGCATTGTTTGCTTGAACAGGTTGGAGGAAATTAGATCCCTGATCAGACTGAATCTCCTCCGGGTACCCGTACCTTGAGAAGTACCACAACAAGTTACTGACTACCGTCTTAGCCATTCCATTTTTCATAGGGTATGCATCGGGGTATCTAGTGGCAACATCCATTATGGTTAACAAAAATTTATTTCCAGCCTTAGTGGGAGGGAGTGGACCAACCATGTCAACAATAATTTTACTAAAGGGTGGCCCAATCACAGGAATAGGGTGTAACGGAGCCTTAGGAATAACTTGGTTCGGTTTCCCGACACGTTGACAAATATCACATGAGTTTATCCATGACTGCACATGAGACTTCATCCCCGGCCACCAAAACAATTTCCCCAAAGCCGCCACCGTTTTCTTGGCACCCAAATGTCCTGATAATGGAGAATCATGAGCCAACCTAAGCAAACTTTCCCTGCAGCCCTCTGGCACGACCAGCTGGTCAACTGTACCTGATCCGCCCTCCCAGTTCCTTTTAGGATCTTGATATCGGTGGTATAAAATTCCATTAACGAAAAAAAATCCCCTGCCTTTGCATCCCTATCTTCTTCTAACTCCACAGCCCCATTGGTACACTGCAAAACCTCTGGATCCTCTAATTGCAACTTTCGAATGTCTGTGGGAGCCAACATGTCTAACTGCTTGGTCAACAACTCATGCCCTCCCCCAACATCCAACTTAGACATCCGGTTTCTCGCTGCAGGTAACGGTGCTGTCTCTGAGTCTCTGCCTCCTCCACTACTTTATCAACTGTGTTAGGCACTGGAGTTACAACAGACTCGGTCAAAGGTCCTGCTATTGGGTCTTTTGGGAGAGCCACTGGTTCTAAACTCTTCAAACTTTTCCCAGCCTTCCGCTTCTCCTTAATTCCCTTCCTCCGCTGTTCTGTGGCCTGGGACATAGGCTGTGATACCTTCAATGCTTAGGAACGAGTTACCACACATGCCATCTGTTGGCGTTGACAACTCACTACCCACTCTTGTTCCTCCCTACTCACGTCGGCCGGCCTCTCGGCAACGACTAAGGGTGGAACTTCTAAAGTAGGCACCGCAAAGTCGTTGCCGAGAAGAAGGTCGATGCCCTCCACTGACAATTTCTCAACGATCCCAACATCTAAGTCCTTAATCACACCATCAACTTCCAGCTCCACACGAACCAACGGGTATGACCTGGTCGCATTAATACCCTGAACAACAACCACCCGTGCCGCATTAATTGGTCGCCCTGTGAAATTCTTCAAAAGTGTCTGTGAAGCTCCAGTATCACGCAAAACTTCCACCTCATGCTGGCAACCCGCCCAACTTACCCTACCGGTCCCTATATGGGCGCAAAAGACATCACGGACAGGGGACGAGCCTTCCTGAGTCTTATACATAGCCTGTGACCCTGCCGCTGGCAAACTACCCTGGGTAAATCCAGACGACATTTCAGCCACACCTATGCTGCGCACCAAAGACACGGCTGCAGTTGGCGGCTTACTAGGACAAGATTTTGCATAATGCCCCTTCTTTCTACAATGAAAACATTCCACTTCCCCTATCGGTCTCTTCTGATAAGGGGCGGAGTTCTGACCCTTCTGTAATGGGACGGCTGTAGTCTTTGGTTCAGTCCTGGTATCTTGGCTTTTAAACTGAGGTTTATATCTATAGTGATTGTCCTGAGCTCGAGGGTTTGGAGTATCGCGCCCCTTGGGAACTGCATCAACACGCTTTACAGATTCACATCCCCTGATTAGCGACAACCTGAGGTCAGCCATCTCAGCTGCCTCTTGAAGAGTTCTTGGGTTCTTTTCTTTAATATTTAAAGTCATTTCTGCACCAGTACACTTATAAAACTGTTCGAGCAGAAACAGCTCAGTCAACTGTTCTGCCGTCTCAGCTTTCTCAGAACGTGTCCAGTTTTTAAGTGCATCTTTTAAGTCCCGGGCATGTTCAAGAAAGGTCGCCTCCCTAGTCTTTGTAACACCCCGAAACTTCAATCGATATGTTTCCGGTTGCAACTCGTATGCCCGTAGGACAGCTCTCTTCAATTCTGGGTAGTCAATGCAAGACTCTAAAGGCAGTGCATCATAAGCCTTCAGACCCTTACCCGTAAGTCTTGAGGAGACTAGAGCTGCCCACTTCTCTTCAGGCCAATTATGCTCCCTACACTTCTTCTCAAAACGATTAAAAAATTCTGTGACTTCAGTTTCACTAAATACCGGCACCAATTTGACTAAGTGGGCTAAGGACTGTTCTCTTACTTGGCCCTCACGGCCCATCCGAGTCCCTGTCGACTCTGCACGAGTCTTATCTAAATCTAATTTAGCACAATATTTCTCTGAGTCGTACCTAAGCTCAGCTTCATGCCTCCTGGTCTCATCCTCCTGCCTCCTAACCTCAATCTCATGCCTCCTCGTCTCATCCTCCTGCCTCCTGGTCTAATCCTCCTGCTTCCTAGCCTCAATCTCCTGCTTCCTAGCCTCAATCTTAGCAAGCTCAAGTCTAAATACCATATCTGGAGACAGGCAGGAAGAGGGAGCTGCCACTACTGAAGGAGGGGGGGCAAAAACTGGGGAACCACCACGTGCACCACCCGAGGGCACTCCAATCTGCCAATTCTCATCCCTCTGTGGGAGAGTGCTAACCTCCGGTAACTGAGTGGACGGCACTGTGGGAGTCGAGTGAGAGGGGATCTGGGGAGGAACCCCCCCAAACGCCCTCTCCTCCGAAACCCCATGTCGCCCACGCAACACCCAGGAAATCAGCTCCCCCTTGGACATCCCTGCTACATTGGAAATGCCCAAAACCTTGGCTATCAGGTGCAAGCCACAAACATCCACCCCAGTCAGCCTCTCCTCCGTCACGTGGTACCGCTTACTCACAAAAACTCTAGCATCCTCCTCACTGGTTACTAACGGCACACCTTCAAATTACATCTCTCGCTCATCGTCAGTGCTAATGCACGACATACTGAAGTCCACAAAAAAATTCTCGAGACAAAAGTGTTAAACTTCCTATGCAAGCACTAATTACTAAATTAACTGGAGTCTCTTAAATGCTTTACTAATTGCCATACAAAAAAAAAAATCTTCAATATGCACGCTAAAATACAAACAAACAAATGTTGTACAACTCTGCAAAAATTTATACTGTTCACAAAATCCTAAGCAAGGTCGCCATTTGTTACGAACTGTCACTCGGGTACACAAGGTCTCTCAATCAGGACTCGAATACGGCTCGCTGCCACAACGGAAACACACGATCCTAACCCCTGAGTACTGCCAGCCGAACAAAAAACACCAATACCCTCCAGAGTTCAATCTGCTATAACGGGGTATACAAGAACTCGGTACTAGTGTTCAACAACAGACTAATAAAGAGACAGGAATTATCTAGTCTGGTCAACAATCAAACAATGAAGTAAGAAACAACAACACCAAAGAATAGTGTTGGCCGAAGCCGAAGTAATCCACCCTTGACTATGAACATAAGAAGTCCTCCACCCTCTACTTCGGATCGGCACTATTACGTTACGTTAATTAATAGTCCTTAAGCATCGAGCAAGGAATCTTCTGAAAAAAGTTAGATGCTTCTCGGATGCTCGTAAGAAGTACGTATCGGATTTTGAACAGTAATTCAATAAGCAAAACACTGGCAATTAAATACTATTAAAGGTTTAAATTGGCATAAGAATAATTAAAAGAATATGCAATAGTAAATGGCAAACATTAAAAGAAGTACTCCGCAAATGCAACGGCAATAGCCTACTCGGATTGTGCTCGTGGGCCACTAATCACTAAAGTAGCCAAGCTTGCAACACATGAAATCAATATTGCATAAACAATATCATACATAAGGAAAGCTTCAATACTATTCTGTATCTACTAATCGAGTAAAGTCTAGCTGGGGTACTGTGGGCAAAAGGTAGCAGTGACTGAGCAAAAACGGCTTGTAGCCTAGCGAAGTCCTCACGACTGTTTAAAGTATTACGTTAAAACTAACAAGTGCACTTTGAGAAATCCAGATCCCTTGTATCTGGTTTTCTCCCGGCTCCTTGACAAAGTAAAAACAAACTGTTAATAAAATACAGGGTGGTTAGGCTCTTGCCCTCACGCACTGTAAATTATTAACTCAACACAGTCAGCCGCGAAGACAACCTAGGCTTCACTGAACCGAAACGAGTATGCAGGTTTATCGCTTAACCACTGCATCAAACAACAACTCGTAACACAGAAAAGCCTTACCCCAGTCTAGCATTACCTAGACCAGCAGAAAACAGGAATAATAATAACACACAGGGAAATGCATATACAAGTGCAACAAACATAAATCAATCCTATTCTAAGTTAACCCTTCCAAAATAGGCTATCTAATAGGCAAGTATCTCGTGAGAACTCAAGCGATAATACGTTGGCTGACTAGCTCTGCACCAACGGGACCATGGAAGTTAAAAAGGGTAGGGAAAAGAGGAGATAAGAATGTAAGGTAGTAGAGAAACTTCACATCAGTCAGAAGAATATATAGTTAGCAAGGGAAATGAGAAGTCGCTCTGCCTAATGAGTTCTGATGAAAAAATGGCTAGACTTCCCTTTTTATACCCGGCCCTCTAGTGAGCCCAACGTGAACTACTAAGGACCGCCCACTGACAACCATTACGTAATTTCTCTCTCTCCTCTGGGATAGACAAAGGCTCCCCTAGCACTGAGGGGGGGGGGGGGGAGTGCTAGTGAGTTAGGCCCACCTCCCGCCTGGCGCACCCACTGACCCCCAACTGTGGCTGTTTCTCTTCCCATCATTACAAATAAGTTTTACACACAATACTTATAACTAATGATATAAAATAGAACTCGTTGACTCAGATGAAAACAAAATACATATTCATAATACTTATAGTACAACGGCTCACATGAACTAAGTTAGGAAACTCTACATAGACTACAGCCAAAGTTCCTGCCCTGACGATCCTAGCGAGAGTGGGGCATGACTAGGCGTTCTGTACAGCATGCTCACACTGGACATGCGTCACACCTCCCCCAAGATTTTACTTGCTCAACCCTGAGCTAAAATCTGACAAACACAGAACCCCATCAAGCCCCTCACACCCAGCGACCGCATGGCACTAAAACAAAGCTGAGTTTATCACCAAAACACATCTTATTATTAAAAAAAAAAAATTCACATTTTATAACTCCTCCCAACAATAGCAAAAAGACACAATATCATGCTCCCAGAGCGAGCTTACAGCAGCTCAGCCGTTTGATAGTTCGTGGACTACTCAAACTCTATAGGCTATGACAAACTTATACGATTACCTATATCAAAAGAAAGAGTTTTTATATGATTTTTATATTTTAATATGTTTTTCCCGGCTGCACTATAAGGGCAGCCTATTTTCCTCCACTCAAACCCACACACCTGTGATAGCCTACGACTGATCATCCACCCTTGATAAACAATCCGCGATCACATTGTCACATCCAGCAATATGACGGATGTCCAGGTTATACTCCTGCAACATCAAAGACCACCTGGTCAGTCTCATATTGCGATTGTGAAATTGATTCAGGAATCTCAAAGGGTGATGATCAGTGTAGATAACCACGACTGGGCCATAGGCTGGAACATACACCTCGAAGTGCCTGAGCGACAGCACAATCGCCAGTAATTCCTTTTCTATTGTAGAATAGTTCTTTTGTGCAGCATTGAACTTCTTAGAAAAGAAACTTACTGGGTGTTCCACACCTTCATTGTCTGTCTGTAGCAAGACGGCACCAGCCCCTACACCACTAGCATCTGTTGCCAGCTGAAAAGGCCTGTTAAAGTCTGGGGCCCTGAGTATCGGGTGAGTACATAGCAAATGTTTCACCAAAGTGAAAGCCTTTTCACACTCAGGTGCCCACAAAAACTTTTTGTCTTTAGATAACAAATCTGTGAGAGGTGCCAACACCGTTGAGTAACCTTTTATGAAGCGTCTGTAGTAGCCTATCATACCCAAGAATCTCATAATCTGCTTCTTGGTTGTTGGGTGCGGAAATTTATTGATAGCCTGTACCTTGTTCTGAGGAGGGCACACCTGTCCCCTTCCCACTACAAACCCAAGGTACTGCACAGTGGCTTTTACGAAGTCACACTTTGCCAAATTTACTACCAGACCTGCTTCACTAAGTTTCCGGAACAAGGTCTCAAGGTGCTCACAATGGCTCTCAAAGTCGTCATCATAAATGATTACATCGTCCAAATATACGGTGCAATTTGGAATGTCCTTTACAATTTCATTCATCAGGTTCTGAAACGTTGCTGGTGCATTCTTAAGTCCGTAAGGCATAACATTGCACCGGTAGGTACTCCCGTCCACAACAAAACCACATACCTCTTTAGCACGCTCGGACAAAGGTACTTGCCAGTAACCTTTTACTAAATCTACTTTAGACAAAAAACGAGCATTACCAATTTTGTCAACACTATCATCAACCCGAGGAAGAGGATATGGGTTAGTTGGAGTCAAACCGTTTAACCTACGGAAATCAATACAAAAGCGTACCTTGCCATCTGGCTTAGGCTGCAGTGTTACGGGGAAGTCCACTTAACTGTGCCTTTCTCTATCAACCCTCTACCGAGCATATACTCCAACTCATCCCTCAGAGCTGGTAGTTTTATGGGGGGCACACGGTACGGGATTGACTTAAAGGGTAGATGGTCCCCCACGTCAACATCATGCATAGCCTGAGTAGTGAGGCCTGGGTGTTCAGCAAATACAGTGGGGTATGAACCGAACAACTGACGGATAGCATCAAACTGCGGCTCAGGCAAATGAGCTATAGCCTCGTCAGCCCTAAGGCTCGAGTTCCCCGCCCACTGATCCGCTGAAACATGTTGATCCCAGCTATCCTCCTCTGAAGCTTGACTGTCCCCCTCTCCTTCTCCACCACGGCCGCAACAAGCCAACACAGGGACAGTGAGAGGCTCAGAGGGGCGCCTCACATACTCTTTAATAAGGTTCACGTGACATAACTGGTTCTTTTTCCTCCTGTCTGGAGTGGCAACAAGGTAATCTAAGTCTGAAATTTTTTCTACAATTTTTATAAGGTCCAGTGTACTTCGCAGAGAGGGGGTTACCAACCAAAGGCAACAAAATTAATACCTCTTGTCCTACAGTGAACTTCCGGAGCCTCACTTTGCGATCATACCTGTCCTTCATCAAAGCTTGTGATTCTGTCAAATTTCTACCTGCCATCTCCAGACTCTTAAGCATGCGCTCACGGCTTTCAAGCACATACTTTAATAATGGACAAGGCTGCACAGTCCCCTCCCAAATTTCTTTCAGCATGTTAAGGGGGCCCCTGACACGGTGTCCAAAAATCAGCTCGTTTGGACTAAATCCCAGGCTCTCACCAGGTACCTCCCGAGCAGCAAACAGCACATAAGGCAATCCAAGATCCCAATCCATACCGTTGTCAGCACAATAACACCTGAGCATGCTTTTAAGTGTAGCATGCCACCGCTCAAGCACCCCTTGACTCTCAGGGTGATACGCTGACGATACTACTGCTCGTATCCCATGCTGTTGCATTGTTTGCTTGAACATGTTGGAGGTGAAATTAGATCCCTGATCAGACTGAATCTCCTCCGGGTACCCGTACCTTGAGAAGTACCACAACAAGTTACTGACTACCGTCTTAGCCATTCCATTTTTCATAGGGTATGCATCGGGGTATCTAGTGGCAACATCCATTATGGTTAACAAAAATTTATTTCCAGCCTTAGTGGGAGGGAGTGGACCAACCATGTCAACAATAATTTTACTAAAGGGTGGCCCAATCACAGGAATAGGGTGTAACGGAGCCTTAGGAATAACTTGGTTCGGTTTCCCGACACGTTGACAAATATCACATGAGTTTATCCATGACTGCACATGAGACTTCATCCCCGGCCACCAAAACCATTTCCCCAAAGCCGCCACCGTTTTTCTCACCCCTAGATGTCCTGCCAGTGGTGTGTCATGCGCCAACCTCAGTAGGCTATCCCTGCACTCCCGTGGCACCACCAACTGGTCCACTACTCCGGACCCCTTTTGCCAACTACGTTTAGGGTCTTGAAAACGCCTATAGAGGATGCCTTCTAAATAAAAAAAATCTTGCTGTGCATCGCCGTCCTCGTCGAGCTCTACAGCTCCATTTGCACACGTTTGGAGCTCAGGGTCCTCTAGTTGCAACCGACTTATATCTGAGGGTGCCAAGCGATCTAACTGCTCCCGGAGCAATGCATGACCTTCCCCGATACTGGGCTGCTCCCTCTGTCTCTCTCGATGTACATAACGTTGCTGTCGTGGAGACTCGTCATGCCCAGCCTCGTCACTCTCGATGACAGGCCCAGGGGCTACTCCAGAATTAAGTAATGGTGCTAATACTGATCACCCAGGAGAGCCGCCGAGTCAAAACTCTTAAAACCAACTCCAGCTTTAGCCTCCTCCTGTTGATCGTTCCTCCGCTGGTCTGAAGACGGAGGACTAGGCTGTGACACTTTAGCTGCCCGAGCTCGGGTGACAACACACGCCATGGGTTGTGTCTGGCACCGCTCGACCCACTCTTGCTCTTCCCTACTCACGTCGGCCGGCCTCTCGGCAACGACTAAGGGTAGAACCTCAGAAGCGGGCATTGCAAAGTCGTTGCCGAGAAGAAGGTCGACGCCCTCCACTGGCAGTTTCTCCACAATCCCGACATCCAATTCACGTGCCACACCATCCACCTCCAACTCCAACCGCACCAGCGGGTATGACCGAGTTGCATTAATACCCTGCACCACTACCACCCGAGCCGCGTTTATAGGGTAGCCAGTCAAGTTTTTTCATCAGAGTCTGGGAAGCACCTGTATCACGCAAGACCTCTACTCCATGCTTGCGCCCCGCCCACATCACGCAACCCCGCCCTCTATGGTCGCAAAAAACATCCTGAGCAGGGTTCGAGCCTCCCAGGTGCTTCTGCATTGGCTGTGCCTCAGCCTCTGACGAACTGCCCCAGGCAAACTCAGATGACTTCGGAGACACACCAATGTTGCAGGCCAAAGACACAGCTGCTGTAGGTGGTTTGCTAGGACAGACTCTTGCAAAGTGCCCCTTTTTATGACAATGATAACACTCCAACTCCCCTTTGGGCTTCCCTTGGTACTGGGAAGGGCCCGGCCCCTTCTTAAATGGGACGGTGCTAGTCTTGTGGTCAGTCTTGGTATCATGGCTCTTGTACTTGTTTGCATAAGGTATATCACTAACTCGGGGGGGTGGGGCGTCACGCCCCTTGTTACCTGCCTCACTACGCTGGGCAGACCCGCACCCACGAATTAGTGATAGCCGGAGGTCAGCCATCTCAGCTGTCTCCTGTAGAGTTTTTGGGTTCTTTTCTTTAATAGTTAAAGTCATTTCTGCACCAGTACACTTATAAAACTGCTCGAGCAGAAACAGCTCAGTCAACTGTTCGGCCGTCTCAGCTTTCTCAGAACGTGTCCAGTTTTTAAGTGCATCTTTTAAGTCCCCCGGGCATGTTCAAGAAAGGTCGCCTCCCTAGTCTTTGTAACACCCCGAAACTTCAATCGATATGTTTCCGGTTGCAACTCGTATGCCCCGTAGGACAGCTCTCTTCAATTCTGGGTAGTCAATGCAAGACTCTAAAGGCAGTGCATCATAAGCCTTCAGACCCTTACCCGTAAGTCTTGAGGAGACTAGAGCTACCCACTTCTCTTCATGCCAATTATGCTCCCTACATTCTTCTCAAAACGATTAAAAAATTCTGTGACTTCAGCTTCACTAAATACCGGCACCAATTTGGCTAATTGTGCCAACGACTGGTCTCTTACTTGGCCCTCACGGCCCAGTCCAAGTCCCTGTCGACTCTGCACGAGACTTAAACTTCTAAATCTAATTAAATCGGCACAATATTGCTCCGAGTCGTACTTAAGCTCAGCCTCATGCCTCCTAACCTCAATCTCATGGCCTCCTCGTCTCATCCTCCTCCCTCCTGGTTCTCATTTTCATGCCTCCCTGGTCTCATCCTCCTGCTTCCCCTAGCCTCAATCTTAGCAAGCTCAAGTCTAAATACCATATCTGGAGACAGACAGGAAGGAGGGAGCTGCCACTACTGGAAGGAGGGGGGCAAAAACTGGGGAACCACCATGTGCACCACCCGAGGGCACTCCAATCTGCTGCCAATTCATCATCCCTCTGTGGGAGAGTGCTAAAACCTCCGGTAACTTGAGTTGGACGGCACTGATGGGAGTCGAGTGAGAGGGGATCTGGGGAGGAACCCCCCCAAACGCCCTCGTCCTCCGAAACCCCATGTCGCCCACGCAACACCCAGGAAATCAGTCTCCCCCCTTGGACATCCCTACTAACATTGGAAATAATTCCCAAAACCTTGGCTATCAGGTGCAAGCCACAAACAAATCCACCCCCAGTCAGCCTTCTCCTCCGTCACGTTGGATAACCAGCTTACCTTCACAAAAACTCTAGTCATCCTCCTCACTGGTTTACTAACGGCACACCTTCAAATGGCATCTGCTCGCTCATCATCAGTGCTAATGCACCGAGCATACTGAAGTCCCCAAAAATTCTCGAGACAAAAGTGTTTTAACTTCCTATGCAAAGCACTAATTACTAAATTAACTGTAGTCTCTTAAATGCTTTACTAATTGCCCATACAAAAAACAATATTCTTCCATATGCACGCTAAAATACAAACAAACAAGTGTTGTACAACTCTGCAAAAATTTGATACTGTTTCACAAAACTCCTAAGCAAGGTCCCGCGCCATTTGTTTTACGACCTGGCACTCGGGTACACAAGGGCTCTCATCAGGGACTCTAATACCGGCTCGCTGCCACAACGGAAACACACGATCCCTAACCCCTGAGTAACTGCCAGTCCGAACAAAAAACACCAATACCCTCCAGAGTTCAATCTGCTATAAACGGGGTATACAAAACCTCGGTACTAGTGTTCAACAACAGACTAATAAAGAGACAGGAATTCTCTAGTCTGGTCAAAACAATCAAACAAAGAAGTAAGAAACAACAACACCAAAGAATAGTGTTGGCCGAAGGCCGAAGTAATCCACCCCTTGACTAAGAACTTAAGAAGTCCCTCCACCCATCTACCTTCGGATCGCACTATTTTACGTTACGTTTAATTAATAGTCCTTAAGCAATCGAGCAAGGAATCTTCTGAAAAAAGTTAGATGCTTCTCGGATGCCTCGTAAGAAAGTACGTGATCGGATTTTGAACAGTCAATTTCAATAAGAAAAACACTGGCAATTAAATACTATTTATCAAGGTTTAAATTGGCAATAAGAATAATTAAAAGAATAATGCAATAGTAAATGGCAAACATTAAAAAGAAGTACTCCGCAAATGCAACGGCAATAGCCCTCCGGATTGTGCTCGTGGGCCACTAATCACTAAAGTAGCCAAGCTTGCAACACATGAAATCAATAGTGCATAAACCATATCATACATAAGG